>JAJJMB010017781.1:35575-85639 GCA_023531105.1 Papaver atlanticum | reverse complement strand
TCCTTCTCCCCATGATTGAGTATTGACTCAACATTCTGAACCAATCTTCTTGTCTCCTTTTTTGTTTCATCTCTTTTGGATTTGCACTGCCTTCCTCCTGCATATGAGCTTTTCCTTTGATCATTCTCCTTGCATCATCCTCAGATACTTTACTACTCTCTACTATATCATTTATTCCTTCCCCATTTCCACTAGCATTAACTTTTCTCCCATCACCAATCGTCCCGGTTTAGGAATTTTAACCCGATTCCCTTTCGAAGTTCGCGTGTTGCATGCTCTCTGACGGGCTTCCCCCTTCTCTTAGGATCGACTAACCCATGTGCAAGTACCGTTCACATGGAACCTTTCCCCTCTTCGGCCTTCAAAGTTCTCATTTGAATATTTGCTACCACCACCAAGATCTGCACCGATGGGGGCTCCGCCCGGCCTAGGTTTCGCAGCCACCGCCGCACCCTCCTACTAATCGGGGCCTAATGATTGCCCCGACGGCCGGGTGTGGGTCGCGCGCTTCAGCGCCATCCATCCCTATTAACCTACAAGAGATTTTAGAAATATCTAAAATTCTTTCAACATCTCCACAAATCTCAATTGACTAACCCCATGTTAGATACTTACCAAAAATGAGTGTATTCTGAAGTGTTAAACATGTGAAGGAATCTTCCCTCTACTTTAAATTGCGATTTTTCTTTGATAAGTTTGACAAAGTACAAGAGAAAAAAAAAACAAAAAAAAAAAACTAGTGATCAACTAGATGTTCAATACAGGCCTAGTAAGATGAGCCCAAGAAAGCTTCAAATATTGGTGACGGGACAAAAGCACTATATGTTGGTGCTTTTGAAACTCTTTAATAGACCATCCTTAACGTTTATGAACTTGGACTTCGCGAGTCAAATATATTTTAAAATAACCTGGGGGAGTTGTTAATTCCATCAAAATTTTCAATTTTCATCTTTTTTTAATGATCCCGCCAAATGAAAATCTTTGCGGCTCATTAAATTTTCGAAAATATCAGTTCAAATGAAGGGAAAATAATGGAGGCGATCAAAATATAAAAAAGAAGAAGAGAATTGAGTATAAATTCACTTTAGCTGAAACTTCAAATATCTTGAGCTTAAACTCAGTTTACATGTACTTTTTGTTTTTGAGCATCGATTTTTCAATAAATCTAGATTATCTCATAGAAATTTCTTCTCCTGATTTCATTTTCCATTTTGCCTATTTGGGAATTTCTCGTGCTTCCGATTAAGTTATCTGATTTTTTTAGATCTGAGTTTTAGTTGCCGTGGTTCATAGAATAAAGAGGGGAAATAAAAATAAAAATAAAAATAAATCTTTCTTTGTGATGGATTTCAGTTGAGTTACTATTACATCACGTTCTGTAGATTTCTCTTGAAAAATAGAAAAATTTCAGCAAAATTGTTGGTTTTAGTTTGAGAAATAAATCATGGTTCAGGAACAAAGAGTTGAGTCTTTTTATAATCGATTACGTGAAGCAGCTTCATCTTCACCTCTTTCACCGTTACTAACATTCCCTTCAACATCTGATGTTGATTCCCTTTGTGCCCTAAAAATCATTTTCCATGTCCTTAAGTATGATTTTATCCGCTATGCTTGTTACTGTAAATACCTGGAAATTGCCAAGGGAGATCGTTGTTGAAACCCCAAAATGACCATATAAGATTTAAGCCCAAATGTGATAATAGGACTTACGGAAAGGTCTAAGAGATATGGGCCAAAGGAGAGGAATCCTAATGCCTCATTAAGGGAAGTCAAGATAATAAGTCTAAAAGGAAAGACTAAGGAGTCTAACTTAGAAAGGAAGAAAGGATATGCTTGTAAATACTTATAAAATGATGGGTTTTAGATAAGGCCAATGATTATATAAGAGGGTTGCTCTCAACTGATAGACCCATAGTTCATTTTGTAGACAACCATGTACTATTTTCTGGAGCAGACTTTCGCCCTTACCCTAAAATATTTGTACCTATTACATTCTGGCGATCATAGTGGGAGTCTGGTCACAGAATTAGGACGCGGTTCGCACCACATTTTGATTAATCCAAGAGGTACTATCAGACCATCCAACGTCACTTTTATATTTCGTCTCCCCTTTATTTATCTAACGCCTCCATCTCTCTCCAACTTCTCAAAAGATAAAAATAACTCACCATTGGTGGAGTTTTCATCCACCACCACCTTCATCCAGCGGCATCATCCATGCTCCGAGGCTACTACCTCATACCATCAGCGTGCCCATCAAACCAAGCGGTGTCATCTCATATTTCATTTACTTCATCTAGCGTCATCTAATTCATTTTTCTTCATCCAACGCCTCGGTCTTCAAAACTTGTTCTTTGACAAACAACTCCTACCATGACGGAGTCCTCAACAAAACTACCACCACCTACACCCAGCCATGCTCTGCGGTGTTTGGATGCAGTATATTATTAGTGATTTGGGAATTAGTTGTTTTTTCTTTTAACAACGATGGCTTTATAATATTGAATTAGCTTTATGAATTACTATGTGTTTCCAATCAGATCGCATGTTATATTTTCATTGTTATGTCTTCATTTTGGTTTATATACCGTTGCACAATGTTTGGATGATACAAAAATATTTTGGTTTTTTCTATTGCAATCTTATTAAGCTTGTTGTGCTCACTAGATGAAACCAGTTTTATACTTGTTAAACATGGATGGGAATGAATTCAACCAAATCTACAACAAGATGAAACTAGTTTCATACTATTTTTAAACATGGATGAAAATAAATCTAAAACAGGATGAAACTAACTTCATACTAGTTTTAAACATGGATGAAAACAAATTTCAACCAAATCTAAAACATGATGAAACTAGTTTCGTGCTAGTTAAACACAGATAAAAATAAATTTAACAAAATCTAAAACAAGATGATACCAATTACATACTGGTTTAAACATGGATGAAAACAAATTCAAGTCAGTTTTATCCTAGCTATTCTTTGAAGAATTTCTTTTTCTTAGTTTAAGTCAGGATGCATCTAATTTTTCATCCTATCAATTTTTCAAAAAATAAAAATAAAATCTAATCGTAGTTCAGTTCAGGATGCAACCATTTTCAACCTAGCTATTTTTATTTTCGAAAAAAAATAATCGAATTTAATATTAACAATGGATCTTGTTTTGTTGATCATTCAAAACCCTTTCTAAAAATATGAGTTTTATTAAAATCTGTTATATATTTTGGAAGTTATGAGTTTTCTTGTGATATTTTTTTAAAATTAGAGAGAGAAACGATTAAAAAAACATAAAGATAACCTTCCTAGTTTGAGGCCTATGGATTTCCTCTCCCAACTTTTACAAATGACTATAAGGTGTCTAAATAGCCAAAAAGACCAATGTAGACTCAAATTAATCCTATTATCAACCCTTATAAATTTTCATTACCATTTTCAGGAAAAGAAAAACCTAAAACAAAAAAAAAACTTTCTATTTTCATCTAATCTTTCCAAATTCCATAAACCCTAATCAATTTTATTTTTTGATCTTCACGTTCAACGATCTCCGATCCAACCAACAAAAGGAAAATCTCCATCAACCCGTTCTATTATTAGCATTTATTTATTGATTTACATGTTTAAAACCATAATTTTGAAAATCGAAATCTCTGATTTACCCAGAATCGGCCTATAAGTCCATGAACTTAAACCGATTGTGGGTAGAATTTTTTCTTGAACTCCGTGCTCCTACAATCGGTTTTTATGTACGTGTTTAATATAGCGATTATAGAAATTGTCTCTTCAGATACCCATATCACAATCGATTTTTATAAGTATGTCTTATCTATCGATTCTCAGGGTTTCATTTCCTGTGTATATTTCTTGTTAAAATCGGATTACATATGTTGTCATGGACTTGGTCCAGATTTGTTATAAGGTGGTGACAGGGAACCACAGGCTATTGTACCTATGAGCCTGCACAAGTTCGCCTATAGCAGGGAGACCAATTTGGAGCAGACACTGGCACTTGCTGACAAGCTTGCATATGAAAAGCCGATTGAGCTCATCAGGTTTTCCATAAAAAGGAGGGATGAAATTGCAGCTCGGAGGGCACACGACAGGTATATGAATAGTATATTTGAAGAAATGGCTAAAGCTGAAGCAGAAGCTGCTGCTGTTGGTGGTAATGCTGCTGCTCCATGATGTTGATGCACTATTTAGATATCATAAGTTTAAGTTTTAAAGATTTTTGGTGCTTTAAGTTTTTAACACTTTTTTGGATAATTATGGTTTACTTTTTGGATGACTATGGTTTGAATTTTAATGCACTTATGATTTTAATTATAATTATGTGTATAATGGGTTTATGGTAAAACAATTTTATGCATGCTTGAAACTATGTTTTGCAAATATAGGCAAACAATCGGGCTATATGACTGCACCTATGAACCGATTGTTGAGGCTTCATTAGGGAATCAGTTTATGTGGGTATCAGTATAATCCGATTCTTCATGCTACCCAACAACGGATTTTGAACACTAGACAGTTTAGCTTGTCCCTTCAACAATTTGTAAATATTTTTATGGTTTATTCTACATAATCTACTTTTATCAATTTGTAACTAACAAAGTAAGTCCGTGTTGTGTTTTTGTAGCACGAAGCCTTGAAAGCGCGTTACTTGGAGGAAAAGGGGGAACCATTCACATTTGATGAAAGCTATCACTTCATGGTATATAAAATTTCGGAGTATGCCCTGGACTTTATGGTTGGTGAATCGAACTCGGATTCCTCGGATGAAGATTGATAGTTTTAGGAATTTTTATGTAGATTTTGTGGGTAAATCACTATGTAAACACTCACGAGACTATAACTCATCCACTAGGGTCGCCTAGGGGTTCAAAGGATTGATGCACGTGCTAAGTGCATACGTGATTCCTACGAAAAGGAGTAGATTTGAAATTAATGAAAGTATGAATGGATTTTTTTTCCTTACGAAAATGAAACAATCGGTTTATATGATGTCAACAAAACACGATTATGAGAATAGGATTGTATCTATGCATACGTTAACCGAATATGGATGTCCTTCGTGAATTCCAAAACACCAATCCATAATCGGTTTTACGAGTGCATGAACGTAAACCGAAACTGTTTAATGTTTTCGAAAAAGAATAACAAAAAATTCCAGTTGTTTGATGCTTTGAATATCGATTTACATTTCTCACATCTAACACGGTTAATTAACACTTAAAATGATCAATTAACACTAATTAATCATGGGCACTAAGAGAATAGTTGGCTAAGGGGTTTGGGGAATTACTTCATAATGACCCTTTTTGTCTTTTTGTAACACTCCTCAAATAAAACCCTAAACCTCAAACTAGGAAGGAAAGATAAATGACATAATTCTCTAGGATTTTTTGTTTCCATTTCACCCATATCTAATGTTTACTTGTCCACTAAAGCCATATTTTAAGAATACTTAGGCAATTAACACCATTTCTCTAGAATAATCTCTCGCATTTTGCTCTCTTTTCTTGTTTGCTTCATTTGAATGGTAAGTAATAACCTAATTATTTCACGATTATATGATTCATATCCTTTTCACTAAAAGGGGATTTCTTGAGGAATTGCTCTGTTCAAAGTAGTTGGATTCTCATATGAATCTTTTGTTGAGGGGTTTCATTCATCTCAAGTTGTATATACATTCTTTAGCATTATGTATCAAGGAGGGAGTCAGATAGCCCAAAATGACAGCTCATGCCAATAGATATAATCAACACTCTATTTGATCACACTCACTCCCAGCTGCAATGGCATTATGGCGATGGAAAATCCATAACATGAATCCAATACCTGCCTATTGTCTTAAAAAGATATCCCTTACGGAAGTCCTTGTCCAATTTCCATATTTAACGGTGTGAGCCTGACACACCCTTCAACGAGCCGTGTTATTGCAGACTAACACGCCCCCCAACGAACGATGCCAAATGGGTCATTTTCATGGTCACTCGCTTGGAGCATCCAGGATGCTTCCACATGCCGGTTTCCCCTTGTGTTAGAGTACTGCTCGGTCAAACTCGCAAGCGTTGCTATCTCAAGCTTGTTTGTCAATGTTAGTGATCAAAACTATAAGTCTTGATTTCTAGTCTACTTATAGTGATGTTTCGGACTAGGATAGATTGTGTAGTTGAGCATTAGACTTCACGGCGTTCATCAATTGAATACGAAGAACTACTAAGGAGAGCTTGTGGAACTTCATCAACAAAAGTTATGTGGAGACTAAAACTCATCTATCACTTGGAAAGTCTATTTCTACTTTATCTTTTATATTGAGACAAAAGTCGTATTACTATATAGTATTCGATTATACACATTTGAGATTTCGAGCTGAGTTTAACTCGCTTACATATTTCTCGAAATATGTGTTGGTAAGCTTTCGCTTCAACCAAGTTCATCTTATATTCTTGACGAAAGTTAAAAGATGATCATGTGAAAATCGCCGAGTAACATCTTACATGGTTTGTGTGATACAATCATTTGTTGTAGACTTGGAATGTTTCGTAATGATTATTTCAATAACTTGAAAATTGCTTTGATGCTAATAGTTCGTGAAAACATCTATTGTCATCCTCTAAGAATGTTTCAATGATTGAAATAGAGTTTAGAACACTTAACCATCATTAGATTATAAACATAGTATGTGTTCTTGCACACACACACACACACACACATATATATATATTTTTAAACCAACTCAATTTATTAATATTAAAACAAAAGAGTTACAACAAAAGAGTAAATAAAAAATAAGTTCAGAGGCTAAAGTAGACAACATGTCTCAAGCCTATATCAAAACAGCATATTCAATCCTAGTTCAAAACTTGTAGTAGGTTGTATCTGGGAATTTCATTCTTTGCATAGATGCTGGTTGATCAAATTTTAGATAGTGGTAGTAAAAGGTTCGTTGAGACTTGTGAAAGCAATTGATTTTAGACTTATTTAAACTAAAAATAGAGAAAGTTTAATTCCAAATTTGATTTCAAGATTGAAAATAACCAAGACACTAGATTCCACTATTACACATGAATGAATGATGGCAAAAATTCCAAAACTCTAATTATCTTTTAAATCTCTTATTTCTTAATTCACAAATAATCAGGCATATTCCCAAACATTAATTGTATTCCCTAAGCATAGATTATCTAAACAAAGTATAACCTATCTAATTGAATCACAACTAATTAAGAAAATAATGCAAACAATTAAAATTCTACAAAGTAGTGATTGAGTGAATTATAAAATACAAATTAGAGAAAAATAGAATAGTTACAAATTATTCATGCATAAATAGCTTCCTCCGTGCCTTGGTTATGCGAGAATTAGCTCATCATCATGGAAACAAGCTCAAAATTCATCTTTATTGCTCAAAAATGGTGTTCACAATAATGAAATGGGAGAAAAACAATAAAACCGGGTTTGTAACACTTTTATTTGTTACAAACCGAGCTGTTACAGAGAACGATAAAAATGAAGTGTTGTTATCACTGTAGCAATACGACCCACAAACAATTATCGTTGTCACTGTTGGAAAACGACGGTTCTGCGTGCGTCTTATGTTCTTCGTGTTCTTCACAGTAGCAGAAAATGGAGTTTTTCTGCCACTTGATTTCTCGACTCTCTGGTTCTTCCTAACTGCTCCCCACTCTCCCTCCTCCTTATCAGCATCCCCAGAACCCTATATATACTCGACAGGGGCTCAAAATCACTGTAATAAATCCGGAATCACTCTCATTAATGCTTCCAGCCACGGGAATATTTTCTTTCTTTTTTCTTCTTCTGCACGCGTCTGTAGCAATCCAATTCACTCTAAACTCTCCTTGTTTAACTCCTTCACGCTTTTGCAGCGTCCAAGCTCTATCCAAACATGCTCAAACTCTTTGTAATCCCGTAACAGACCCTTGCAAACTCGTGCTCCTCTGTTTTCTTCCACACGATTATTCTGCCAAATCCAATTGAACCCAAGGTCCTTACCATCCCTGTTTAGTCGTATCAGACTATTACCAAACCAAATCCACGAAAAGATTGCATAAAATCACGTCCAAAATCCGCCCTGAGAAATCTGCATGTAACCGGAATTTCAAACAACATTTTCCCGCCAAAATTTTCTCAAACCGTGAAGAAGAAGGGTGTCCCCCTAACCAAACCGGGGGTGCGAATAACAGGTGCCCAACTGAGGTGCCCCTTATCCAAACTAAGAGTCTGAATAACAAATATCCTCCAGGGGTGCTCCGCATAATTTTTCGAGCTGATTTTTCCAAAAATGTTTATTTCCCAAAAATACCTACAAACACATCAAACCCCATAATAAGTACAAAAATGGGTACTAACAATATACACAATAGAGACATATTAGACACAATAATGCGTCTATCACTGGTCTATCATTGAATTTCAATACCTGACCCTTCCTCAAATATAATCCTTTTTTGGCAAAGAAGTCAGCAGAGAAGTTCACTTCTCTATAAACATGGTTGAAATGGATTGATTTAATCTTCCTGCAAATAAGTTCCCATCTGTTCCAGACATACCATGGAAGTTTGTTCTTTGTAAAAGCATTGATTGAAGCTGTGATCAGAGTTTATAATAGCCTTTTCCTTATCCTTGAGTACTGCCCATTCCAGAGCTACAATAACTCCCATAATTTCTGCAATGAAATTTGTAGCAATGCCAAGACCTCCACTCTCAGCTATAACAAAATTACCTGCACTGTCCCTAGTAATAAAACCATATCCAGCATAACCAGGGTTTCCCCTTGAGGCCCCATCACATCACAAAAGTATAGTATCAGGAGCAGGCAATGAAAATTCACATTCAATAGCTCTAAAAGATTTCACCTTTCTGCATCCTATATTAAAGTACTTTAGCATAAGCAGAGTTGTTTATATATCCTGTGAGTCTTTCTTCACATTCACCAATCTTTCTAGTAATTCTCTGTATGGCCTTTGTACTGTCTGGTTTGATGTTCTCAAAAAAAAAAAAAATCCTTGAGAACCAGATATCTACCATGATGTTGAAAGCTGCAATGATCCAAATTTCCTGAATTACAGGACTTTTACCCTTGCAAACTTGGATAACCTCATCAAAAGATTTTGGATTTTTAAAGGAAAATACACCTCCAATCCAGCTCCATAGAATTTGACCATAGTCACAATCCCACAGTATATGGTGAGTAGAATCTTGATTTTTAAGACATAAGAAACATCTTGAGGCTAGTTTCATACCTCTCTTCTGCACATTTTCATCAGTGTTGCAGGCTCCTCTAGTTATTTTCCATATGTTGCTAGCTGTTGATGGATGCACACATGCTTTACATATTTTCTTATACCAATTTAGTTTAGGTTGTTTTTTCCTATCTAAATTTACAGCACTGTGTACTGAGAAGTTACCATCTTGAGTTGCTGTCCATATGAGTTTATTTGGACCGGAGGAAAGTAAAGGCAACTATTCAGCAGAGAAAAAAGTTAAGAAATCTTCTGGAATGACCCATGTATTCTCATGAATTAAAGCTTCCACTTTCATATGAGGGTGTTGTTGAATAAAAAGATTATCAGGGAAGTATTTGATGATACTTTTATCTAGGATCCATGCATCATGCCATAACAAAGTGTTTCTCCCATCCCCAATAATCCATCTGGTGTTTTCTTCAAATTCAGGGATTATCCATTTGATACCAGGCCAGATGGTTGATTTTTTATAGTAAGTAATCCACCTGCCATGTTTGTCTTTAAATTTAGCTAGGAAAAAATTAGCCCAATCTTCATTAGCAGTAAGGATTCTCCTTAATAATTTCATCAGTAGGGATTTGTTGATATCTTCAAATCTTCTAATTCCTAAACCACCTTCTTCCATTGGGGAGCAAACTTTTTCCCATGATATAGTTATAAATTTCTTCTCATCTGCATGCCCACTCCATAGGAAATTCCTAATGATTCTTTCACAAGTATCAATTACTTTCTTTGGCCATTTGTATATGGACATATTATACAAGGGGATGCTGCTCAAGAAATTTTTTATGAGAGTTATCCTAGCTTGAAAGTATAGGAATTTACCAATCCATGTAGCTAATCTCTTTTGCAGCATCTCAACAAAAGACCACAGATGTTCAGCTTTGATTTTCTCTTGAACTAACATTACTCCCAAATATTTTTCAGGAAAGAAAGACAAAGGCATTTCCATGAATTCTGCAATCTGCATCTATCTATTAGTGGAGTTACCATCCATAAAACATTTGCTCTTAGCAGCCCTAGCAAGTTGACCAGATGCAGCTTGATATTCCAGCAATAGTAGCTTGAGGTGTCTTAGTGTTGATTTACAACCATTACAGAATATGAATATGTCATCTGCAAAAAATAAGTGAGAAGGATAAGTCCCATTTCTGATTACCATTGGCTGTATCTTCTTTTGCTGGATGAATTGCAAGATTTTCCTACTTAAAACATCATCAGCAAGTACATAAAGAATGGGAGATAGAGGATCTCCTTGCTTGACCCCCCCTATTAACACCAAAATAGCCAATTGGACCACCATTTTGTAGATTTGATACTTAGTAGTTTTTAGAAGTATCCAAATCCAGTTGCAAAATCTTCCAGAAAATCCATATTTCTTCAAGACAGATAACAAGAAGTCCCAACTGAGAGTGTCATAAGCTTGAGATATATCTAATTTTAGACCAACATTACCCCCTCTTCTTGTGATACTCATTTCATTAACAAGTTCAGATGCTAAGAGTACTTGTTCATGTATATTTCTTCCTTTAATGAATGCACATTGCTGTGGAGATATCAGTTTGTGCATTATGTTGTTCATTCTGGTAGTAATAATCTTGGTAATAATCTTGAAACAGAAATTGCTCAGCCCAATAGGTCTAAATTGATTTACTTTCTTGGCTCCTTTAACCTTAGGCAGTAGGACTAAAAATTAGAATTTAAACCTGACGGAATTTCTTGGTTGAACCAACAATACTGGATAGCAGCTGTTAAATCTTCACTAATAATATCCCAAGTCATCCTATATAATATACCTGTAAATCCATCAGGACCAGGTGCTCCATATTGATTTAATTCAAAAACAACCATTTTTATTTCATTTGATGTAGGAATCAATTCTAAAATTTTATTATCTTCATTTGATACTAGCTGAGGAGTAGCTTCCAAAATAGAGTTAGATATCTGAACTGGCTGAGCTAAAAAAATTGATTGAAAATAATTATGAGTAATGTAGCTTTATCATACTGTTTAGTGATAATATTCCCAGATTCATCTTCAAGTTCAACTATAGAATTTCTTGCTTGCCTAAGCTTGATAGAAGTATGAAAGAATTTGGTATTAGTATCACCAAATTTGATCCAATTAGTTCTTGATTTTTGACTTAGTAGAGTATGATAATTTTGAGCTGCTACATCTCTGATACCCCTAGCAGTTACATAATTATTCAAGAGCTCCATATTGGCTAGATCAACATCTGATAAAATGTTGGTTTTAGTAACTCTTTTTTCAGCTTGTTTTAAAGTTGTTTGCACATCACCCAAAACCTCCCAATTCCATTTCTTCAATATGATCTTTAGTCTCTTCAGTTTATTCATAAATATGTAAATGGCATTACCATCAATATTTTCATTCCAAGAATCCTTAACCAATTGCATAAAACTGGGATGAGTAAACCACATTTGTTGGATATCTGAATCAGATCCAACCAGGAAACTATGATCTGAAATTCCTCTTGAAGAAACATGATATTTCCACCCATTATATACATTTAGCCATTGAGGATTAAAGAAAGCCCTATCAAGATTACAGAGAATCCTTTTTCATATATGTGATCCATGACCGGAACTATAGTATGCATACCCGTAAGCGTACCTGTAGGGCTGTCAACGGTACCTATCGAAACGGATGTGGCCTCTACCATATCTGTTACCAATAAGATTACCGGATATCCGACAATATCCGACAGATATTCAAAAAGATTTTTCGTATCCGTTGCGATAACAATGCCGGATATCCAATAATATCCGGTAATATCCGATAGTAATTCATTATAATAAAAATAATTTAAGTTCTTTTCTAGTCTTTCTGTACATTTGATAAATTGTAAATAAATCAAAGAAACTCTAAGGAAATTCAACAAAAAAAAACCAAATACCTTGATCAAATTCAAAAAAATTGACTTTAAAATTATTATATTAAATTATATTTAAACTAAACTCAAATCTTTAATCTTCTCTATCAGAATTGAAAAATCCTCCGCTTTTCTCACAACCAACAAAACTAGTTGTGTTTTTTTTTTCTTCCATAATATTTTTATTTCTAAGTCTTCATATACTACCAAGTTAACAACTAAATATATTACTCAAAAAAATAAAAAATAAAAAATAAAAATTGCATATGCATTCTTTAACGGATAACGGATGTTATCCTATAGGATAGTACCTTTTCCGCATCCGTTTCGTTAAAGTAAGAATATCCGATAAGGTATCCGTATTCGTTATCCGAAATTTCGGATAATATCCTAACGATTCGAACGGACTCGGACGGATATCGAATATTTGGTTATCCATTGACAGCCCTATGTACCTGTTAGTTGTGAAATTCCGAGTACCTAAGTACACATACCCGTACGCGTACTGGCGAAGGGTTTGGGTCCGGGAATTTCTGTTGTGTTTGGAAGTATGCGTACCCGTTTGCATACTGGCGAACCCAAACTCAGTTCGGCTATTTAAGTATGCGTACCCGTTTGCATACTTGAGTGGTTAAAGTTCTAAAATCGGTTTGTTCATGAACTAATACATTTATATAATAAGGAATGCATTCTTTGCAAACCGTGGCTATAATGTTCATGAATTGATTCGAGTGAATCAAACCGATTTTGCTTCAATTGTGTTCTTGTATACTTCTATGAGAATATAGCAATTGAACAACTCTATAACTAGTTTCATTTGAGTCATTTGAACTAGTTGTGGTTAAGATGAATAAGGTTGATATGAGAGTGTTCATATAGCTAACTTCGGTTAACTACTGTTGAGCCAACCTAGTGTACACGTTTAGGTACAGTTACTCAAACCTAAATGAAGGTACATTTCATTTGTGTATAACAAGCTAAGTTCGTTCTAACGGTTGAAAGATATTAGCTTGAGTCTAATCAGGTTTTCATCTAACGGTGAATATTGAATGCTTTGTTACCAAGGTAACATTGATTGCAAACCCTAATTTGAAGACTATATAAAGGAGAACTCTAGCAACTGGGAAACATAATCCCCACACCTCTTGTGTGATACTAGTTGCGACTAGAGTCGATTCTCCTTTAACCTTAGGGTTTTCACGAAATCCTGTAGGTTAACGACTTAAAGACTTCATTGGGATTGTGAAGCCAGACCCAACTATTTTCTCTGTAGTTGCGTGTTCTGATCTTACTTCTACTATCGTGATTGAGTATTATCTTTGCTAAGATTTACTTGAGATTTATCTCCGATAGGTAAGATTAAAAGTAGTCACAAACATCTTCGTCTTATCATTTGTGATTCCACGATATCTTGTTTCGCTTCCATACGATTAAGATTATTATGAGGTGATTGATAATACTAGGCTGTTCTTCGGGAATATAAGTCCGGTTTATCAATTGGTTCCTGTGCACCTTGATTTATCAAAAGACGGAACAAAACTCATAGGTATTTCTATGGGAGACAGATTTATCTATTTCAATAGACTTTTCTGTGTGAGACAGATTTGTTTATCAAGTCTTCGACTTTGGGTCGTAGCAACTCTTGGTTGTGGGTGAGATCAGCTAAGGGAATCAAGTGCGTAGAATCCTGCTGGGGTTCAGTGACGTAAGGAGCGCAACTGTACCTTGATCAGTGTGAGATTGATTAGGGCTCAACTACATTCTAGTCCGAAGTTCATTGGTATTAGGCTAGTGTCTGTAGCGGCTTAATACACTGTGGTGTTCAAAGCTGGACTAGGTCCCGGGGTTTTTCTGCATTTGCGGTTTCCTCGTTAACAAAATTTCGGGTGTCTTTGTACTCTTTTGATGAGTAGAGTACTGTACAGTATGGATTTTGCAGTCATATTGTTAGCTTTTCTTTTTCTTCCTTTACATATAAAGTCTTTCATAAGAAAAACTAATGGAGGTTCGTCACAAGAATAGTAAATAAGTGAATTAAAGGAAACTGCGTGAACGTCCTGATGAATGTAGTTTTAACTCAATTTAAGTTTGTATATGAAAAGAAAACGAAAAACTAAAACTGTTGAAGTTATTTCTGGAACTAGCACTACCAGGTTTACTGGTCTGCTGGTCTACTGCACACCAAGTAGCACAGTAGCAAAGGCAAATGGATTGAATGAGAATCGAACTAATGGGCCCTATATAGGGACTGCAGGATCGGAGCTTCAGGCCAGGATTCGGGTTATAATTGTTTTATGCATTAAGAACTACCAGAAAGAACGTAGAAGAAGAAGAAAAAAAAAAAAAGGAGCTCCTACCGCATGATCACTAGCAAAAAACCAAATTTTAACAATTTTTTTGAAGCATCAATTAAATTTATTTGCTTGTCTAATCGGGGTGGTTACTGGTTAACGAATCCCTACTATTTGAAAAACAAAAAACAAAAAACTGAGTCCATATATTATTACAGAACCAAGCATGCCTCGCACATTTAGTGGTCTGAAATGATTGATTGAGAGCCCAACCTTATCACCAACAACAATGTTACAGAAATTGCTTATATCTGAAAGGAAATATAAGGCAAACTAAAACAAGAGCAATCTAATATTAAGTTAAGATGGCAACTCAACTAACAACAAGAACTAAAGGTGACAGAGCAATAACACAGTGATCTGAAGAAAAGGGAAGCCATTGATGCTCTCTCTAAACAAGTAAAAATAGTCTCAAGTTCCTTTATCCATTCAGAATTCATACTCGGTCTCGTAATCAGTAGAGGTCGCTTTCCCTGTGTGTATGGATCACACAGTCTGAAGTTGGGTAAGAGATACAAGTCAAAACGTATCCCTTATTCATCTGATCTTCATCAAAGAAAGATCCATCGGATTGGTCGACTGGTGCACCAGATACCAACTGACCGGCACAGGTAGAACATGCTCCAGCTCTGCACGAGTAAGGTAACTTGTTTGCTAGCAAGTTCTGTTTGGTAGGGTGTGAGCTGTTGCAGTAGCTATTGACCCATAGATGATTTCATCATATATTGGCACTGTATAAATAAAAACAATGCCGGAAGAAGACATGTCGGCATACTCGACATTTTTATTACAATGCCGGTATATTATAGTAAAATGTATTTGGCTGATCCAGTTAGCTTTTCAGTAGAACTGTATGCGTGCGAGTCTCATGTGTTGTTAGTATGTGAGTCGCACGTGCATCTCTCTTTTTTGTTCGGTTTATACTCTCTTTCGGGTTGGTCCGAAAAGAACCAATAACTTTATTTTCTTTGTATTCTTAACAATTACTTTGAGATCTATTTTTTTCTCTTACATCAAAATGTTCTTTAATTCAATATTGAGTTTATCAGATTCAGTTGATTAAAGTTTGTTATTACATTCAAGTTTCATCTTAGGTTTATTATGGTATCATTCGAGCAGGGAGCCTTATGGCGATGATTTTTGATCCTGATTTCATCTCTGGTTTGATTTTCTTCTTACTTGCTTGATTTCTCACTTGATTGATTTACCTCCTTATTGTTTACTTCATCTATGGTAACATTTTCTAAACTGAATCTGATTTCTTTTCTTTTCATATTTGTTAGATTTATCTCTTTGTTCCTTATCCCTGCCTTCTATTATGGATCCCAACCAAAATTCACTAATTACTTCCACCCCTTTAAATCAAATCGCTAGTGTTATTCCTGTTAAACTTCGAGATGATAATTTCTTAATTTGGAAATTGGCTTTTCTTCCGTTATTGAAACGTTTTAATGCTCTTTCTTTCATTGATGGTACTGGTTTTTGTCCTCCTCAATTTCTTACTCGTGTAAATGAACGCAATCAAGTTGTTAATCCTGCTTATTTACGGTGGAATGAAGAAGATCAAACTATCATTCTTTGGATCAATTCTACTATCTCGGATACTGTGTTTGGTCATCTTACTGGTGCTTCTACTGCGTTTGATATTTGGAAACAAATTGAAGATAAGTTTTCACAGACTTCATCTACACATGTGATTCAACTTCGGACTAAGCTTCAGACTCTTCGTCAAGGGAATCTCACTTTCTCTCAGTTTCTATCAGAATTGAAGAAAATCACTGATGCTTTGGCTGCTGCGGGTTGTGTTATTTCAGACTCAGAAATTGTGGTAACTATGTTAAATGGCATTCATGCTGATTATGCTGCTTTTTCTACTTCTATTCGTGTTTGTTATCCACCTGTGACCAGTAAGGAAATTCATAATCTCTTACTTAATGAAGAAATAATAGTTACTGACAGATTGAATGCTTTAAAACTATCTTCTGAGAAAGCTTTTGCTGCTAGCTCTGATTTTCAATATGGTTATTATTCTGCACCTAGAGCCTTTGCACCATCTAATTCTAGAGGAAATCGTGGTAGAGGTCGTGGCTGGACACCAAGACCACATAACTCTTTTCCTCCACAGTATACATCCTCCTCCTACTATCCCTCAAGACCACCTCCATACCAAGGTTGGTCACCCATTCCCATTGCTCAAAGACCACCCACATTTTCCCAAATACCACCCACATTTGCTCAACCTTCTCCTTTCTCAGACCAAGAACCATGTCAGCTTTGCCACAAACAAGGGCATGTAGCACCAGCTTGTCATCAGAGGTTCAATCATGCTTATCAAGTCAGGCCACCACCTTCTAATATCTCAGCCATGCTATCTAATGCGAATTTTTTTGGAGAAAATCCCTGGTTTGTTGATTCTGGTGCGAATAATCACATCACAGCTGATGCGGACTCTTTAACTATCCATTCTCCTTTTACTGGTTCAGAGGTGATTGCTACTGCAAATGGAGAAGGTATGAAGATTTCTCACCATGGATCTAATACAAATATTTTAAATCATCATGCTTGTGTGCTAAATAATGTATTGCTAGTTCCAAAATCTTCTCAGAACTTATTATCTGTCCACAAATTTACCTCTGATAACAACTGCTCTCTGAACTTTACCTGTGATGGTTTTATTGTTCAGGATCTCTCCACTGGGAGGATTCTGTACAAGGGTCTTCAGAGTAATGGTCTTTATCCAATCCATTTCAACAACAACCATTCTTCACCTACCACCTCCCCATCAGCATTCTCTGCTTCTAAAGTTTGGCACCGGAGGCTTGGGCATCCCTCCTTTCAGTCATTTCAAAGGATTAATAAAAGTTTTGCTCTTACTGATTTTAAAAATAAACCACTTTTTTGTAATGAGTGTCAATTAGGCTGTAGTCATAAGCAACCTTTTCAGCTATCTTCTACTATTACCTCTACTCCTTTAGCTTTACTTCATATGGATATTTGGGGGCCTTGTAATGTCACTTCTGTTGATGGGTCTTTATACTATGCTGCAATAATTGATGACTACTCTAAATATTGCTGGTTATTTCCATTAGCACTTAAATCTGATTTCAAGCATACTTTTATATCTTTTGTAAATCAAGTAGAAACTTTTCTTCAATTCCCTGTTAAAATCATTAGGACAGATGGAGGAGGTGAATTTTTCAATAATTATCTAGAAGATTTTTTAACCAACAAGGGTATTTTTCATGAATCCACTTGCCCTCACACTCCTGAGCAGAATGGAGTGGCTGAGTCCAAACATAAACATATTCTTAATCTCAGTAGAACTCTGTTGTTTCAATCTGGTCTTCCTCACTCCTATTGGGTCTATGCCTTTAATACTGCCAATTTCTTATAAATAGACTTCCTACCAAATCCATTTCTTTTCATACCTCTCTTGAAGTTTTATTCAATGTTAAACCTGACTATAACTTCTTAAAGTGTTTTGGATGTGCCTGTTTTCCTTGGCTGAGACCATATACAAGCTCTAAACTTCAACCTAGAAGTAAGCATTGTGTGTTTTTGGGTTATAGTTCCTTTCAAAAAGGTTATCAATGCTTGGATCCTTCCACTGGTAGGATCTATATTCCTCGACATGTTGTTTTCGATGAATCCTCATTTCCTTTTAAGGATTTAGCTCTCTCAAATTCTAGTAATGTTCTTACTGATCAGTTTCTTTCTCTTAAAGACACTGAACCTGATTCTTACTCTTCAGTGCAAACTTATACACTAGAAACTTCTACTTTCCATGTGTCTCCTATTCATTCTACTCAAGAGTCCACCTCTTCAGTTTCTAGTGATTCTATACCTTTACCTAGCATCAATACTAATGCACACAACATGGTTACTAGAGCTAAAAATGGCATTTTTAAACCCAAAACATTTTATGCTTCTCAGCATGTTTTGCCAAGTGCTTTTCTCAGCAATGTTGCAGATCCAACACCCACTTGTTCTAGTCAAGCAAATAAGAAGCCAGTCTGGAGAGTTTCTATGGAAGATGAAATTAATGCTCACATCTCAGCTGGCACCTGGTCTCTGGTGGCACCACATCCTAGTCAGAATGTTGTGGGTTGTAAATGGGTCTTCCGAGCCAAGCATAAAGCTGATGGTTCAATTGAAAAACATAAATCCAGGTTAGTTGCTAAGGGTTTTCATCAGCAATAAGGCGTTGATTTTTCCGAAACCTTCATCCCAGTTGCTAAACCCACAACTATTCGCCTAATTCTAGCACTTGCGGTTCAATTTGAATGGTCAATTACTCAGCTTGATATCAGCAACACATTTCTTCATGGGGACTTAAAGGAAGAGGTTTATATGCAACAACCAACTGGTTTCGTCGACCCTGATCATCCTACCTATGTTTGTAAATTGCACAAATCAATATATGGTCTCAAACAGGAACCTCGAGCCAGTATGAAAAACTATCTGATGCTCTTATTTCTTTTGGATTTCATGCTTCTGTTTCAGATACCTCTCTATTTGTGTTAAAGAAGGGCAAGCTACTGGTCATCTGTTTAGTCTACGTTGATGATATTCTCCTCACAGGCAATGATTCAGTGTTCATAAAATCACTCATATCTCAGTTAAGTTCATCTTTTCCAGTTAAAGACCTTGGTCCATTACATTTTTTTCTTGGTCTAGAAGTCAAAAGAGACAAGTCTAGGTTATTCCTTTCTCAATCCAAATATGCTTTAGACTTACTCAAGAGAACTAACATGGTGGGTGCAAATCCTTGTCACTCTCATGCTTGTCCTTCTACGAAACTTGTTCCTGGTGATGGTGATTTTCTTGAGAACCCTACATAATTTAGATCAATTGTTGGTGGGCTGCAATATCTTACTTGGACTCGTCCCGAAATTAGTTTTGTTGTAAACCAAGTATGTCAACATATGTAGAGACCCATCACTGCTCATATGACTGCTGCTAAACGTATTCTTCGTTATGTTAAGGGTACATTGGATCATGGCATCTTGTTTACTAAGGGGATAGTTGCTCTACAAGGTTTCAGTGATGCTGATTGGGCAGGCAACCCAACTGACAGGAAGTCCACTAGTGGTTTTGTCTGTTCTTTGGTCCCAATCCTATTACTTGGTCTTCTCGCAAACAATCTATTGTTTCCAGGTCTAGCACAGAGGCTGAATACAGGTGCTTGGCTCAAACTGCTGCTGAATTGGTATGGGTTTATCAACTGCTCAGAGATCTTCATATTTTCTTACCTATTGTCCTTTCCATTGGTTGTGATAACATCTCTTTCTATCTCTGGCTAGTAATCCAGTCATGCACAGTAAAATGAAACATGTTGCAATTGATTTTCACTTCATCAGGGAGCTGGTCCAATCTGATCATCTTAGAGTGTTTTATATTTCAACATTGGATCAAGTAGCTGATGTATTTACTAAAGCTTTGCATGGTCCTCGGTTCACTCAGTTGCGTCACAAGATCAGAGTCCTTACTCCTCGTGAGCTTGAGGTGGGGTAGTAAAATGTATTTGGTTGATCCAGTTAGCTTTTCAGTATAATTGTATGCGTGTGAGTCTCATGTGTTGTTAATATGTGAGTCGCACGTGCATCTCTCTTTTCTGTTCGGTTTATACTCTCTCTCAGGTTGGTCTGAAAAGAACCAATAACTTTATTTTCTTTGTATTCTTAACAATTACTTTGAGATCTATTTTTTTCTCTTACATCAAAATGTTTTTCAATTCAATATTGAGTTTATCAGATTCAGTTGATTAAAGTTTGTTATTACATTCAAGTTTCATCTTAGGTTTATTATATTATTGTCGGCATGCTCGACAAATAAAAATCAATGCCGGAAGAACGGAGAAAAAAACTTAAATTATGGCCAAATTATAACACTTGTCGGCATTGATTCCTTCACCATAATACAATGCCGGCAGTATAGGCAATCTATCGGCGTGCTCGATAGAAAAACTTCTATGCCGGAAACAGTAAGTCGGCATTGCATCAACATGCTAGTGTTTCGCAAATTTGGGAGGATATCTCGTAGGCTGCAAGATTTTAATATGAATATCATACCGATAGAGTTGTGATGGCATAGTATTCACACTAAAACCATGCCGACTCTGCTTTTCAAGTTTTAACCATGGCTAAACAAAATTTTTTTTTCAAATTTGGAGTTAAAGAGGAACGAATGAATGAGTGAACCTTTGAGCCTTTGAACCTTATTTACTTTGGTAGTTTCTGAACAACTACGGACCTTTCAATGATAAGTGATGTTAATTACAAGTTACTTACTACAGATGTCAAAGCTCTCGAAAATTTTCAGTGACAAATCATTTTCGGCATTGATTCAAAGATGAAGGCCATGCCGACGTTAGTGTTTCGGTATTGTATTTATGATGAATACCATGCCGGTTTTCTGTATCGGTATGGCCTTTAATATGAAGACCATGTCATTTCCATGAAGACTATGCCGATTCTAGCATGAAGGCCATGCCGTTTCATTGAAGACTATGCCGATTCTAAGATGAAGACTATGCTAGTTCAAACGTATACTTGCCTCTCAGTACTTAGTATTAGTTTTTCCAATATATGAACCTCGTTGTATAATCTCAAAATCCCTTATTTCCTCTCCAATTTCGTCAAACCTCTTCCTCACTGATACAAGTATACAACAAATTCAAATGAATAAATTTAATCTAATCCACTCCAACCTTCTTTTTCTTCCCTAAGTCCATCAACCATTAAACCTAACTTAACTATACTAATTGATGGTCTATTAACAACTAATTAGTTGAGGGCAGTTTTGCCATTACGTAAAATATCTGGATAGGGGGTGACTCTGATTTACTATTTAAATCCCGTTTTTGTCTTTTTCCTATATCCCCCAATTAGTTTTAGTATCCCCCAATTGCGCGTTCTAAAAAAGCAATCAAAGTGTGTTTGGTAAAATATCAGATTCAGCCGTTGTTGTTGTAGCAAATGACAAAAACATACATATCCCTGAAAAGAGTTTTATTCAATTTTATTGGGTTTAAAAATAATTAATTTTTTTACTATTAAATATAAATATATACAATATTAATTTTACTAATTGTCACTATTATTATGATTGTTAAAAATAATAATTTAGTTAACCACTTTTCAATATATATATATATATATATATAATTTTTAAACAAAAAATCAAACTAAAATTAAGTAATTATTTAATAAAAAAATTTATTGACAAATTAAATGAAATAGTATATAAAATAGTTTGAAAATAAAAAATAATATTATTTAAAGAATAAAATACAAGAAATAAAAAATTGATTGTATATAAATTTAAGGGTAACTTTTGTCATTTATAAAATAAACTAGGGATAAAAAAGATAAATCAAGCATTGAATTTAGGTGGGACCAAAGCTTATGCTTTTGTAGCTTTTAAAAGTTGAGGAATTTGGGAAGTGCTTTGGATAAAAAGCACTTTAATTTTTTTTAACCGAACACTAGTTTCAAAAATTATTGAAATATATAGGTTTTGAAACAACGCGCGATTGGGGATAGTAAAACTAATTGGGGGATATAGGAAAATGACAAAAACCGGATCCAAATATCAAATCAGGGTCACCCCTTATCTAAGTATTTTACCTAATTCCTAATCTACCCCTCACTAATCAGGTTTAGTGTTTAATTATAATTAGGAAAAATCTTAAGTATTTGTTAAAAGATTAGTGTGTGTTTTTATTTGTATTTGGGTGAGTGAGGTGAGAGTAGAAGGAGGGAAAAAATATTTGAGAGGAACTTTTTTTGGTGAAAATGGAAGATGATTGTGAAGAGAGAATTGCTGCTGCTGAATCTTTAGCTCAACTACAACAAGGAGCATATCTTGAATCTTCAGCCAATGACAACAACTCACAATTGCAACTCTTTGTTGAGCCAACACCCTTGAATGATGATTTTTACGAGTATGGAGAGTTTTTTGAAGAACCTACACAACAGAGTAAACTTGCACAACATACAAGCATCCCCAACGCACAGGTAAAGCTACTAAGAGGTTGAAAATTTGATTTTTTTTTTCTTTGAATCCACCATTTTTGCAGCTGAAAAAGCTCTGTGTCGGCATGGATGTTGTATGAATACAATGCCGGAAGCTGCTCTACCGGCATGGTTTTTATACTACGGCCATGCCGGCAACTCGATAACCCCCAATTTGAAACCAAAACCGGCATTGTATTCAACCAAAAAACTATGCCGGTACAAAAGTTACTTTTTACCTACCACGGAATATTCTTCGGAATATGCTACCGACATGGTTAAATTCAAAGGTTACCATGCCAGTACTGCATGAAAAACATACAGGAAGCAATGCCTTCCAAAGCTAAAAACTGGCATACTAGATTAATTAACTACCACACCGGAACTGTGTACCGGCGTGGAACCGTAGATGATGGCAATGCCGGTACATCCACCGGCATTGTTCATGTTTAACGTTACTATGCCGGTACCTACAAAAAAAATATAAAGGAACCAGTGTTTTCCAAAGCTAAATCCCGGCATGGTATATTAATTATGGGCCACGCCGGAAATCTGAACCGTCGTGGAACCATAGATAACGAGCATGCCGTCACTTCTGTTTCCGGCGTTGATTTCAAATGAAATATGTATGCCGGAAAGAGTTTCAAATTTGGACTTCAGTTTTGGTTCAGTTCGACCATGCCGGAACATTGTTCGAGCATGCCGGAACTGTGGTCCGGCATAGTATTTAAATTTATTTTGGAACTAATTTATTTTCTTTTCATTCGATCCTTAGGTTGTCACATATATTGATCCAACAAATGCAAAACCGCTTGGTCGGGATACGTCGGAATACTATAAAATGCCTCGGTATGTTACCAAATCTCCTAGTATCTTGAACTTTACTAATGGATTGCTTGTAATGAACCTTATAATCTCCCATTGTTTGCAATGTAGGGAATAAAATCTCCATAGGAAGCAATTGCTTGGGCTAAAGAGACGGCTCTTAAGAACATGTGTGTGTTGGTGAGGAATACCCAACGTTCAAATAATCGTTTTGAGATGGTTTGCGAGCGAAGTGGGGTATACAAGGAGAAGAATAGCCACAAGAGAAAGGGTTATGTATATCCAAAGAAGACTAATAGGGTATACAAGACTCGTACGAGGAAGGATAATTGCCCCTTTAAGCTTGTATTCCATCTAAGAGACAAAGACAATGAATGGGATTGTACGGTGTGTTTCGGCCGCCATAACCACCGGGATCCGAAAGATTTTGTTGGTCACTCCCTAGTTGCGAAGCTAAAACCTCATGAAATGGAGGATGTAAAGAGATTGACCAAAGCACTTATCAAACCGAGACGAATTCTCAGAGGCTCAAGGAAAAGGATCGGAAGAACGTGTCTTCTCTAAGTAAAATTTATAGCGCACAAGCAAGTATTAGGAGGGTTGAATGGGAAGGAAGGACCGTTATGCAAGAATTTGAGAAGATAGTTTGGGATCACAACTACACGCGTATCATTAAAAGAGGGACGGACAACAAGCCCCTTCAAATATTCATTTCGCATCCTTTGCTTCACAATTGGCTCATACATGTTGTGGTGTTCTTTTGATGGAATGCACCTACAAGACAAACAAATACAATATGCCGTTGTTCAACATCGTGGGGAAAACATCGGACAAGGTATCATTCACATTGGCTTGGTGTTTAATGGAAAACGAGAGGGACTATAATTATCATTGGGCATTACGACAATTGAAATTATTCTTCCCGGAAAATCAACTTCCGAGGGTCTTCATAACCGATCAAGATGACGCATTAATGAATGCAATATCCGACGTCTTCCCGGATGCACAAAATTTCCTATGTATATATCATATACGCCAAAATATCATAAAAACTTGCCATGCCTTGTTTGAACCCACTAAGGCGGATATTAAGAAGAGAATGATTGTTCAACTAGAGGAAGATGTTCGCAAGAACAAACTATCACCCGAAGAAGAAGAAGATGAGAGAGGCAAGATCAAAGAGCGAGTGGACAAAGAACATGAGGAAAATCATAAAAAGTGAAATTCCCAAAAAAATTGTTTGTAACAGCCTTAGAGGCCCTTCTCATCTCCGCCATTAAATGTTCCATTACCACGGTGCCCCAAGAATAGTTATAGACATCTTCCAACGGATCCAAGTATTGAAGGAGGCTTACACTAACCCTGTTTCCACTAGTGTCATGGAATACCTTAGTGCGCAAGATGAATAACAGGTACGCAACGGATGTATAACGAATTTGTTTAGGGTCATATCCATCCTTCAAACTTCTTTCCTGCGTTTTTTCAAACTTCTCTTTAAGTAGCGTCAGCTTGATTGTCTTTGTCCTACTAGCCTTAGATACATAGAAGCTTTCCACATAAGTTTTGTAGTCCCAACCCAACAGCTTGTTAGTCAGGGCGTGCAACTTCGACCATTCTAGGTCCGGACACTTATCCCCTTCTGCAATTGATTTGCCGATAACATTCAAGCCTAGAATGTTCTGAGCATCATCAGGGATCAAGGTCATCTCCCCAAACGGGAAGTGCATGGTATCAGTTTCACCATGATACCTTTCGACGAAGAAATTGACTGTCACAGAATCACACTTCACATAATTTTCAACCAAAGCATATAGACCAGAATCTCATACTAATGTTTGGGCCTCTTCACATTCCTTAGACAAATCCCAATGAGACGCGGCTTGGTTTCGGCAAACACGCACATCCTTCTTATGATCCTACAATTAGGAGATAGTACGATTAAAAGATTTTACATAAATACACAAGAATACATATGCACAAGATAAAAAATTCTTACATAGGTTTGATAGATAGTACGAGCCCACGTGTCCTTGTAGCCAAATAGAATTCTCGGATCGTCAGCTTCACCCCAAATTCTACCACGAGCAAGGTCAGGTATCATGTCATCAACATGAGGAAGGTGGGAACCTTTAACTTTTACTTTGCCCTTTCCTTTTCCTTTGCATTGTGTCGGTTGTTGACTTGGCCTACCAACTTCCTCTACAACTTCGCTTTGGCTTGCTAATTGACTTGGATGAACCTCATTATCTTCCTCCTCACTTTCCTCTTCATCTTGCTCATCGTGCTCAACTGTTCCAGTAGGTTCACGGATTACAAGTCGACTACGGTCACCACGACTCTCCCAAATTATCCCTCTCGTATCAACCCCCAAACGCCTGTTACGACCTTGATCTTTCCCTCAAGGAGGCAGAGACTGAGGAGTATCAAGACCGTCCTTCCTTCTTTTCTTAATGACAGCATCTTTAGTTTTTCCTTTGTTAGCTTCCTTGGCTCTAGCCCTATATCAAAAGACACACGAAATGAATATAAGACAACTCACTTTCATTCTTAATACCGGCATAGATTTACAAAAAAACAACCATTCCGGGACAAAAAATGGCATAATAGTTTGGCAAAAACAGAATGACGGTACATAATTCCGGCAGTGAACAATAACTATCGAAAATGCCGGTAATTCCTAGGATGTTCCTGGATACCAAAAGAGCACTACCGGCACAGACGAAAAAATTCAACTCCATGCCGTAACTGGGTACCGACACACAAGGCAACCTAAAGTCAATGCCGATACTGATAACAATTTCTAGTGGTTTCCTGGATACCAAAAGATCACTACCGGCATACTCGAATTAATGTAAACCAATGCCGTAACACACTACCGGCATTGTATTCAACCTAATATCAATGCCGGGACAAAACATTCAGTTTCAGGTGTTTCAGTAACTCTATACCGGCATAGCATTCATACTAAAATCAATGCCGTAACTATCTACCGGCATTGCCTTAAACCTAAATTCAATGCCGTTATTAAGTACCGGCATTGTATTCTTACAAATTTCAATGTCGGAACTCACTGAAACTCAACTGTGTGAGTTAGGGTTCGCGATTCTAACCTAAACCCACTGTTGTAAATCGATTCAAACACTTATAAACTAGTTCAAAATCACTTACCTTCTCACAGAAGCCATGTTTACGAGAAGTTGATTGTCCGAGTTCGCTTCTTCTTCTTCTTCTTGCTCTTGAGCAATCAAAGCAAGCCTTTGTTCTAATTTTTGTTGAGCAATCGATTTTGACTTCGATTGGGCATCTAATTTCTTTCTTGGAGGCATGGTTATGATCCGGGTTGGTTAATCGACGAAGAAATTTTTGAATCGACGATTAATCGTCGATGAAGAACGATGAAGAAGAAGATGAAAGGAATTTTTTTTTCAAAACCTAACCCTAGTGTGCCGGAACTGATTTGAGAGAATGGGGGATAAATGATTTGGTTTTTAGATTTTAAGTTTTAGTAGAAAGGGTATTACAGTCTTTTCATAATGTTTTTTAATTAACCAAAGGGTATTTTAGTATTTTCATACCCAGAAATCACCCCTTAGCAGACACTATTGGTTGGAGGAAGTAATTTATATCCCCTAATTAGTTTCACTATCCCCAATCGCGCATTCTTTTGAAAGTGCTTTTGGGAAAAGAAAAGCATTACCAAACCCAGCCTTATTCGTATGAATTGTAATGTGAAAACAGCTCTCCTGTTGAACCTAAGGAGTTGCCGTTAAGCGGGTTACCATTTCAGTAGTATTACCCGAATTAGCTAAACATCATTCAATACATGTACTACATATGGTAGTCAATAGTCATTATACTGCCTTTCCTTTTCCTACTTTCTTGGGCACAGAATCCAATGGAAACTGTTGCGGACTAGGAAATGTGTAGGAAACAGTCTTCATGATAAGAAAAGAGATGCCACTATAAAAAAAGAAAGAAGAAGAAAAAGTACATGATCACTGCACATATGAATCTTCTGAACCAAGATTGTTCTATCATATCAATAGTAACAGAAATGAAGACATTGAAATGTCACTGTGCAAAGCAATTAGAAGTCAATGTACCGATTTTGTTGCTTACCCATCAGTCAGTCATCATTAAATGGCAGAATTTCCTTAAGATGCCAATTGAGTGCTTAATTTTAAAAACAGAATAAACTAGGTATGTGCATGGACAGTCACGTAATAGTCAATCAACCCATTAATGGATTCAATCAAAAATTCCACTTCCGATCAGATGATATAATTATTACGTCCAAAACTCCTAAACCATGTACCCACTGGCGCACTGAATGATGATGCATATATATGCGTTTAACGCGTAGCTTTCTGGACTCGTCAATTTATTTATTGGCAATTGCGGTGGAAAGAAACAAGAAAATAATTCGAGTACTCCAAAATGGTGACGAGTAAATTACCCGAGGGGGCCGGCTTGTCATAAATCAATTGGCTGCTGCTGGATTATTAAAAGATGCTAAAACTTCAATAACAAATAAACCAAGTGTCATTCTCTTGACGTATGAGGATCCACCAGATGACACCCACCACGATATTTTGAAAGATAATATTAGGGTCCCTTTAAAATTAGTTAGCATTTTTTTTTTAATTAAGAATGAAACATTAGTCTGGAAATATTAGTAACAGAGAAAGTTCACCTAAAACAGCTTATTTGTTTAACAAATAGTTGCTACCAAATTCATTTAAGTCTTTTTATTGACTTCTTAACCAATAAAAGTTGGCTAAAAGTTTGATTTTCCATAAACAAATTCAATTAAATAAGATTATCTTTAATCTCTCATGTGATGAGTCTAATCACCCTGCCCTTCCCTCTCATTCTTCTCTGTCTCAATGTGTCAAACTGTCTCAAAATTAAGAAACAGTGGAGCTTAATAATATTGTGTTTATTACATCATGATTGAGTTCTAATTTGCCACTAATGAAGAAAAAGTCCTTATTAGGATAACAGCGTTCACACTTAAACTCATGGATAAGTACGCGTATTAATACGAATACTAAGTTGCTAACCGCGTTTGGTCAGATCTTAAGATAACAATACGAGTAATTAATCAGACAAATACTTAATAGCTTCTAGAAAGATCGTACCGCAATCGAGGAAATTAATCGAACGGTTTAGCTTAAATTTTTAGTTTCTTATAAGAATTTGAAATGGGGATTTGTTTTGTTCTTAGAATATGGAATATCTTTCCTTAGTGGCTAAGGCTCTCCCTGAGTATGACTAGTAACCGCTTCAAACAAATTCTTACAAAATATACCCATTTTTTAATATTGGAATACATTCTTTGATTTGATTTAATATTGTCACTAATACAACTTTGAATCCACCTTAAATTTTTTTAGTATTACATTAAATATCACATTAATCCCGTGATGGCAGGTCGTACCTTTTATTTTCTTTGGTCTTGTTAAAGATTCTCTAGTATATGCGATCATTTGCTCTAAAAGGATCAGCTGCTTGTACACAAATTCAATACAGTCGGCATATGGCATAAAATGGGGGTCGGGGGTTCTCATCATCAATGTTTGAATTGGAAATTCAGTTTTACAACCGTTTTTTATTGAGGATAACAAGAAACAAAATAGGACAATGTATGGTTCGTAGTATAACGGCCCCCTAATTTTGGAAGATGTTGAATGAGTTCCATCCAATTGACTAATTTTGTGGATGGGCACTTGCAACTTGCAAGTGGTTGAGTTCAACATAATCGCTAGAAAATAGATAGTTGCCGATAAGTAAACTATATTGATTCTGGATTGTAGTTTTAACCATTGAACTTTACTGAATCCATATTTCACTTGATACGAACGACACTACATTAAGTTGGTTTCACAAGTAGTCTCCATGCATGCATAAATAAGGCATCAACAACAGACCGAAAAGAGTGACCTTCAGTAATGACATACAATTTCTACGAAATTGAAATGCAATGTAAAACCAGTTTTTCACTTTTTCTTTTTCTTTCCTGACTCTAAACAACAACATTAAATGCTCGAATACATGGCCTGGCAAAGCGTTAGGTGCTTCACTCCAATGGCAATATAAAATCGATTATTCCCTTTAGAATGAGCCAACAAAATAAGGTCATTAGACTTTCTCTTGACTAAACAGCAAATATTTTATCAAGCTGCAATGTCTGACTTCAATCCGTTGAGTTTCTTCTCGCCGACCTATGATCAGAAACAAGGAAATGTCTCCCCCAATAAAAAAATAGATCCTACTAACGACTATCGCTCGTTAAGTTGAGAAGTTGCACATAGACTTAAGACTTGCATTGGTAGTTGGTACAGAGTTTTATTACGCAATATATAAATTTGATATGATGTCATTATTTGATATATATAGTTATATGTTGCTATTATTGTTTTGCTGTAAAGTTAATTAATACAGTATTAATTAACTTAAACTTTTCTCACACTGCTACAGTACAAGAACTAAGTGTGTATTACTGTTCACGTCTTCAATCCCATCCCGTTAATCCAGTGGATTATGTAAACCATTACACGTTTTCATCCTCTAAGCACACTGTCTTAAGTCACACTACTAATTTGCTAGTTAAGCACCAGATGTCTAGGAAAGTTTAGCTCACACTATTTGTGGTATCTTGTATGGGTCCTTCCATCATTAAATTTAACAAACTATAGTTTGGCAACACAACTTTGTAGGTCATACTGCTGTCATGGTGGACCGATGATGGGTATGTATCCGGATAATTGCATCGGACCGCTGATAATGAAAGATAAAGTATTGCAAATAAGTGATGATGCTTTAGCCTTTAAGATTAATATAACAACGTAGGGTATGACGTCAAATTAATGGTAATTCAAGTAGGGTACTGTAAAGTGTAAGGCGGTCGATAGCCCAGATTGGAATTTTGGGACAATATGATATCTGGAAGTGCCGATAAGATTCAGATGTGCAGTGATCGAAACATATCCTGTGATGGATTTACATCTTCCATACTGTAGAAGTTGATCGGTAAGCCAAACAAGACAATTAAGGAGAAGAAATAAGGTTGTTTTGAATTGAGGCTGAGCTGAACTGATCAACTGAATACTGAACTTACAAACCGAGCTATGTGTAGGTCCACACGGTTTTAAATTTCATTTTCTTGGTGCGAAATTCAGTCCGTGTCTTACGAGAAGTGGCGGTGGTGATGATGAAATCAGTAGATTTGGTAATTGTTTATCCACCGTTTATTTTAGTAATAAAAGAATGTCACTGCTTTCTCCCCAATTTAAGGTTGCGGCGGGAAATCTAACGGTCTAAGATTTGTCATATCCACTCTCCCCACATGGAAAATGCAATTTCTTAGAAAATTACAAATCACGCGCCGACCATACTCACATGTCATGCGCCAGTTTTGTTACTGTCATATCTTTAGCTGTCTCTCTGTTCGACCAATCCAGTTGCTAAACAACTAATTAATTAAGTTTGGCCCTGGCTTAGCGAAACCGACTTTACCAATATAAACACATGCAACCTAGTTCTGTATAAATTTCTGTTTTCTTGTTGAGCGCGCGCTCGTTAAACTATCTATAGGATTTTAAATCTCAGCCACTAGCTACTTGGCATGTGTAAGTTTGGGATGATCGAAATAAGATTATGCTCCAAAACATGGATGGAACCCAATGACAGCACACAGTCACACCATGACCTTCAGCTTGGGTGGCATTCTCTATCTGCAAACGTATTATGATTTTGACCACTTCCAGGGTTAAATGACCATGCAGTTTAACAGAGGAATATCTCATGGATTACACTCCTCAAGTTAAAAAATTGAATATACACAGTCAGCTAAGCGTAGATCAGCTTTACCCAATCTGATGACTTGATTAATTATCTAGATTAATTTTCATTTTAATGCATTTATTTGACAATTTCATAAGTGCGGTTATTTATTAAGTAACATAACTAATTCAAAATTAAGACCAAGAAGACAGCTAATCAGATAGATACTAGACCACCTTCTTCTTCTCATCCTCTCTAAATACTTTCAATTATCAGCTGTAATTTTAGTACATTGAACTTCTTCCATTATTCTTACTTAATTTGTACCTAGCTATAAGGAGGCCTAATAATAGTAAACTTAAAATCAGTTCTTAGGGTCCAGATTTATATGGACAGTTTTTCCTTTGTTTCATCAGTTTTGTTGGCTTTAAATCTGAAACTGAAGCCAGAAACATGGGTCCTCATCTAAAAAACAAAAACATTTCAAAACCGCTTTATTTTTTCTTTCTTTTCTTCGCAACAGTTCACACTTTTACAACTGTTTTAGGCCAGCACACACCAAGCGAACCACACTCTAGATCAGTAATGTACTTAACCCCTAATTAATTACCATCACACCATAATATTCCTCCTTGGTTTCACAGGAAAGACCAGTTTTTAGAGGGAATAGTTTACCATCCATGTTTTGTGTTAGTAAGGTTATAAATGGAATAATAAATAAATTAAAAGTCTTAAAAACCCTTATGTTTGGTTACAAATACATAATTACCTACATATTTGTGCAAACACATATTTTGATTTTCTTCACGGGTAAACACGAATTTGAAGAAGGTGTGTTGTGTAATCACTCAATTTTTACAGTTTTTAAGTCCTCTGCCTTTTGACTAATGACAAAGTCACAAGTATGAAAAGATTATTAAGTATAGAATCTAATGAAGATTTTTTTTTTCGCTAATAAATAAGAAATTACATTTGTTGTTTGTATTTATGTGATAAAAAACAAAAATAACAAATAATATAATTCTTTGAATTAATCTTCTTTGAGAAGTTCCTTGCAAAACAAGTAAACCTATCTCTATATAAACCTTTCATTCCTTTCCCATTTTTTCTTCTTCTTTTTCAAATTTGACCCATCGATTTCTTCTTCACCTACAATAATATCACCTCTCTCTCTAGCTTTCTCTTTCATTATCTGGGTCTGTATTATTTTCTTAAATTCTTCTTCAATCGATCGGTTTGTATCTTAATTTCAATTGTTTTCTGTGTATCTGTTTCATTTCTTTTCATTTAATTTTCTTGTGAAAGATTGCAGAACAAAAAAGGAAAAAAAATCTTAGTCGAAGTTTAGAGTTTTAATCCTCTTGATTAAATTAGTACAAATATTGATATTAGTTTCAGATCAAGGTGGAAAATTCTGTAGAAATGGAAGAAGTTCCAATACTGATTAATCAAGCAGCTGAAGATTGTATTGATTTACCACCTGGTTTTAGATTTCATCCAACAGATGAAGAAATTATTACTCACTATCTCTCAAAAAAGGTTCTTAATATCAAATTCTCTGCTACAGCTATTGGTGAAGTTGATTTGAATAAGTGCGAGCCATGGGATTTACCTAGTAAGTTCTCTTTCTTTTATCTATTTATTTTGATTTACTTTTCGATGCATTCCGGACTTTCCGATTGTCCGACCGAAGCTCCGACTGTCCACGGGACCGGAGGAGGTGGTACTAAGACTAAATAAAACCTCTCGTAGTAGTGACTTTTTTATTTTGATTGATTGTGATTTGGATCTAATTAATTTGATTTGATTTGAAATTTACAGATAAAGCGAAGATGGGAGAAAAGGAATGGTACTTCTTTTGTCAAAGAGATAGAAAATATCCAACAGGGATGAGAACGAACAGAGCAACAGTAGCTGGTTACTGGAAAGCAACAGGAAAAGATAAGGAGATTTACAAAGGGAAAGGGTGTCTTGTTGGGATGAAGAAAACTCTAGTTTTCTATACAGGTAGAGCACCTAAAGGAGAGAAAACTAATTGGGTCATGCATGAATTCAGATTGGATGGAAAGTTCTCTCACTATAATCTTCCTAAAACTGCAAAGGTACTTTTTATTTATTTCATTCATAATTATACTCTTTTCATATGGATTTTTTTTTTGAGTTTTGTTTGAGATTTTTTATGGGCCCTCTCTCTATCTCTCTTTGTTCTTTCTGTATCTGATTACTTGAAAAATTTGTATACTTGTTTTTGCAGGATGAATGGGTTGTCTGTAGGGTTTTTCATAAGAACAGTAGTACTGGTGGGATATTAAAGAAAGTTAGTCCATATTCAGGAATGCTAAGAATGAATTCATTTGGATTTGTGGATGATTATTTGCTGGATTCTCCTTCATCCTTACCACCTCTTATGGACAATTCCTCTCCTAATTACAACTCGTCAAGTAGACCTAGTACTTCCAGTTACACAAACGAAGATGAATTCAAGACAACAATGTCAGGTCAACTTCCTAATTACATCTCATCAAGAACAATGGATCATCAACAACAGCAAGATAACAAGAACCTTCTTGTACCGAACTATAACTACAACATGATGAACCAACAAGTGATGATTAATCAGTTTCCATCTTCAAATGCTACACCAAACTCATCCATGTTTTACCCCCAAATTCCTCAAAACATGAGTTGCTTGCAAAAGGAACAGCGAAGTGTTGCTGCTAACACGAATGCAATTCCAAGCTTTCCGGATTCAAGTAACTTCATGCCTCAGCAAGCAAGATTGAGAGCTTTAGCTGATCAAACCAATCAAAAGTTTGACCAAATGAAAAGGCTGAATGATTATGAGTGTAAAGTAGAACAACAGTTTACATCAAACAATCATTCCAATGTCAGTCATTGCTCTCAAGATACTGGATTGAGTAACGATGTGAATGTAGAAATTTCTTCGGTGCAGCACGATATGGCAGCAGAAAACAGCGGTTATGGCGAACATCTTTCTCATCAACAAAGGCATATGTCTTCAGATGATATCAATTTGGATTACTTAATATGGAACTACCAATGATCGGCTAACAACGCTATATTATAGATATATCATCCTCATCATCAATATCACCAACAACACCACCATCACCACCACTAGCATTATCAGAATCAGTATTATAATTAGGAACCCTCAGTCAATCTGGCTTCCAAATTAACTGAAGGGTAAAATAGTTTTCTTCGTTCATTCATCCCGTTGCACAGAAGAGAGAAGACCTTATAGTGGGCTTCAGATTTATTGATATTTCTGTGCTGATCCGTTTCTTATACATTCCAGACTATATATACAGATTAATTACATGCAGTTTAAAGTAGGGATTATTTGTTCTCTGTAAGGAAAATCCTTTAATCATTAATATAAACTACCACTAATTCTTTTGTTGAGTTCAAGCTAGCTAGTTATATTAATTTCTCTTCTTGATGGTTTATTCTGCTCATTAGCATATTATTCTTCTATTTGATACTGAAGTTAACTCATCATCCTTCTAATCTAGTCTCTTTTTGGTTACGAAATCAAAGAGAAAAGAGTAATCGCTCTTGTTATTTTAATAGGGTGCTTTCAGTTTCAGGGCTTCATGTTCATACTTTATTTCCAGATTAACAGTAATTTCTAGTATAAGGATCAGATCATTTTCGTAGGAGATTATACTCCTCCACTCATTCCTTTAGTCAGTTGTACATGTACATGTACCTAACAGAGGTATAATAGGCTAAAGGCCACCTAGTATATACATAAATTCATCTGAAGATTCTGAACCTGTGATCATCAATATTTCATTAGTACATGTACCTCATCAACATCATTTTTGCATGTATTTTCGTTCTTTCACCTTGTCATATTTATTCTCACACGCTTTTTACAATAAATCCCCTGAAAGAAACCCAAATATTACTTGTTTGATAAGATTAAACAGTACTTACATTCAATGTATGTTCTGTCCTCGTGGGTGCAGATATCATCATCAGTTCATCCTGGCTAGCCAAGTAATTAACAAAGTGCCGTATTAATAAGAAAATCAAAGGTGCACAAAATTCATCTGTCATGATCAGTTGAAGGAACTGGCCGTACTAGTTAAGTGTATATACTATGTAGTGCTGTTTTTATTTATTTTTATTTTTATTTTGAAGCAAGAAGTAATTAGATTGAAGAAGAATCAGTTACTATGTGTATATACTATGTAGTGCTGTTGTGTGATGATTCATGAATATATTTTTGGGCGGGAATTCAGAAATGGTCGGTTATTAAATTAAAAAAGAAGCAAAATATATTCCATGTGATGTGCTAGCTTCTTATTTATTCATCCACTCAATTTCAATTACTATATGTATTCTTTTTAAAGCAAAGTTTCCGTTTTATTCTTCCATTACGTATCTCTTGTATTTTTATAATTTTTTGGCTTCATTTCTATTCAAATTAGGAGCTCTATTTATTCCATTTCACTTTGAAAAATTAGGCAGAACCTCTGGAAAAATACATATAACCCAAGGGGATAAAAAGAAAATAACTTACTAGTTTTCAAAATGAACAAATTTTGATTTACTTTTATTAAAACTCAAAATTCGAGAAACAAACACATAAACAATGAACAGATAAGCGCCACGGTAATATCAGAAATAAATTGTTCAAGCGTACAAATTTCACTCTTAATTATCCACTGGTGAACTGCCGGCCAGCCACCCTTCCTATCCGAATACTAGTGTCGCGATTATTACAAAACTACCCTATTTATTCTTTTAATTTTTTCAGCAACTGACACTTGTTATATGTCCTACTTGGATCCAATCTTTATCATCAGCATTATGGGCTCATTTGAAAGAAATGATCTATCAAAGTATAGACTTCATGAATACCATGATGAAGTGATAGTGAATGACATGCATGAATCCAAGTCTTAAAATTTGGTCAGTTTATAGCAAAATTTGGTCCTAGTAAATTGGTTGTTTGACATGTAGATGAAAAGATCCAAGCAGGTAAAGGAAGTGAGTTTAACTCAGAAATGCAAAGATCAACAAATTTGGATAAACTTCAAATTTGACGTGTGAACGAGTAAACTCATACGGATTACGAATACAATTACAAATACATTGTACAAACCTTATCCATTATCTACTGAAATAAATACAAATACGATGTTCTTGACTTATCCATAGAAAATAAACGAGCCTTATGTTTTAAAGTTTGTTATAAAAATCATAAACAAAACAGTTAGACCATGTAATACTACGTGAAAAAATCTAAAGGCTAAAAATTGGGATTTCAAAGTTGGAGTCCACAATCTCATGATTTTCGATGTAAGATTTAAACAGTTGTCCAGAAAATATTATAGAATTCCTCAAGATAAATGTAGAATGATTATTAAAAAAAAAAGTGTTGTCAAGTCTTTAGATTAGATCTTCCAAGTTTCATCAACATATAAATAACTTCGAACAATTTTGACCTTTATCTTGGGCTCTTTAAGCAGTAGGTATCACCGGATATGCTTTAAATAACACCTCTTGGATAAAAATAAATTAAACTCACTGGATGATCCAACAATTTTTTAATTCTATTCCCCTAATTTTCTCTTTGATAGTTTCTAAATTCTTTCCCTTTCTTCCCGTTGATGTAAATTTACTGCCTTTTTCTAGCGAGCAAGGTAGGGCAGTAACGGTAAGAGCGGTTTTCTACTTACCCGCTCACCGTGATAATAGGTTCAAATATAAAAACGCACGCATCCTACTTAACTATAAAGATTAGGGAAAACCTTCCCTCTACTGCCAACTTAGAAGTCGAACCTTCCATCATCCGACTAATAGATAAATCACACTTCATCCAAAATGCTTAGTATCGAGCTGATGTACACAGCTAAACAGCTTCCGCGTGGTAGAATTTGTGTCATTTCAAATTGTCCATCGGACGTCACAAATGAACCTGTAAAAACTGTTTTAAACAACCGCTCGATACCTAGCACAATCGCATTTCATCTTAACCGTGGATGGTCAACATTCAACACGTAAGACAGAATTGTCCTATTTTTAGAAAATGCTTCTCGTACTAGGATATTAGACGAACTCAGAACCAAACTATCGCTTCAAAGTTAAAACCATCATCATTGCATGCATTACAAATATTAAACCCATTGTTCATTGTATATCATTGTTCGACTCTTCTCTTCTTGTACTTCTAAAACTCTTCTATCTTTAGGCTTCTGATCACCAACTCAATCTCGTCATCGTTATTCTTCTCCTCGTATCATGCATGAAAATAGGGGACTCAATCAGGCACGTGAGACAAATCACTCAAATGGAAAATGAATATCAGCAGCTCCACATATTGAAACGTGGTAATCATGACGTACGTGGAGTACCAATCAAAATTTCCCATCACTGCACAGCCGCAGCAGTGTTATATATATATAATAGTACACCACTCTTACCTTAAAAGGCAATTTCTTTTCTACGACGCCACTAGAACTAGTAGAAGTGAACGTAATTGGTAATCTAGGATGCCTGAGAATAGATATAATATACCAAAAAAATCCCCACGTGGTTAATCAAAGGTTTGTTTTTCATCGAGCGGCTCAAAATTTACCATATCAGCATCCACTTGGCAAAGATAGTGGGCCCCACAGGGAGCACTTTTATTTCCAATCATCCAACTTCTCGGTATAGCTTATGGTTGCATCATGTTGACGTCATACCAGGACATTCTCGTGGAAGATATTTGGTGGGTCCCGTTTAGTTGCCAAAGTTCTGTTAGCCGAAACGGTTCCTGAAGGGATCACCCCTTGTGTGTAAAAAGATGGGGCGAGGAAAAAAGTCAAGCATTTGATTTGAAATATTGACCGATAGAGTTAGCACGTGTCATATAACTTCCGGATGAATACCATTTTTCTTCGTAATTTATTCGGCAGCATCTTGTTTATCATCATCTGTCCGAAAGCATTTAAAAAATCTGCAAGCATTACAAAGAAAAAGAATAAAGAAAGTGAAAGCCAAATACTTACATGTATGATGTAAGCAAAATCCGGGACGGTTGGCGTGAATATCTGTAGTGAGCATGATTTGCGGTATAGGATGACTTGACCGAGCGTCCACCGCATTGTATGCATCGATAGATATTGGTACACCTTTTGTGGAATGATATGGAATTGTAGTAGCAAAATACCTAAGAGACACACACCGATGAAACCAACTAACATTAGCCCAGTTGGACAGGGATTGGACTCTTAATATAGGGTACATTAATTAAATACTCTTATAATAGAGGCCCAATAAAAATACCCTCCCCTAAAAATCCCGGATTGTCAGATTATTATTATGCCCCTAAATATATTTCATAACGTTACAGACTAATTTATTGTTGTATACGTTAGTGATCAGTTTCGTTTATTCTCTCTCCTGCTGCTTCTTTTCCAAAACTTCTGAAACCACCGCTTAACTGAAGAAATCAAAAAATCAAAAATTGAATAATCACTGTAACTGAATCAAACCGTCAATCTATATAAATCTCAGTAACCGATTTCATTAGAATCATTTTTAGTTTCAATAATCAAAAAATCAGAGAAGAAATGATAAAAAAAACTAGGTTTTACTGAGTTTGAAGTTTCAAATACAGGATTCAAAAGGTAAACACAATTTTCATCTTCTACTTACTGTTATTGGTGAAGATTTTGGTTTCGATTTTGATTTTTTACGGTTTTGATTTTGATTTCTTACGGTTTTGATTTTGAGTTTGATTTTCTATTTCTGAAAAAAAAAATCTGCATGTATGATTTGATGACGATTACTGCTACTACTATGATTTGGTTTGGGATAGAATTAGTTTTTTATTAATTGTTTTTGTTTGATTTTGATTTTGATTTTAGGTTAAGCAGATTTCAAAGTTGCAGCTGCAGTTGATAGAGGTAAGAAGTGATTTCAAATTATTGTACTCTATGTGTGTGTTTTCATCAGTATTTTGTGTTATTGTTCTGTGTGTGTGTGTTCTTCAGTTGAGGATGATTCTGCAAAAAAAAATCAAGTTTCAGTTGATGTTGATGCTAATGTTACACAATAGATGGGGTCAACAATGAGAGTTGATCCCATAAAATGACTTGTTCTCTGTGTTGTGTGAGTTCTTAACTAATATCATGTTGATTCTACCAATATTTGTTGAATGTTGATAATGAGTCTACACATGAATAATGCTACATTTATTTGTTGAATGTTGAATATTGATAATGATTCTGTAAACTTCAAAGGAATAAGAATAGGAGTTGATGTTTCAGTTGTTGTAGTTGATGCTTGGTAGACAATAGATGGGGTCAAACAATATGAGTTAATCCCGTAAAATTGTGTGTAGATGTGTTTGTTTTTCAGTATTCTATTAGATATGAAACTAATATCTTATACCATGTAAGCTAGATATAAATAACAGTAGATGATCAACAACAATAGTTGATGCCATAAATACTGAAAACTAGGGACATATTATACCAGTAACATGGTTGAACAACAGAAGTTGATGCAATTTATGGGATCAACAACAGAAGTTGATTCCATAAGTACTGAAAACTAGGAACATATTATACCAGTAATATGGTTCAACAACAGAAGTTGATCCAATTTATGGGATCAACAACAGAAGTTGATGCCATATTATACCAGTAAAATGGTTCAACAACAGTATTTGGTGCCATATTATACAGTAACATGGTTCAACAACAGAAGTTGATCCAATTAATGTGATCAACAATAGTAGTTGATGCCATAAAACTAAAAACCAACCACAATTATTGTTGTGTTTATTGAATGAATAAGAAGGCTGACTAGATTAATGTTGTTTGAAATAGATGAAAGGAATGAGAAGATAACCAAGGATAAATGCGAAGAGTAGAGAAGAAGATGATTCACAACCGATTCAAGAAAATGTAACACCCAAAAGGAAGAGGGTGAACATGAAGACATTGGTTGAAGAACAACTACAGGTTGAAAGAAGAAGAAAACAGAAAAATAAACAAGCAGAAGAAGATTCAGAAGAAGAAGAATCGCAACAGAGTCAAAAAGTTGCAGCAACAAAGAGAAAGAGGGGGAACAAGAAGAATAATGAAGAAGAACAGAAATCAAAGACGAAGAAGAAGAGGAAGAATGAAGAAGAACCACTAGGTAAAGGAAATAAAAGGGTGGTAATCGAAGAACAAGAATCAGAATCAGAATCAGAATCCGAAGAAGAAGTATAAAAAGAATAAGAAGAAGAAGATGATGAAAAGGAACCATAGGAAGAAAGTAGCCGCAGATGGCAAACCAGAGAGAGAGCTAAAAGGTAAAAAAAATACTTTGAGTTGAGTTGTATGCTGCTATATATTTAAATTCATTATATATTATAAATAAAAATAAATGAATGACCTGCATGTATGCAGGTAGGTTAAGGAAAAATGAAACCAAGTTCAAATCATGTCTGATGTCGTTGATTGAAATGGGTAAATTTCTACACAAACTATTTGAAGTAGGAGATTCCGAAAATCAGAAGAAGACAATCAACGAGAAAGAACTAAAGGCATCTCTGTTCTGGGACTTCATCAGCCCATTCTACACAGCAGACATGAGAAATATAGCGACTGATAAATGGTTAAACAAAATATACCTTGCAATCCAGCTGCTTATTGGTGCATTCGATAAGAAAACAAAGAAGTTCAAGTTTTGAGATAAGGAAGCTGCTTGTGAGTGCTCTGTAGAAGCAAGAGATTTTGCAATCATGTTTAAGATAAAAAAGGTTGTCGAGAGTGAAAATTTGAAGAAGTTGCTGAAACAAAAGAATGTACCTGAACCCGCTGCATGGTTAAAGAACAAGTTCAGACCAGAGAGAGATGCATATTTGAGTGAGAAAATAACGAAGGATGAAATTGAGCGTAAACTAAAAGATGCAGCTAAAGATGAGTCTGACCCAAAGCATTTTGTGAGACTTTTTGCTATGTGGCTATGTACAATGTTTTTCTTCACAGATGTTGGTGCAACAGGATTAGCAAAGAAATGGTTGCCTCAGATTTTAAACATGGACGAAGTCTCATGCCCTGATCACATTGTGGAATATCTTCTTAAAAACATTGGAAAGCAGAAAGGAAAGAAAGGGAGTGTTCCTGGCTGCACAACTCTACTGCCGGTAAGAAAACAAGTTCATTTCATATAAAATAACAAAACAAATGTTTATTTTTGAAGATAGTAAAATGCATATTGTATGTCAAACTAACTTCATTGATTCTCTGTATGCAGTATTGGTTATGCGAACATACAGGAAACTATATCACCAAGTGGTCGAATTTTGAAGGTTCAACTCCGAGACTCCTGAGATGGAGCCAACACATATTGTGCAAGAAACTTGTAAAAGACTTTGGAGAGAAAGTTAACAAGGGAATAGACATGACTTGGTTTAACCATCAGGTAAAAAATTCATTTACTCAATTTATATTTCAAAAAGATTTCAGTTTAGGGAGTCAACAACCAAAGTTTGTGTATTAACAATAGAAATTGATCCAATTGTATGGAGTCAACAACCAAAGTTAACACAGTAACTGAAATGTACCCCAGTTTTTTTGTGTCAACAATGGTAGTTGATCCCAGTAAATGGAGTCAACAACCAATGTTGAAACAAAATAACTGAAAAACATTTCAGCTTCTGTGTATCAACTATGGAAGTTGATCCAATTGTATGGAGTCAACAATGCATATGAAAAGAAATTTTACTACAAACCAAAAAAGTAACCAATAGCGTTTTAGCTGCAAATTCATATACGTCGCACCTCACTTGGGGGGCTACGCCCCCTTGTGAAAGATATATTAAGGGTAGAATGTGAAAAAAAAAAGAGATTATTGTCCAGAAAATACTTTGCTCACTGTATTGCATACCGATTTGTAGGTTCATAAAGATTTTGTTGATCCAGTTACACAAGATGAACTGTATTTGATTGACCTATCAGCACCAGCACGTCAATTGCAAGAAGAGAGGCAGAGGAATGAGGAGCTGGCAGAAGAAAACTTGTATCTTGAGTGTGACAAGCACTTATCAGAGAAGGGGTCAAACAAGAACATTGATGAACAACATGATCTTCATGAAGAGTATTATTGACAAAAACAAGGACATGATTCAGTTGCAACCTGCAGATGTGGAGAGACTTGAATATATTGCTAAACAAGTGAAGGAAATGAGAGAAAAGAAAGAGCACGTCAAGAAAGCAAGATCAGAGAGTACACAACAGGAATACAGAGATGCAGCCAAAGACTTCTTAGAGACTGAGTTCACTCAGAATACAAGTGGAGAATCATCTGGAAAGGAAACTGAAGTTGACTTGAATGTAGATGGAATGAACGAAGATGAAGAACCAGAGTCAAGTCATCTCACCTTGTCATTGTAAGATACAAGTCAAAGTAATTTGGAAAAATGCTTTAAGAAGGTTTTTCAAAGTGGACTGAGGGTCCAGGTAAACCCTATATTGAATGATCAGTTGGCGAACTGGAAGATGGGCTTCGACGCAAGAAGAGAAGAACAAATAAGATAACAAGCAGATCTTCATATCAGTACTGTCGTTGCAGAGATTGGTAATTCAGTTGAACAGTTAGAAGAGGAGAATGAATTTAAAGAAGGAGAGAGGAGTACAAACATGCAGGAAGTGGAGATGGTGGGAGATTTAGTTATTTATTAAACTCCTCCAATTAAGGATATACATCTAGAGAGATCGGATTATGTCCCTACAGGGACTATTTACTAACTCAATTGAAGAAGTAATCAATTTATGTTCTGCACAATTTGAAATGTATGCAAGTCTGATTATGCTCTGCACAATTTGGATGATCTATTAATGTTGGTTTGTTAATGAATTATAATTAGTATTAGTTTGGTTTACTTATTTCTATACATCAAATGGAGTGAATGTTAGTAATAAATATAACAGGTATGTACATCAAATGGAGTTAACTTATGCATACAGATAAAACCATGTTTTTTCCATTTTTTGTTATTTTTCATTAAATGTCGACAATGGAAGTTGATCCATGAAAGCAATGGGTCAACGATAATGAATGAATGAATGAATGAATGATTGGTTTGTTATCAAATGAATGAGTGTTAGCATTAAAGATTGCAGGGTAGGTACAGATAATGGAGTTTACTTGTGCATACAGATAAAACCATGCATATTTTTTTTTTAAACTGTCAACGGTGAAAGGTTATCCAATAATGTGGGGTCAACAATGGAAGTTCATCCCATAAAAGGACCAACAACAATTGTTGATCCCAAAAACAATGGGTCAACAATGAGAGTTGATATTTTTTACATAAGCATGTTTCCTGTTAATCTAATCGGATTATCTCCATACAGGTACTACCCCGAGCTTCAATGCAATCACTGACGGGCTAACTCTCACTCCTCTACAACAAACGGAAGATAATCCTACGCAACAAACAGAAGATACTCCTACACAGGAAATGGAAGAGAATGATTTTGCACCTGCATTGGCCGAGGATGTATTAGAAGGGCTGCGAGTGATATACAAAGTAGAAACAATTGAAGGGCCAACTGAAGAGGAAGAATTGGAAACCCAAGAGGAAGAGGATGATTCTGAAGCGACGAGGACCCAAAGGAATAAGTGCGACACTATTGAAAGAGGAATGAAGCATAACACAAGGTCGAGGAATGCACCAGATAAATTCACACCTCAAGGTAAAGGGACAAAAAAGCAGGCACAGGAAAATAAGGGGTAGAAAGGGGGGAAGGGGAAAGAAGAAGAAGAAGGGAGGTGATAAAGTTGAAGTAATCGACCTCGACGATTACATTGATGTAACGCCACCTATGCCAACAAAGATGAAGAAGCCGAAAAAACTCAAACTCTGGAAATCCTGTAACAAGGAAGAAGAAAAGGTCATTCGTCCATTCTTTGAGAATGCGACAGAAAGGTATGAAACTCTGTAATAACTTACCTGTTTATTTATAGGTGTGAACAATCAAAGTTGATCCCATGAAACATCTGCGAAAAAACGAATGTAAACCAAGTTACAGTTAGAATTTGTAATATGTTATGTCATGATAATAATACTTTAATTTGAAAAAAATTCAGTGACAGAGCTTGTAGCTTTCTTTTCAACAATGACGTGGAAGAAATTGTCTATGGAAAGCATATCCAAGCTCTAATGTATAACCAAAGCATTAACAGTGGAATTTTTGATTACTACATCACCTTGCTGCAATCAAAGATGCATGATCCAAGTAAGCAGAGCTACTACGACAATAAGCACTTGATTCTGTCTACAAATGCTTATGTAAGTAACGAAAACTCTTTATCTGTCTTGTCAATAACTTGTTACATAAACTTATTTAGGTCTATATATCGTAGTTGACATCTTATTTAGTTTGCTAGAGATGGTACCAATTTCCATATTATAGTGTCAACAACCAAATTTGACAAGACAATTATGATATACTTGTTGTTATATGATGCAGCTACTGTTGAGGAACGCAATAGCCAGCAAAGATGTCAAGAAAGTGGATGAATGTGGGATTGCAGCTAAGATAAGAAAGGAATACACAGTGAATAGCGATGACGTGTACCTGCTCATACCAATGTGTCCGATTGACGAGGAAAAGAGACCATTCCATTGGGTGCTGCTTGCGTTAATAGGTGGTAGATGGTTAATATTTAACACCATATATCACAATCCAGGATACAAAGCACAATATATTGCCATGGTAAAACCATTGACTGATGTCCTGAACGAAATGGGAAAAATAGATGTTTATACAGGTAAACCAGTAAGTACACATTTTGAGCACTACCAGGTACCACACCAACAAGGGTTGGATTGTGCAATGCACATTTGCTTATTCATGAAATGTTTGGTGAAGCGTGGAAACTGCTGGGATCTAAATGATAAGAGTGTCGAATACCATAAAAAGATAAACAGGAAGAGAGTGAAGACGGCTGCAAGGTTGTTGGGAGAATTTGATGCATGGAAACCAAATTTGGAAATTACTGACACACCTGCAGAACTTAAAGAAGATGAACAAGTTAATGACTCGGTCGAATAGATCAAGGAAGGATAACAACTTACCGAGTCAATTGAAGAAGTAGTCAATTTACAAGACTAGGTGGAAACATTGAATTAGTGGAACATACTCTTAATGGTTTAACAAAAAACATCTTACTGTAAGTAAATGTAGGTCTGCTAATTGGAAGTTAGTTTAAAAAACATCTTAGTTACTGTAAAGAAATGTGTGCAAGTCTGTTTATTTTCTGAACAATTTGGATGATCTATTAGTAATGGTTTGTTAAGAATTAATGTTAGTATTAGTTTGGTTTACTGATTTGTATACATCTATAATGAATGAATGAATGATTGGTTTGTTATCAAGTGAATAAATGTTGGTATTAAAGATTGCAGGTATGTACATCTAATGGAGGTAACTTGTATATACAGATAAAACCATGCAATTTTTCCTTTTTATTAAGGATCAACAATGGAAGTTGATCCAATAATGTGGGGTCAACAATGGAAGTTGATCCATGATTAGGATCAACAATGGTCGTTGATCCCAAAAGGCAATGGGTCAATAATAATGGATGAATGAGTGATTGGTTTGTTATCAAGTGAATGAATGTTGGTATTAAAGATTGCAGGTATGCACAGCTAATGGAGTTAACTTGTATATACAGCTAAAACCATGCAAATTTTTTTCTTTTTATCAAGCATCAACAATGGAAGTTGATCCAGTAATAGAGGATCAACAATGGAAGTTGATCCATGCAGAGGATCAAAAATGATTTGTTGATACTGTTTACATAAGCATGTTTCCTGTAAAAACCAGTAAACCTGAAACTTGCAAACTGACATAAGCTTTAAAAACAAAAGAATAACATTTATAAACAAATAAAATAGAATGTATGTCATTAAAAAACATAACAAATCGAAATAAGCAAACTAGGAACGCATAAAAAAGAACTGACATCCAAGGTGACATAAACTATAAAAAAATGTATGTCATAAAAAAGCAGTTCAGAAAAATGGGAAAGCATTCACCAAACTTCAGAACAACATCCTCCTCAAAAAGTTGATAATTCTGGAATTAGACTCCTTGCGGAACGCTGGTGCACGAGGATCCAAAGGAGCTCTGCGACATCTACGGCGGTTGTGGAAGGCAAGCCTCCCACACTGACCACACTTCCTTTTCTTGCGAACTTTCTCTTGAGAACCCCTGTACCTTGCAATAGTTGGCCTTCCAGCTGACGCTCGACCGCCATTGGGAGGCAAGACATAACCATCCTCAGAATATTTATGCGGCCTCTCACTGTCTGGAATAGGATAGATATGACGAGCATACAAACCTCTATAGTACCCGGTCGTATAATACGGAATAATGTACTTGTAAGGTTCATCTTCACTAATCTGCAACATCGCTTTCATCGAGTGGGTGCAAGGGAAACTATGATTTTTCTACCAATTGCAAGTGCATGTCTTAGCATCCAAGTCGACTGTGTGATTTCCAGTAGGAGAAATGATCTCAAAAACTTTCTCACTTGATCTTCGGAACTTGTAAAAACGGCAGTCAGTCACCGTCTTGTTGAGCCTAGCCCGCGTCCAGGGAGTAAGCTTTGCCGTCCACTTACTAAACTCCACCAACCTCTTGTAGTTCTGCTCTATTACCTTAGCACGAATAGAATCGATAAGCTCAAGTGCTGGAAGCCGCTTATTATGCTTAATCACACTGTTAAAACTCTCAGCAGTGTTGGATGTGTTCTCACCAAATCTTTCTCCTAGAAATGCATGAGCATCCCAGTTATGGAATGGAATCTTTACCATCCAATCAATAATTGAATCCATCTTCATATTGCTCATACTCTTTGCAGCAGCATAAAATTTCTCCTTTGTTAACGCAGTGTAGCACTCTTCAAACAACTTCACAGCAGTTTTCCTACTCTTGCTCTTTGGAACAGGAATATTCCCTTTCATGTGGTACAAACAGTATGAATGGTGAGCATTTGGGAATATCACAGGGACATGCTTCAAAAGGCCAGTTCCACGATCTGATATGATGGTCAGTGAACGATCTTCACTGATAATACCCTTCAAATTGGTTAAGAACCATTCCCAACTCTCACAATTTTCGCAAGGAACGATTCCAAATGCAACTGGATAGATCTTTACAACAAACAATAAAACACCAAAAATTCACAAAGTGACCCATAAAAACTGAAATCCATGAACAAGTTATGGGGTGAACAACTGGAATTATGGGATCAACAACAAGAATTACGGGACCACCAGAAAAAGTTATGTAATCAACAACTGGAATTATGGGATCAACAATTGAAATTATGGACCGACAGCAAAAGTTGATACATAAATATGGGATCAACAACAAAAGTTATGGGATCAACAAAAGTTATGTGATCCATATAATTGAAATCCGGGGACATATAAGACTATATTGTGTAATCAACAACCAAAGTTAAAACACTTAATAATTAAAAAAGAGAAAAAAGATTAAAAATCATACCTTGGTTACCAGTTTTCCCGCAAGCAACCATAAGACCGCCCTTAAACTTCCCAGTGAAAAAAGTACAATCAATAAATAACATCGGACGACAGTAATTATTGAAACCAGTAATGGAAGCTTTGAAGGAAACAAAAAACCTTTGGAACTGCTTCGTTACACCATCATACTCAAACTTGACGACGCTTCTAGGGGTATAACGTTCAATTGATTCTTTATACCAAACAAAGTCTGAATAGGACTTGATGTCATCACCCCAAAGATACTCTTTAGTGAATTGTAAACCATGGTATGTCTGACTATACGTGAGATCAACACCATATTCCAGATGGAGCAGATCTTTGACATCAGCTGCAGTCTTCTTCTTCTTTGATGCTCGAAAATCATTTATTAAGATATCCTTCAGAAAAGACTTCGCCATCCTGATTTTTGCTGGATCGGAACGAGCTAAATCACATGAATGCTCTCCGTGAAACGTCTTGCACTGAAACACACCTTTAGTATTGGCAACGAGAGAGGCATGAAACCTCCAGCAATAATTTTCACTTTCCTTGTTCTTACACCGCACAGTGTATCGTTTCTGGTCACTCTTAACTATGAAAGTTTTGTAACCTCTCTGAACTTCATACTTCTTAACAGTATCACGACAATATTTAACACTTTCAAACACCTGCCCTACTCCGGTTAAGATGTTGGCCCAAGCATCTGACTTCTTGGGGACCCTTTTGATCAAAGATGAATCATCCGTCAAGTCTTCTACAACAACCACCTCGTTGTTTGAAGCACAACTTGATGATGACGAAGAAGGAGCAAAAAAAATAAGAAGAAGGAACAGAATCAATGCAAATCTCAAACTTCAACACGTCAATCCCTTTCGAGATGTAATAGTGAATGAAAAACCTCAATTCCAAATCGTGATTAATGACATGTGAAATTCCATTTACAGTGTAACCAAAAAGTACGAGGTCTTCAGGGACATAAGGAAAATTTTGTTTCACCACACTTATCATCTCGCTCACAGTAGTTGATTCTAAAACAACATGCGATACGGTCAAATTGTAAAATGTGAACTCTGCAACAGCCATCTTTGGCCTGCAACAATCATAACAGATCAACAAAACTAATAAAACATTAAAAATAATAATTTGGGATCAACAAACCAATGTTGACACCATAATCTTTCAACAACCAATGTTGATCCAATAAAAACATCTGTCAACAACCATAATCATAAAATTATCCAGGTTATTTGCATCAACAATGAAAGTTGATACAACAAACCTGCATCAACAACCAATATTGATACAAATAATCTGGATATTGTACAAATTTTCAGTGTCAACAATGAAAAATCTATGTCAACAACCAAGATTTTGCTACAAAAAACAGCATAAACAGTATCATATATGTTACTTCGCATCGGATTAGTATGCAATCGGTGCAAATGTGAACCTGCAACATGAAATACTACATGAACATACATGCTCCATGTTAAAAATTTCTGCAAACCATAAGAAAAAGCCTAAACCTAACCTAAGCTACAAATTAAAATTACGTCGCACATCACCCGGGGGCTGCGCCCCCTCGTTAAAGTTATATTCAATGTCGAACGTTAGATATGTAAACTAAGATATGTAAACTGAGTTTATCAACACTAACTTCTAACTTCTAATTAATTACACTAACTTCTAACTTCTAATTATACCAAAACTGATTCATCAACACTCAGTATTCTCAAAATAATTCTTCAACACTCAGTATTCTAATTCTCCTAATAATTCATCAACATTATGAAATTCTCTAGAATAATTCAAAACAACAGAAATTGAATCATGAGCCGATCTAAGTAAAACAACAGAAATTCAAAAACAAAAACCGGAGATTGAAAAATTGAATAATACCTGTTTAAGAGATGAATAACGATCTCGAATTCAAATAATATGTAAATGAACCAATCAATCCAGTAGAATCAAACACACAAAATCAAGCTTCCAAAATCACAATCTCTGCAACAGAAAATACGAATAAACTGAAATCAAAGATGAAGATTTAGAAACTACAAATCGAACAATGCAAATATCATATACATTTCTACTCATCTTCAATCACGAATCACGATTACCAATTTGTTGCAGAAAAACAGATCGAGAAATTTCTGTTGATTCTGTTGTTGATGAAGAAACTGCTTTCAGATCTCAGATTTAAAGATTCGAATGATTAAATTGATGAACAGAGATTCAGTAGAAGAAGAAGAAGCTTTTCTGGAGATTCAAACCCTAGATTTCACAGAAGATTTTTGAAAAAAATTCTTCCGGTTTTCAGCTGATGAAGATCGGCGTCTCTCTCTCTCTCTCTCTCTCTCTCTCTCTCTCTCTCTCTCTCTCT
>JAJJMB010017781.1:0-35565 GCA_023531105.1 Papaver atlanticum | reverse complement strand
CTCTCTCTCTCTCTCTCTCTCTCTCTCTCTCTCTCTCTCTCTCTCTCCCTCCCTCCTTTCCGTTGATAACTGATTTTTGGTTTAGATTAATAAATATATATAAGGGGTATATTTGTAATGTTGCAGAATTCTTAATGGATTCCTGATGAGCTTTGGATTAAGAGGGGTATATTTGTTGTGTTTGTGAAGCCCGTGAAAAGGAGGGGAAATTATATAATTACCACCCTAATCTATAGGTTTGTGGGTTCAATTCCCGCGCTGATCATGTCAAAAAAAAAAGATAAAACCACATGGTTTAATTTTTTTTTTTTATGAATACTTAATTTTACTAATTTTAATGACGATAAAGCTGTAAAGTTAGAAAAATTTAGCCAAAAAATTATTTTACTTGGGGAAAATTTTAGTGCCGAATATATGTAGTACTCTAGGAATGATTTCACCTATTTGCCACACTCACTTTTCCTACTTACCACACTCCCTTCAAAATTTCTAAAGTAATTGTACCTTTTCTTATTTACCACCTAAAAAGGTCAAATAGTTTTGACTATAATTGTTATTTATCAATATCATTGTTTTTTTTTTTCTTCTTCATTAATCTCCTTTTTTTCCATAAAAAATCATGATAAAACCGTCAAACCTAGTTTACGATTATGTTTAATTGTAATACACCAAAAACTTGGTATTTCTTTATTTTCATGCGGATGACATACGAATTATTTTTTTTGCTTCGTATGTTTTGAAGTTTAAAATTTGTAGTCGACCTTAACTAGACTACTTTGAAGTTTGAACAGCCTAATGAAGTCGTTCCAAACTGGACGACTACACTGGGAAACTACTGTTAGATACTACTCCCTCCGTCCCACTATTAGTTGACCTATTTACTTTTAGATTTTATCCCATAATAAATGACCTATATCACTAAACAATGAGATAAATCTAAAATTATCCTTTTAATTGATTACAAAAAATATAAAAAATATGCATAATTTGATAGGCATGTTTATATTCGTTACGTAGGTGTTTTAAAATGTTTTTCAATGGTATGAAATTTGCGAACATCCGTGATGTAGTTTGAGAGATAAATCATTTCAAAATTTCACTTGTTATTATCTTTATGGGTATAATTGTAAAAAAAACACTTAAAATTACTATTTCCCCTTCCTTGCCCTGAGAATTGTGCAAACTTGAATTAGGTCGGAGGGAGTATTGTTCATTCATCGACAACGGCAACTACAAAAACAAAAAGGTTCCTGAGTAGTTTTTCTTTCTTCAAACTTTGTAGTCGTTCTTAAGTGAATGACCAGGGACTTTCTAAGTTGTTGGGAACTGACGATTACACTGAGCTATGGAAGTTCAGTGACCGAAGACTACCAAAAACAAGTTCCTGAAGAGTTTTTCTTCTTGAAACTTTGCAGTCGTTCATATCAATGAACAATATGAATACTCTAAGTCATCAATGTATATGGACGACAACACTAAACTATAGTTGGACGTTCACGGACGATTATCAAAAAATGGTACCTTAGTTGTTGTTTTTTTCTTTTGAAAATTTGTAGTCGAATCTAAATGAACGACCGGAAATGCTTTAAGTCAGCCAAAACTGAACGACAACATCCAACTTTAGTCATTTCTCTATGAGCGACTATACTAGGCTCTGATGATTATTAAATTAAAATAATTAAAACTACTAATTCTTTAACTGAAATTTATTCAATTTCTTGAATCTACCGAACAAGAACAACTAGTAAAGTGTAACCAAAGTGAGTTTTTTTTTTTTTTTTTTTTCTTCTTTCCAGAAAAGAAGATGAAAACCTCAGCCAATACATTGATAAAACCGATTTAGGATATCGGAAGCATTACAGAAGTTTTTCAAGATTACAAAAGATTCATTCAAATTATAGTATCTCCACCAATTTTTGCCTATCAAAACTATCCTTTCAGACCTAATAAAAGTTTCAGAAGACCTTCTCTCTCGCAAAGGAGAGGAACAAACAAATAGGGCGAGACTAATTTTGAAAACAAAACTAGTGTGTATTACAGCACAAGGCAATGACTGGATCAAATCCAACACAATGTCCATCAGAACATGTAAATTACATGAACTGGAGTTTTTTAAAATTTGATTGCCTAACGCATTCAGGGTAAAAATTACCCAAGTAGTCGCAACAGAAAAGTAACCAAAGTGTCTCGAGTAACAGTAGTATCCATAACGTCTTGAGTAGCAGGGGTAATCTGAATCGGGTCTTTTAAAGTCTGAAGCGGAACGAATCATGCTGTCTCGGCGTTGGAGATGTGTTAGCAGTTATAGTTGTTGATGAACTTGATGGTGATCTTGATGAACGATTTGTTGCTGTCTTGGTTTCCAAAGTTTCAGTTGCTTTTATGCTTGTTGCTGGTGGATTTAGTTTTTGAAATAAATCTGAAGAGATGCCTAACTTGCTCCATATCTTCGTAACATCACCAGTGACAAAAACAAACATTAAAACATAAGCAACCACCCAAAAAAAAGCAACCAGAGGAAGAATCGAGATTACTAAATAGTAAACCAGACCCAAAGGACAAAGTAACAACCCCCTTAATCTGGTACTGAAATTATACATAATAGCAGAAAGAAATCCAAATCTAAGAGATCGATTTGTTAAACATCCTAGAACTTGACAGAAAAATAAAACTAAATCATTTATAACCAACTTTAGATAACCACCCAAATCGGGAAAATTAGCAGGACTGCTTTGATGTGGATGAGTTGGTAAAACATCCAAAGATGATGATTTTTGGTTTTGATCATATATCCGATTTGATAAAGATGTTATGTTTCTGGTTATTCTCCCACAAAACATATCTGCCCTCACAAACCACAGATCCATCAAACAAACCTAAAAAAAAACTTATAATCAGTAAATAGAAGAAGAGATTTAAGAGTACAAACTAGAGAAAACAGATGAAAAGAGGTTGGGGTGGTGATTTTTTATCTTCTCAGATCGGCTCCTAAGGTTTCAGGCGGTTTTGGTTTTTCTCGCTCTGGTTTTGGAAAGAGAAAGTCGAAAAAGTTAGGGGAAATAACAAATGCCTAAACGAAAAAACAAGATAAGCTCTAAAAACAGACTCCCTCCGTCCAAAATTAGAAGAGCTAGTTGTAGTTTGCACAATTTTTAAGGCAAGGAGGAAAGGGGAGTATGTTTAAGTATTTTTTCACAATTATACCCTTATGGAAAATAACTAGTAAAACTTAGAAATGATTTATCTCTTAAACTATAACACGGTTTTTCGTAAACTTTATACCGTTGAAAAGCATTTTAAAACACCTACATAACGAATACAAACATGGCTATCAAATTATACATATTTCTTATAGTAACAATAATCAATTAAAAGGGTAGTTTTAGAAATATCCCCTTGATTAGAGAGATAGCTCATCTATTTATGAGACAAAATTTAAAACCAACTAGCTCATCTAATTTGGGATGGAGGGAGTACTAGCAAATTTAGATGGTAACTTTCAATTTTTTCCTTGTATACTCGTGCACCATATTTTTTGCACTGGTTTGTTGTCTTGTTCATCTTTGAACTCCTCTCTGTTGATATCTTGGCAATCAACATCATGTTGATAGTACTTGAGGTTGATAGTTCATCTTTGCTACCCTCACCATAGCAAATTTACTCTGTTGATTTGTTCAATATTGCCACCCATACTAGTCGTTCAGTTTGTTATCCTAAATGCGGTAATCGTTCGAAAAAGATCTTCAACGTAGTGGTAGTACTATATCATAATAGTGCAACCAAGATCGAATTTAAAGCTGAATTTTTACATGCAATCACACATTCAAAAATAATTACAATTAGGTTTAGCTTTACCTATTTTTTTGGGGTTTTTCTTTTGCTTGAACACTCTCTAGTATTTTCTTTGAGGCATCTTTTTGATAAAAAAAATAAAAAATTAGATCAAATATAAACTAAATTTGAGTAAAGGTGGTGATCAGTGGGTGTATGTATGTGGATCAGAACAATGTGGTCGGTGCTGATCGGTGATTTGTAACAGTTTTTTTTTTTTGGTTTAGTTGTAGGGATTGTTTTATACTTTTATTGTTGGGTGTAAAAATAAAAGTCAAGATGTAGTATTTAGGATTTATGAAAAATATATGGGTGGTAAATAGGATAAATGGGGGTGGTAATTAATGTGGGTGGCAAATAGGAAAAGTGTGGGTGGCAAATAGGTGAAACCCTATGAATATTCTCGTATTGTAGTTGAATTGATTGATATATTCAAGACTAATTTAATAATTATCAAATAAAAAAACGATAATTTAGATTATTTTATTTTTTTAAAGATAAAGAAAATATTTTTTGATAATTATAAATATTTTTTGAATTAGAAAGAGTTGTTACTTATATATCAATCAGTGGGTCTTTAAGGGAGTTGGTTGGGAGCCTTGCAACAAGTTGGGCTCCAACCCCTTTCTGAATAACAAGCCATATTCTATGGGGGGGAAAATTGACTACTTTAACATTGAAGTCATGACAGGAGATGCAGTTCTTCAATCTCTTCAGAAAAGCAACCATTTCCTCTCCAAGTTCTCCAAGGGTGGAAAAGGATAAAACACCAAAACCATATCCTTGAGCGCTGCATTTGTCCAAGTATTTATTGCGTTTGCGGGTGATAGCATAACCCAGTTTGAAAGCAGGAATTCCTCCCCCAGTGAAAGGTGAAATACCAGTAACATCGAAACAAGTGTCCTTACCACTATCCCAGTTGTAGACAAGGATATCAGCTGGCCGCAAATCAGCACCATTATCGGCAAGAAACCCTAAGGCCACTTCTTTTCTCGCAGGGACCCCTACCGGAAAACAAGCATCAACTAGTGTATAACGTACAAGGTCATGCCGAAATTTAAAACCGACATCATTGGAACAATGCAAATCATGATCACCAAAAATATATATTTCTTTATTACAACTGGAGCATAAACTACCTTATGTGAAAAGTGGGATACCTAGATGGTAACAAAGGACATAACTAAACTGACGTGGTCCGATGCTTTGGTTAAGCCCACTAATAGAAATATCCAATAGATAATCTTGTGCATGCTTAATATTTTTATATTTCCATAGGACTGAATCTCGTTCAGTCATGTGGGATTTCGTGAGTATTTCCTTCTTAACAACTTCGAAGTATGTGACTGCCAGTGTACTCATAAGATGGGGGGAAGTGTCGATGTCGCTGAAAGTTGGGGTAAAGACCCACATACCTGCATGTAATGGTCAAGAGAATGCTGATAGAGAGGACTCGAAGCTGTAACACAAGCATTGTGGAGAATGTTGTCTTGTAACGGCTTAGTCCGGGCATAAGATACAAGGAAGCAATCATGGCTAGTGTCCGTCATGGTATAGATGCAAAGCCCACTGTCTTTGAGAGTTAGAGAAACAATTCGTCGTTGTAGGGGACCAAAACCAGGCCCATCATCTGTGATTAATTGTTGTAAGTAATGAAACAGGTGATTATCGAAACGCTCCTGCACTTGCTGAACCGCCCTTGGGTCTGTGGTACGTATCGCGAAGTAAATTCTAGATGCTCCAGTGCAACTACGGAGAAGCAATAATTCACTTTGCAGGTCTTGTAGTTTACGAACAGATTTCATCAACTGGATCGTCTTGTAGATTCTGTCCGTAACCATTTGACTGCATAATTGGATGTCCATGCTAACTAGACCCCCGAGAAGTTTGACATCAACTGTAGGTCTGCCCATATTGGTTGAAAAAATGCCGACTCCAAGACTTCGTGGGTCGCAGGAGAGCCAGAAAGTTCAGTCTTCGCAATATTAAGACGAAGACCTCTACGTTGACCCTGTTCAAATGATATCAAGAGATTTAGAGACCTCAATAGTGTCGCCGATGATTGTACCATCGTCCAAGTACCATGCTTGGAGATCCAGTTTGCAATTGCTGTCTATTTGCTTCACTAACAGATGTAATGTTAAAGCGAAGAGAAGCGGCCCCAGGGGATCCCCTTGTTGCACGCCTTGGGCAGAAGTTAGGATTGAATCTCTATAATATAAACGTGTTTTTGTTGTGTAGCAAAACTCAATCCATCTCGCGATGGACGGGAAATGCTGTCTAACCTCTAGTATCATCGCAGACCTATCAACCAAATTAAAGGCATTGCAGAAATCAACCATTGACATGTTAGATTGATAACCTTTAAACTCCAACAACCTTTTTACAAAGTGTAAGATGCGTTCTCCACCTCAAGGAATGCCTACACCTAGTTGGAAATCACTCAACTATCCAGCCATTTCCTTAACAACGGATGAAGCTGCCAACTTGGATACTAATCTCCTCCAAATGGTGCCAACCGCTATGGGTCTGATCCCGCCACCAGGTTTTAGTAGCGGTGTCAAAAAGGTTAAATTTCTCACTTCAAAAACGGTGGTAAATAGTGGGCCAATTTTAGTTTAGTACATCGGCCATTGGGTGGGCTAAGAAATAATTTATGAATGGTCAAAATATGTTTTGGAGAAATTTTGGGGTGGGCTACAGCGCACCTTAGCTACCCCTCCGTCCCGAGAGACATATGGAAGCGTCTCAGAGAAAGGGCTACGAAAGTAAAGAGGAACGAAAATCACCTGACCAAAGACCCGTGGAAAGCCGATAGAAAGATAAACAACCGAGTTTAAAAGATGAGGCGAAACATTTAATGCAAGTAGTAAAAGACAGAGAAAAAATAAGAAAGTCAGAGCAAGGTGGGAACCGGTTAAGTGGACACTAGCGAAACGTGTCTAGATCGGGAAATAGGTTTTGGATGAAACAGAAAAAAAAAATCACAAAATTGGTCGATTAACCCAATAACGATAATTTCTGGGTGAAAAAGACATGTAAAATTCGATACTGTTTAAATGGACGAGAATGTAAAAATAGTCAGGATGTAAACAGTTTCATCCTACCCATTTTCAAATACTTTTTATTATTTTTAATATATATCAGGATGCATCCAGTTTCACCCTCGCTATTTTTAAGTTAAAGCCAGAATGAATCCAAATTCATTCTTGCTATTTTTCTTGGTGTCAATTTCACTCATACTAATTTTTACTTGTTCATTAGAACCATGTTTCAAAAATATTTGGACAATTGACCCAATTTCTCAAGAAAATCAAGGGTGAAAGTTTTTAAATTTGATACACGATTCGGTATAAAAATAATAATATCAGTATTTAGTACACATGAGTTACAATAACCATATATAATTCATGCCTCATACAAGGTTAGAAAAGTATGTTTTTGTGTACGCTTCTTCATGAATATCTACATGGCATCTCTTTAATGCAAACAATTGAAAGATGGAACTATTTTTGTTTATATTGGGTGTAGTTGATTTTGATTGACTAAATTTAGCATTATCTTGTTCGAGAATAGACTTCCACTGTACAACTAATAAAATGAAATGATCTATTCTATTATCTATCTATTATATAAAGAGAACACTACTTAGTTGAAGCTGCAAATTTCACTTCCCATTTTGCCCCTTTTGTATCTCTTTAGGAATATATGTTATTGATATTATTGAGGGGTAGTTTGGACTAGGGAAAGATTTGTCATTTTACATAAATGTAAACAGCGCAAATGAAATTTAACATGTGTTGGTGGGCCATGTCCTCTGTCTAGATTTTTCTTGCAGAATCTCTGGATTTTCCTTTTTTCTTTCTGGAACTCTTTAGAGAAATAAAACCTGAATTTTAGTTTTTTACGCTCCCATTTTTACATCCTGTTTTGGTGTATGCTCGATCAAGTTTTGGGGTAACAGATTGAACCATTACTTTTGTATCTCATTTACTAAATTTTTTCTCCTTTTTAAATTAATCATCAGTCTAACTTTATCTTTAGAGGGTAAGTTTAGGATTTAGGAACCATTTCCATCAAGCCTATAAATCCAGTCCGGAGTCTAATGATAATGGTGTTTGTTCCTGATGCTATAACCGGATGATGGTATGACGTGAATTTTGATTTTGTAGTTGGGACCATTTTGATCGAGTCTTCAAATCCAATCCAGAGTCAAACGGTAAGGTGTTGAAAGGTGGATGATGGCATAGTGTGATCTTTTGTTGGTTTTATTATCACCATCATTCCCAACAATATTTTGATTTTGATTATTAACATGGGTGTGATTTTGATTTTTGTCGATGGTATTTTGATTATTGTAACTTGGGTTTGATTACTTTGATTTTGATGATTCATCATTAGTATAAAATAGCAGTGATTTTGATTTTATAGATGGTAATGGGAATGGGAATGGGCGAGTAATGAAGCATAGCATGTAAACGAATTAAATCTGTAAGTGAGATATGTGCCCTTGAAGTGTGAACAGCTAGGCCAACATTACCGCACGCGCTTTTTGCGCGTGCCGGCGTTCTAGTTACTATATATAAAGGGAACTCCCCTTGCTACAGTGTTTTTGAAGCTGCAAATTATGGGTGACCATTTTACCCCCATATCTTCCCTAATCAATAAAGACCCTAAAAATAAAAATGAGGGCATATTAGTAACTTAGGTTGTTTACAAGCAACATTAGAAAAGACCCCAATTCATCACGTGACTTCGGGTTAGAATGCACCCAACCTTTATGCACGTGCGTAGGCATGTGCGGACTTCTAGTATTATATAAAGCCAACTTCCCTTACTGTAGGGGAGTGAAGCTATAAAAATATTGGACTATTTTACCCCTATTTTTATTTATCATACATACACAGTAGATATATCTGTGAGGGCATAATAGTAAATGAAGGTACAAATTCATAGTATTACACATTTATCCCTGACAATATATTTCAAAGGTACATTTGTATAAAAATATAAGGTTATTGCAGTAATTTAAGGCTATTAAAAAGGAATCAATTCATCTTTACGGCAGGATTATGATCAGAAATTTCTCAAGTTCATCTTCTCTTCGCCAACACAAATCATCCCCAAGTTGTAAAAAGAAGTTCAATCGAAGCCTTCCGCATCTCTTTTTACAAATCGAATTACTAACCCCTCCTTTCTAAATAACAGGTGTTGGTGGTTAAGATTTTAATGATAGAAGTGGAGCCGTGTAGCAGAGGGAGGGCAAAGAAGAAAGATCACGACTAAGTAGAGGAGGGAGGAAAAACAAAAAGGAAGAAGAAAGTGGTGGAAGTATGCGACAGAGAAAGCAGGAAGAAAATCTGACGGGTATTTAAGTTTTTAGGGTTATTGTATCAATGAATGGGCAGGATAAAACCGAAGTAAAATGCACGGCTAAGATAAATTCAGATATGTTATAGCACGTGCAAAGCACGTACAATGCGTTCTTGTTAAAATAAAAAGTAAAGAGAAATGAGTAGAATTAATTAGGGTAGTCTATATTCACATGCTCATAAATGAAAGAAATCTAATATTGATTGGTTTACCAATAATTTTTCTATTCGGTTTGTGCTAAACTATAATCAAATAATTTTTCTATTCGGTTTGTGCTAAACTATAATCAAACCAAGGTCACGGTTTTCACAAAATTTAAACCATATGAAGTCATTGGATAAATTATAAATGCTTCAGCTCGGTTTAGGTTTAAACAGTGTGTTACGGTACGATTTTACGGTTTGTACCGTACTATATATGTACAACCCTAGAAAATATGGTCTTGGGTCCTTGATGAAGATGTAAGAAATTAATATGCATGTGCACACCGTAATTTTTGTGTACAAGCACTTATGTTTATAAATTCAGGGAAAACCATTGAGAATTTAATTTTGTATTGTTTGAGTAAGTGAGAGAGAGTAAATAGATATTTTTGAGTGTTTTTGAGTTTAGAAAGATGTTTAGCCTTAGGTATTTCATAACCCTTCACTTAATAAAAATCAATCACTTCTTAATACTGAACAACGTATTATCGTGTGGTATTTGTTTTGTATAATTTAACCACTAGTTCTATTCTTTGTTGTACGATGATTTGAACTTGAATGCATGTCATGAGATGTAGGGTTAAAAAAAATAGCTACCACACGGTTGATTGATTGGTTAGATCTAATTTAATATACTTTTTTTGTCTAACTTTTGCATTTTTGTCTGATCAAATGTCCTACTAAAATGGCCGAGTTTCTGTCCATTGAGACCCTAGTACCACCTAATGTAAACATATGAAAATCACTGATGAAAAGGGTATTCTGAAGACAAAACTCCAAGTTTTTGCAGCGTCTTTGATATGGGATTCGATTTCCTTTGACAATCATAACCTCGAACCATCCATCCTTAATCATGAACAATTAATTAGGGGATACATAAACTAATTTAGGAATATTTTTATTGTAGTTGTCGGCATGGTTTTTCAATAATGCCGGCATGGTCGATGGATTGCCGGCACTGAAAAACAGCTACAGTAAAAATATCCCCCAATTAGTTTATGTATCCCCCAATTACATGTTTTTAATCATCTCCATGTTTAACTACTTTAATATAAACAGGTCTATAAATTATATGTACTACCTGAATCAACAAGAATTGTGCCTTTCACCTATAATCTCGCCCACAATACGCATTATCTGTGGCGATGTCGATCCCACTAAGGCATATGTGGAAATTTATGTTGTGGTTTTTCCTTCTGTATCTTGTGTAAGATGCTCCCTTTGTTTGTAAGGTGTCGTTGAAACCATCTCTCATAGCAATTTTATATACATGGGTTATATGGACAATATTCCGTCCAACCAGAGTATCGCCTAGTAATCACAATTCTTATAGGAACTAATAATGTATGAATAGATTTGAGGTGTTGGTCACAACTGGAGAGCATAGAAAAGCGGACGGGGATGATATTCTCATTATTAAAGTGGGTGTAGTCATATTAAAAATGTGAACATCATCTTGTGCATTCGTTTATTAATGCTCAGCCCTTATTTTTAATTGCCAACTAGGTAATTAATTCTTTTCGGATTCACCAACTGTAATAGACCCAAAGGATTCCGATAGTTCGAGGTGCCTCTTATGAAATCTGGATTGATGGTTATTGATGGACACATTTTTGTGTCTGATTAGTCTCGATATTGATAGTACTCATTTTTGTACTTATTATGGTGTTTTATGTCTGTAGGTGTTTTTTGAAAATACATATTTTTGGAAAAATTGACTCGAAAAGTGATAAAGGCACCCCTAGGACATGTGCTAAAAGGATCCCAGCAGCGGATATGAGAACATCTCTTTCTTCTCAAATTTGAAAACAGAAAAAGGCGGGAAAACTGGTTTTAACTGGCACATTTAAGATTGGAGTTTTGGACGAGTTTTAAAGAGATTAAATCGCTGATTTTGATGGCTGGACTTGTTAAAGCTAAACATGGTTGGTATGGTTGTTGGACTGGATTAACCTGGGCTAGATCAATGGGTTTTCTATAAAACAGGGAATGAAGGATATCAGGTTATTTTGGTTTGTTTTTGGAAATTCTGGGAGATTCATGGGTAGATAAACTCTTAAAAGATTCTCATATATCTAACAGAGAGTTTGGAAAGATATAGATAGCCCAGAAACGCGTAAACAAGTTAGGAAAGGAGATTACTGTCGTGACTTGCATAGAAAGGAGAAGAGTAATTTAATCGGAATTCTTAGGGTTTTGTGGGGTACAAAAGGATGAGTCGAATCCCATAAGAGGTTACACAAGTTTACAAAAAGTTTGGGGAGTTTAGAATAACACAGAGGAAGAAACCACGAGTTGCAGGAATTGTTTTTGCTGGTGTAAGGAAGAAAAACTCGAAGAACATAAGCTGCTCGGGACTGTAGTTATTTCCGTGTTATTTTGTTTCATATTTAATAGTTCTGTAGCAGTATTTGCAACATTTAACTTCGAGTTTGCAACACTTATTTAAGGTTTCTCTGTAATAGTTGATATGTGACGCCTGTACAGCGTTGCAGATTCTCTGCTTTATCTTATTTTTCACCTCCTTGTACACTTTTGAGCTATGAACCATTATTTTGAGCAAGTGATTAATATGAGGAGCTAAACCCCTTTGTTGAGGTAACAGAGGAAGCCATTGTTCAAATAAAAGTGTATATTTCTATTTTAATTGATTTTTGCAATTTCTTTTATGATTATTTTCATTGAACTAATATTGAATAATTGATTTTTATTAAATGATTGTGATTTATTTTGATGGATCATGCTTAGGTTAAGACTTTTGATATTCCATACTTGAGATTTAGAATTGTTACTTCGAAAATCTACTACAGGCAATATATTAGAATCACTTTGAACATAAGAATTTCATGAATATTGAATAGGTTAGATCATTTAATTGGTTAATGGTGGAATCTTAAGTCTTAGTGTTTTCTATAATCTTGATATCAACTTTGTTTTGAGTTTTCTAGCTTTATTATAGAATTTGAGTCTATAAATCAACCTTCAAAAGTCTGAGAAACGAATCACTTATTTACCACTTTCAAAACTACATCAGTTGTATCCTAGTGCCATTGAACTTTTTTCTTGAAAGAAAAAAGGTATAAATTAAAAAGAAAACTTCAAAAGACATTACAAAAAATCAATGCCATTATATCCTTTTGGATTCATCAACTAAACTAGACCCAAAAGAGTCCACATGTAGGGGTTACTAATTATCTCTCATGATAGCATCTGATTATGCCCTAATCTTGCTTCAAACAAAAGCAATTGACTGGCAAAGAACCCAAAATATTATAGCACCTTTGGCTCACCCATCCACAACTCAAATAGGTGGTCGACCCCGTATGGATTCAACAACATGACATGGAACCTTCTTTGGACCTTCAATTAAAGCTCATCATGACCAACCAAATGCTTTCTGAATTTAACAAATAAACTTTTAGCCACCTCCTTACAATGATGAAGAAATCAATAACTCAGATAAAATTAGCGCAACATCAATATGCTACAAGAAGCAAAAATGAATTAGATTATTGGTTACTTCAAGAAAAACAACTTAGAAGTCACCACATGACCCTGCTCCTATGTCATGCAACATACTGGCAACAAAGATTCAGAATTCATTGGTTCCGGTCAGGTGACAACAACACCACTTTCCTCCATACTGAAGCAACCATTCATTGGGGTTGTAATAACATACAACAATTACAAGGCCGACAAAAAAAAATAGGTCAATGGTAAAGATGATGTAATCCAACTCATACTTGACCACTATACTCAGTAATATACAACACCAAGCATAATAATAAATGAAGAGCTCTTCGTGGTAATATATCCCAGATTAACAGATAACGTGCTTTGCTTGCTGAAGAGGTAACTTGATGTAATTTCAACTTTGTTGTAGTAAAAGGTTCGTTGAGACTTGTGAAGATTCAAGTTTTTAAATTTAATAAAAATTATATACAAAAATATTAGCAAAGTGAGCGAGAGGTACTAGGGCTTAGGATTCCACTAAATTCATTTCTTAAGGTTCAAATAATAATTCTTTTAATAATTATAGCTCAATAAAAATATAAAATAAAGTGACTCTTATTTTTGCCAAGATAGATTCTCAAAATATTAGATGTAAATGTTAAGCATGGGACATCAAATCACCTAAGATAAGCATGACCCATCTAATCAAATGACAACTAATTAAATCAAATGATAATTTCAATTAAAATTAGTGCAAAAGTCATGAAAAGAATTAAATATAATTACCCAAGTGTGAAATAAGGCTTCCTCCATCGCCCCAATTTTGGGGTTTAGCTCATCATAGTAAACGTGCTCTCAAAATATTTATTTAGGCTCAAAAATGGTTTACAAAGATGAAATAAAGAGAAAATGGTGTAGAACAGGATTTTGCGACGCACAAAAATCGTCACAAAAGGAACGATAAAAGACAAGTGTTGTAAACACTGTTGCAAGTTGCTGGAAAGGAGTTGGGAACTGCCACAATTAAGCGACAGTTTTCAACGACTTTCCTTTACAGGCTTTTGTTCTTCGCGTTCATCAGCAGCAGCAGCAGCAGAAACCGAGTTCTGCAACTTGTGATTTCTTCTTCTCTGGATCTCCTCAGCTCCCCAAACTCTCGACACCCCTTCCTTGTACCTGGAGCAATCTATTTATACTCCTAATCCTCCTTTAAACCGGCCATATCTCCCAAATAATCTTCATTTATCAATATTATTCTCCACGGCCAAAATTTTAATCTTTTGATCTTCCATGCGTTCTAAGCTGTAAACCTTTCTTATTTATCTTCTTCACGCATCTCTGTAGTGCAACACACTCGAAACTCATGCATTACACGCCTCAAACTCGTGTCAAATTCACTTGAACCCGTGAAAACTTGTGTCCACTGTTTTGGATTGAAACACGTTATTAAGCCAAATTTGATCGGAAACAACACCCATACCAACTTTGTATAGTCATATCACGTCTACCCACTAAGTTTCAGGGATTGAATCTCACTAAATCACGTCCAAACATCCGATCGAAATTCTGCCAGTGAAGAGAAACGTTTTCCCGCCAAAATTCATTTTTTTAAATTTGAGAAGAAGATGTCCTCCCCCTAATCCTGTACGGGTGTCCCTTTAGCACTTGTCTTATGGGTGCAAATAGTAATTTTTGGGCGTAGATAGTAATTTTCCGGGGTTCCTCCGACACATTTTGGGGGTGCTTCCGGTGCATTTCTGGGGTGCCTTTAGTACTCTATCCTGGGGTGTAAAACACCACTTTAAGAGCCAATTTCGCCGCAAGAGCTTATTTCTCTAAAAATACCTACAAAGACATAAAATAACAAAATAAATACAAAATCGAATACTAACAATATATACAATTGAGACATATTAGACACAATAATGCGTCTATCATAACTCCAACGGAAATCAATCAAGCGCTTTCCTATTGATTTTGAACGCGCACCTGGAACGGATGACTATTGTAGTGGGTTTTTTAAGGTCTTCTGGGAAACCATGTTGATAGCTATGGTTCGTAGATTTTTCAATTCCCTCAATGTTCATCCTCTTATGAATCACACAAATCCTACACTAGTACCAAAAGTAGACTATCCGTCAAAACCATCACAATTCAGGGATCCTTAATGTCACTTATAAAATCATTGCCAAAATTTTGGTCAATCGTACTCACTTCTTTATTTCTTGATCGCGTCATATCAAAGTGTGTTTGTACCCAAAAGTTCAGTACACAATAACATAGCAATAGTTGGAGAACTATTTTACTATATCAAGTTTTCAAGCCTCACTAAGGATACGAAAATAACTCTCAATAATTGGATATTTATAAGGCTTATGATAGATTTAACGGGGGCTTCATCAAAACAGCTTTACCAGACTAGGATTTTTGACCACCTTTATGGAATATATCATGCTCTACATCATTACAGTTACTTGTGCAGTCAACATTAACTGTATGCAGCATGAGTATATTACTCCGACTAGGGATATTATACATAAGGACCCGCTACTTCCTATGTTTTCATAATATGTGCGGAAATCCTATCAATAAACTTGGGGAACCTGGAAACCCATAAGCTTATAGGAGGATTTCGCATATCACAAAAAACGCCGCCCAATTTATTCTAATTACCTCTTTATCACTTATAAGGCATCTGCAGAAAGTAACAATCATCTCAAGAATCTGCTCCAGTCCTACAGTTCCTCAACGGGTCAGGTAATCAACACATCAAAATCCACAACTATTTATCATCCAAGACTAGAACAACATGAGGTAGACTATCTACATCAACTATTCGGCATGACGACCACTTTAACCCCCACTGTATAACTAGAGGTGCACTTCAATCAAGAGAGAACCTCTCATCACATGTTTGTACCTCTACTTCAATGGACGACGTGAAAGGAAAATAGGTGGATGAAAAAATCCCTTACGCCTGATGGGAGGTTAGTGCTCATTAAAACTTATTTAACACCTACCTCCAATCACCTTATGCAAATACAGCTTATCCCAACCCATGTGCACAAACAGATAGATCGTATCGACCAAGAATTTTTTTTCTGGGGACATGATTCCTCCATTAGAAACTTTATCATTTAGGTTTAGACAAATTAACCAAAAAAAAATATGAAGGGAGGTTAGGCATAAGGAAACAACACAATCATAATAAAGCCTTGCTTATGAAAAGAATCTAGAAACTGCAAGATGATCCTGAATCCAAACGTGTCAGCCTCTGCGATGAGAAATATCTTAAGCATCAACTTATTTGCCAAGCTATCTCTCTCATTCCTTCCTCATCCATCCCACGGAGGAAAAAATGGATTCCCTCATGCCTTCCTTCCAATAGCTCATATTCCATCGTATTATAAATGGTTTAAAAACCCTACCCAAGCTAAGTGGATACCACATTTTGAAAATTTTGATCATACTCAATGCTACCATATCCATACAATAGATGATATTATTGATCAACTTATTCATAACTAGAGGCATGATAAGTTAAACAACCCCACCCCACCCCCTTCCCTTGCAACCCTACAAATCATAAATTTCCACCTCCCCCTAAATAGACCCCCAGACAGGATCATCTGGCTACACTCGAAATTTGGAAAATATACCACTGTTTCTGGTCATTAATACCTTACCCAAGTGCCTAACTAATCTCACTTATATTTTCAATCACAAATTTTTTGTGGACTTTACCATATCCACCAAAAATTTATCTTTTTTTTTTGCGGAAACCAATCAACGAAGGCCTACCGACCTTCTCTATCCTAAACTACATCCATCTCACAACTCCAACAATTTTCCCTGATATAATAGTGCTTCGTGATTGGATGAACACATGCTCATTCATTTCCCAGTTGTAGTTAATGGCCTGGACCACCCTTCTAACTCGACTTTCAATCAACCCAAGCACCAACGACATTTCCTTGATACTTTAAATCCCCAAATGACTATTCCGTAGACTCTGCAAGAAACAACCCCAAAATCTTCTATTACAACCTTTTTTTTTTCTTATGGACTTTATGGAAAGCCAAAAATGATCTCAACTTAAGGCAAAAGCAAGCAATGCCTGAGGATATCCTAATGAACGCCTTAAAGCAGCAACATGAATTCGAATAGGCAAAGCAGATCACACCGCCGGTTCTTCTTGGAAACCCACCAGCCAGTACCCTAGCAAGTATTACCAGAACAATAACAACCATCTTAGTAGGCTGGTCCATCCCGGAAAGGGACTGGATAAAAATTAACACAGATGGCGCAGCCAGGGGATACACGGGAATTATATGTGCAGGTTTCATTTGCAGAGATTTGGACGAAAGAACTGTGATAGGTTTGCGAAACCATTTAGAATGACCACTTCATTAAAGAACTAGATTTGATCCACGTTTATGGCATCCAAAACAACGACGGAACGTTAATGACCAAAAATACTCATTGAGACAGATTCTGGAATTCTTATGCACTTCATAAATTCTTCAGATGGACTACCATGGTACATATCAATAATGATTACAGAAATAAAATAGAGAATATGCCAGCTCCCATATTGCATTAGCCAGCAATATTATAAAGAAGGTAACCAAACAGCGAACGGACTAGCAATCTATACAGCGGATGGAAGACAATCAGAAAACTTCTCAACAACAATTTGGGACCAGGCAACCTCACCTTTTCTTAACCAAATTTGATTGAATGACTCTATGGGTACTATGTACCCAAGTGTAATAGTCTATGGTTTTATAATAAAATCCACACTTGAAAAATATCAATGTCGTATAAAAGCTTTCTAACTGAAAAGGACAACATCAATTGGAACGCCCTTAAGCGTCTCTAAATTAGAGCACCATAACATAAGGAAATTCTTGATTACAAAAATTAATTCATCCTTAGTTTTGGACCGACCTCCAAAATTGATCATGTTTCATTCCTTCTAATCATACAACATATAGCAAAAGGAAGAATACGCCAAATATCTTTATTCTACCTGTTAGCTGATTCTGATGCCGAGCCAAAAAAAAATGGTAAAGAAAATTCGAGAAGACCCACTTTAACTTGAAAGCCCTTAAGAAGAAATTCCAGACCAACCACGAAAAATAGTAATGAAAAAAACACATGCTCAATCGCTTTCTCCTCGATGTTATATTGAACCGTAATACCCATAGATTGAACTAACACATGGATGTTATCCTACCGAAAAGTGTCAAAGAAAAAGTCTTTTATAGAATTCCTCTATGACACCATTTTTAAGCATACTCACCTTTTTTGTATAAAAGTGAGTGCTTAATAGATTGTTTTTCTTATCGATCACTACATCTTATATTCATAAAAAGAGTGAATTTGGTGATAATGAATTTTCGATAATGAACTACATCCTAATTCATGTATCTCCTCCCATAATCCGAGTTTACAACATGCTTTAGACTGTTACAATCGTGTATGTGGCCTTGATTCTTCAGTATTGAGTGTCGATAACACTGCCCACCAATCTATGTATTCTTTGACAGTCACTTATTTTAATGCAATAATGAAGAATATTCCCTCCATGAACTCTCTGACCTTGCGGGACACAGTACTTTGGCAATGTAATAAACTCCAACATGCGTAAGATTATCTCATGGCGATTCCCATCGAAGGACTTAACCAAAAAATCGGACCTCGTCAGTTTAGTGTTATCTTATGTTATAGGCTTGGCATTCCTCTTTTTGTTGTAGGTGACTTATGCTCCAGCTGTGATAAGAAAATGGACATTTTCGGCGACCATGCACTTCATAGCTCTCATGAGGTTGGTCTTAAATTCCGACACGACTTAGTACGTGACACTACTGCAGATATATGTTTCAGTGTCGGTGTCCTGGCTAGAAAAGAAGTTCAGTTGGGTCTTATGTCTAAAAATGGTGGTGACTTAAGTCCTGCAGACATATTGATCTAAAATTGAGATAGTGGAAGGGACACATGTTTAGACGTCACAGTTGTTTCTCCCTTCATCGGAGGTGGGGTTCGTTCTTTCCGTCCAGGCCTTGCTGTGGATCAGGCTGTTGTTCATAAACGCACCAAGTATTTTGACCAGTGTGTGAGTCACGGATATGGTTTTGGTGTGCTTTCCTTCTCCACTTTGGGGGAGCTCAGTGAGGATGCAGTCGATCTCATGAAGTGTATGAGAAAAAGCATATTCCTCCAAAGAATGTGTTGTAGTATTAACCGTCTTGAAAATGTGCTTGATTCTACTTGATCTGAAGCTAGTGAGCTTTCATATCCTCCTGGGGATCAATAAAAGACTTCAGTTAAACTTTTCACCACAACTTGATAATCTCCCTTTATAATAATATCCTTCGGGTTAAACCAAGTTGTCAATTCAGCTTCTAAGAGAAAACCATTAGCTTCAGCAAAGACTGGTGTATCAGAGTTGCTGAATCTAGTTCCAACACTACAACAAATGTTGTTATGATCTTTTGCAATAGCTGCACATGCATACGAGCCATTTTTCCATGAGGCATCTTCACTAATATTTATGATAGGAAAGTTAGGCTTTTTCCAAATTTCAAGCTCTCTTGCTGCATGTGGATTTGGTTGTACCAGTATTTCAGTTTCACTACCAGCAGTGTAGTTGAAATAGAGATTGAATCAGTAGAAGGCAATATTCAGAACATTAACATAATAAAAAGAACTGCATACACATGATGTTCTTGTTTTTGGAAACTTTTTTATTTCTAATCTTCCAAATGACCCAACAGATAGTGATAGACACATTTTTGTGTCTGAATTGTCCTCAGTGTCTCTATTGTTAATGCTTGATTTTGTACTTATATGGTGTTTTTATGTTTTTGTAGGTGTTTTTGGAGAAATACACTTGTGTGAAAAAAGTTGTTCAAAAATTGTTATTTGGACCCCGGAGAAAAATACTAAAGGCACCCTCATTTTGGATAAAGGCACCCCCAAGCACCCCAGAAGTATGTTGGAGTTGCCCTAAAAAAATGTTATTGGCACCAAGAAAATTTGATAAACGCACCTCGGGACAGTTGATATCGGCACCCAATGGTTGGATAAGGGCTGTCCTTTTTCTTCCCCATTTGAATTATTTGTTTTGGCGGGAAAACATTCTCTGAAAACCCGATATACTCTGATTTGATTTTGGAGGGATTCTGGCGAGATTCAATCACTTATTTGGACAGGTATGAACCTGTTACGCGGAAACAGGATTGGTAAGTCCCTTTGTTTCGAGAAAATAGGGATGTTACGTGGATTAAGAGAAAACAGGGCAATAAATTCCCGTGAGTTATTCTAGGGATTTTTCTTATCTTTTGAAGGTTTTCTTGAGTCAACAGCGTGTTCGATTTCATCTGAGACAAGTTTCCAGCGGATTAGAGTGTGTAGAGCTGCATATAACGCGTGAAGAAGCTATAAAAAGGAATTATTTCCCGTGACTGGCAGAAAAGAATAATGAATTTATTGGAGGATTATTCGCAGTTATGGTGGAGTATTCTTGGTACTGTGCTACTATATAAGGTGTTGGGTAGTATTATATAAGGGTGGGAGAGTTTAGGGAGTAGTTTAGAGCATCATAGAAGGAGAAAATTCGAGTTGCAGAGAACTGCCATTGCTGCTGCTGAGAAGAAAACGAAGAACATAAGACGGAACAAAACAGTCGTTCACCAACAGTGACAACGACACAGCAGAGGAAGGTCGTAATGCTACAGTGCCAGTGACACTTCCCAATTATCGTTCTCTGTAACAGTTCGGTTTGTAACAAAAACAACTGTTACAAACCCGGTTTAGTCAATTTCTCTCCTTTTTCATCTTTGTAAACACCCTTTGAGCAATAAAAATGAATTTTGAGCGTGTTTTCATCATGAGAAGCTAAACCCATCCTCTGGGGCGACAGAGGAAACCAATTTTCACAAATGTGGTAATTCTATTAATTTTTTTTACGACTATTTGCACTGTTATTCAATTGATTTATGAGTTTCATTGAATGGTTGTGATTACAATTGATTGGTCATGCTTAGCTTAGATGTTTTGATGTCTCATGCTTTAGTTTTACACCCATTACTTTCGAAATCTACCTTAGGCAATAAATTAGAGTCAATAAAACTTTATCATTTGAGCTTTTATTGTTTAGAATTGATATCTGAACCATATGAGTGCGGAAATTGGTGGAATCCTAGCCCCAGTCTCTCCATAATTTTCAGAACACTTTATTGTTTGAAGTTTATTATATTTTTAGTTTTACAATTTTGATCTAAAATCTGCTTTCACAAGTTCTCAACGAACCTATTACTACAACAACACTGTAAAAATTCCATCAGATAGCCACTCAAAGACGATTTTTTTTTATTGTCATTCGGTGTAGTAATACCAGTGTTGTGAGTGTAATTTCAGAGTTACCTTGGAGTCTTAATCCCAGAGGTGAAACAAACCAGATTGCTTTTTGATAAGTGCATAATTTACATGATCTTAGTGTCAATTCCATACTTGTAGATTTCTTGCATTTTATCCTTGTATTACTCTTCTTTTCTATTTTATTTGTAGCTTTAGATCAATCATCTGCAATCAATGATAATGATGTTAGAAAGATCTAAGGAGATTAAAGTAGTTCATTCCATCATGAAAGAAGAAGTTGGAATGTACAAACACTACTCTCAGAAACAAGTTCCATGAGAATTTACAGTTAGTAAGAAATTCGAAGAGAATTTCCACTAATAGTTCATGAGGAGCTACGGTTGATTCCAAGCCAATCGTAAATGGAGTTGATGAGATATGAAGATTTAGTCATTGTTATTTTGTAGAGGACGACGATAATGAGGTCAATCGTACATCGTATGAAGAAGTAGTGGCCGAAATGGAGAAGTACACAAAAGTGTCAATAGGAATTACTGCCAACTTTGAGGAGCTCGTTACCAACCGTAACTCTGCGTATTTCAAAAAAAAATTGGTTAGAGTTACGGTTGGTATGAAGCTATCCGTAACTCTGAGGATTTTTGACGAATTTTTATCGTCCGACTTACGGTTGGTTTGAGGTCATCGATACCAACCGTAACTAATATCATTAGGCACGTGTATGGGATTATAGATCAAGGAAAACAAGGTCCAGAAGAGATTCAGAAAACCTAATTCTTGAAGCACTATATAAGAAGACCTCTTAAATATTAAGAAAGGATCTTTGACATTACTTTTGAAAGCTTGGAGAGAAGAAAACTACACAACAGGGAAAAAGCTAGGGTTTCGAAGCGTTTCTCATCAATCGTAACGATCTCTCATCACCTTTCTTATATGTATAACATGGATACTATTACATCCATGAGTAGCTAAAAACCCAATTGATTAAGGATGAATTCTAAGTTTTTGATAAGATTTGAGTTATTATATTAATTTATTTTGAAGTTCTTCATATGATTATTGCTTGTTTATAAGAATATGAATGTTGATGATTGATTGATAGATTGATCAGGTGGCCAACTGAATTGATGTATTAATTTAATCTAATGCTAGTATTGAGTTATAAAATAAATAATCGTCGAATATATAACTTTTACACAAGTAGAGAACACAAGACCTTGCAGAGGGATTCTGTGGAGCGATTGTATGTATAAACAACACTAAAAAGTGAACATTGATCTAAGAGTCTAACTAATAGGATCAACCTATAGATTCATGAAACATAAAGCACTGGACCGAATTACACCTTGAGTGATCTACTGCTAGGTGGTTTATACGAATAGAATCTGGTAGTCCAGAACTTTCGTATCCAATGACATAAAAGATTTTGGGGATAAAACTGATCTATCTACTATTTTATGGTTGGTGATAATCTATGATTAACAATGAGTACATAAGTATAATAACTCATTAACAGTTTAGTTACGAAGAAGGATTCCTCGATCATTTCTCTTACTATTGCCTACAACTTAATCTTTTAATTATTTTTATTTTACTTTAACCAATTGAGTGAAAATAAGATCACTAATTTGATTTCACCTACGATACGCATCACTTGTGCTAGATCACAATGGATTAGCAGATGATCTATAGTTTCAGCTTCATTGTGGCACATACTGCACTTAGTAGAAACTTCATTTACAAATCTTCTAATTTTCTGGGCAACAACCATATCGTTGTGTAACGATCTCCAAATGAACGTCTTTATTTTTAGTGTCACTCTAACCACGGCTTAGAATTTTTCTCCGTGGGAATACGTTCTCATCTTGGTTAGAAAACCCTCCTTGTTGTTCTATTAGGAGTCTATGAAAATATTGGCTTGTGTAGTCTTCATGAGGGGTGAATCTCCATATAAAATTGTCACCAGATGTTCTGTTGATGGGAGTCTTCTGCACTTGCAATGCAGTGTATGGGTCCATGATTTGTTGAATAGGTTCATATCTAAATTTGTTGTTGAGTTGTTTATCAGTTGTTTCACTTTAACAACTTATGGATGATTTTCATTAGTTTTTTCTGGAGTGGAGCCTGGTGTAGTCTGAATCCATGGATTAATGAAGGTGTTAATGTTCTCTTCAGCTCTTACTATTGATGTAATTTTAGATAGTTGTAAGAATGAGTTCGTAAGACTTGTGAAAGCTAGATTAATTTAAACTAAAAGTAGAGAAAATTTTAATCCAAATTTGTTTTTTTTAGAGTGAAAATAACCAAGACACTAGATTCCACTATTACACATGAATAAATGATGATAAAGATTCCAAAACTCTAATTATTTTTAAAATTTCTTTTTCTTAATTCACAAATTATCAAGCATATTCTCAAACATTAATTGTATCCCTTAAGCATAGATTATCTAACCAAAGCATAACCAATCTAATTGAATCACAACTAATTAGGAAAAATTATGCAAACAATTAAAATTCTACAAAGTAGTGATTGAGTGAATTATAAAATACAAATTAGAGAAAAATAGAATAGTTACCAATTATTCATGCATAAATAGCTTCCTCCGTGCCTTGATTACGCGAGAATTAGCTCATCATTATCATGGAAACATGCTCAAAATTCATCTTTATTAATGCTCAAAAATGGTTCACAAATGATGAAATAGGAGAAAAATTGATAAAAACCGGGTTTGTAACACTTTTGTTCGTTACAAACCGAGCTGTTACAGAGAACGATAAAAATGAAGTGTTGTTGACACTGTCACAATACGACCCACAAACAGTTGTCGTTGTCACTGTTGAAAAACGACGTTCTGCGTGCGTCCAATGTTCTTCGTGTTCTTCACAGCAGCAGAAAATGGAGTTTTTCTGCCACTTGATTTCTCGACTCTCTGGTTCTTCCTAACTGCTCCCAACTCTCCCTATCCCACAGTGAGACCCCAAACAACCTATTTATATCAATCAACACGTAAAAATCTCGCTAATAAATCCAAAATATTTTCTTTTACTCGGGGATGATATTTACGTGATTCTTCCCCTGTTTATCTCCTCCACGCATCTGTTTGATCTCCACACACTTCCTGCACGCTGAAAATATGTTAAACTCGCTCTAATCTCCACAAAATCTTCCACAAAATCTTCTCAACACGTGATATTCTCGTTTCTCCCTGTTTTCTTCTTGTGGATTAATCAGCCAAATTCGGTCGAAACAGACACCCATAACAGCTTTCTATGGTCATATCACGTCTACCCATTAAGTTTCAGGGATTGAATCTCACTAAATCACGTCCAAAAATCGATCGAAAATTTTACAGAGAAATAAGTTTATTTTCCCGCCAAAAATCTTCTTTTGAATTTGAGAAGAACATGTCCTCCCCCTAATCCTGCACGGGTGTCCCTTTAGCACTTGTCTTATGGGGTGCAAATAGTAATTTTTGGGCGTAGACAGTAATTTTTTCGGGGTTCCTCCGACACATTTTTGGGGTGCTTCCGGTGCATTTCTGGGGTGTCTTTAGTTCTCTATCCTGGGGTGTAAAACACCACTTTTCGAGCCAATTTCGCCACAAGAGCTTATTTCTCTAAAAATACCTACAAAGACATAAAATAACAAAATAAATACAAAATCGAACACTAACAATATATACAATTGAGACATATTAGACACAATAATGCGTCTATCAACTATCCAGTTACATCATTTTCTAATGTTGTCTCTGCTATCCAACATAGCAGTCCAAGTAGTGGAGCAAACTCTTGGTTTTTTTATGGACCAGAAATACTTTTCTCTTAGTTATTTGGCATGTAGTAATTTTGCCCATAATGAGTCTTGATCTTATATGAATCTCCAAGTTAGCTTGGCAACAAGTGCTTGATTGAGATTATATAAGGATCTAACTCCAAAAATCCCATTTTCCTTTGACATGTTAAACAATTCTCATTTGAGAAAACACATCTTTCTTGTTAGGGAATTGCTCGGTCGAACTCACAAGTGTTATTATCTCAATCTTGTTGTCAAACTTAGTTTTCAGAAATATATATTGATTTCAAGTCTACAATTAGTTAAGTCTCGGATTAGGATAGAAGATGTACTTGAGAAACGGACATCACGGCAGTCATCATTGCATTCTACCGTTTGAAGGCAAAGATCAACTGAAGCTTTTGGAGAACTTATTCAACAAAAGGCAAGTGGAGACTGAACCACCTATATCTAAAGTTATATTCATCTTTCTATCTATGAGACGACGTCGCGTATCTAATTAGACTATTGTAGGCATATCAAAAATTTGTAGAACTAAACTTATTGAAATATATATGACTAAGCTTAATGGAAAAAAATCGGTTAAGAACAATTTATTGTTCGCAATCTAAATAGTGATTCAAGAATTATCATTCGAAAATAGTCTGGAACAGTGATATGTGTCATTGATGTTATTCGGGAATATTTTGAATCGATTTAGAATAGAACTACTATAAATTCGGATACAAGACAATATATATCAGTCTTACAAACTGAGAAAATTGTTATAGGTCCATAATACTTGTACTCAGTATACGTAACGGAGTAGTAATATGTCGACAAACAGAGTTTTGGTACGCATATTAGTATGCACACCTTAGTAATATGTGAACTCGTATAACCGGATCGGTACGCAAACCAGTACGCGTACTAGAAAAGAACTATTGGTCTCGGAACCAATTTGGTATCTATACCGGTACACGTACCAGAAAAGTTTTGTGAACTCCGGAACTAGTTATTGTCTTAAGGTATCCATACCAGTACACGTACCGTAAAAGTTCTGTGAACTCCGGAACTCGGTCATGTCATAAGGTACATGTACTTTGACTTAACTGTTCACAAACAGGTTGAGTATTTCTACCTTGTACATCTACTTACCATGTCGATTAAATTCATATGCACATAAATTATTTCTCTGAGATAATTAGCATTTGAATAATATCTAAAAACACTAAGACATATTTGATCACATGATTGTGACTCGAGTTAAATCTTAAGTGTTATATGAAAATTCTCAAGCTTATAGTTCAGTTGGCTAGTTTTGACTAACCATTCATGAGTGTGGTTTTTGTACAAGGTTCGGTTACGGTTCATCCTAACCTGAGTGTATATCTTATTATGTTAATCAGATTCAAAGATTAATCTAACGGTGGATATTGTTTGCTTGGTTCCAAAGCTATCTTAGCTTAAACCTAAAGAAACCTATGCTTTGAAAGTCTATAAAAGGGAACCTCAAACAACTAGGATCTTTGAATCCTGACACTACTTTTTTGTGTGTCCTAGTTGTAAAACTAGAGTCGTCCTCTTCCTAAAACGCTTCTAGGGTATATCGACTAATTTTTTTCCATAGGGATTCGTGAAGCCAGGTCCAGCTATTGTTTATCGTGATGGCTCGAGTATCCTGATCTTGTTTGATTGTTGAGCTTGCTCCATCAATCAAGATAGATAGAAATCATCAAATTTTTCTTCGTCTCATACTTTGTTGATTCCACAAATTTTATACTTGTAAGGTGAATAATAATCTAGGATGCACTTCGGGTTGCATAAGTCCGGATTTTGAGGTTATCTAGACTTTGTCTATTGCTATTTATTTCCAATCTCACCTTGATCTATGATCAAAAAGGAAATCACATATATAGGCTTATCTGTGGGAGGCAGATTGGTTTAAAGTCTTCAATTGAGTTGAAGAAACTCTTAGCCCGCTGTAAAGGACGTCATCTAAGGGAATCATTTGCATGGAGTCCTGCTGGGATTCAAAAGGCATAGAGCGCAATTATAACTGGATTGTTGTGAGGGTTTCATTCGGTCTCAAGTACATTCCAGTCGGAAGTTAATTGGTAGTAGGCTAGTGTCTGTAGCGGCTTAATACAATTTGGTGTTCAATCTTAACTAGGTCACGGGGTTTTTCTGCATTTGCGGTTTTATCGTTAACAAATCTTTTGATGTCTGTGTTATTTGTTTTCCGCATTATATTGTTTATCTTTATAATTGAAGTATCACAGGTTGTACGTGAAATCAATCCAAGTAGATACATCCATCCTCGTTTGTTGGATACGACTTGATTGATTACGTGGAAATTGATCTTTGGAATCACCCAAGTACTTTCACACGGGAATCAGGTTCACGGACTAGTCTGTGTAAACTTTCTGATTGTGAGAAAAAGAGATATAACTCTAGATATTATTCTTTGATTGAGATTCATTAAGTTGAACTCTAGGAATTGTGTTTAAGTATGTCCATACATATTTCCTAAGAAAAAGTTGGTGGTGTATTTTGGTACCCCCAGTGTTTTCATTTGTTTTGTCTCTGTTGTGCCCCCACCATAAATATTTTGTGATTTGAGAAAGTTTGTTTAGAACAGTTCTTGGGATAATAGAAGTAGTCATATAGTGGACAGGAATGAGTGCCAGCACGGATTGGATTAGGGTAGTTCTTCCTGCATAAAAGAGTGAGTTCCTTCTCCAGACTGCAAGTTTTTCATCAAACTTCTCCATAAGAAAGTTGAAGTTAGAGACCTTTGTACCTTGCTTCAATATTTTTACACACGGATATTTTTCATCTTTAGTCATTCTGGTGACTCCTAGTGATTCAATTTTTTTTATTTATTTTTTATCTTTTTTGCATAAGATTGAGGCACATTCTTACTGAAATGGATTGAAGATTTGAGTAGTTCACTAACTAACCAGATACATTATAGTAGTCCTCCAGGATGGTTGATATTGAGTTAATGGTACTGGTATTAGTGTTTCCAAATAGCATTACGTCATCAGCTGCAAACATGATGTGGGTTACAATGGGGGCCCATGTGTTGATTTTATACCCACTACAGACCCATGTAGCCTCCATTTTGTTGATGACACCACTGAGAGTATGAGAGCAGATGATGAATATATATGGTGACATTGGGCATCCTTGCATGATCCCCCTTTCTGGAGTGAAAATAACTTCTGGTTGTCTATTGAGAAGTATTGAGAAAGAAGTGGACTTGAAACAATTCATGATGAGAACATCTTCACTATTAGTTATACCTATATTTAGTATTGCCTTACTCAGAAAGTCCCAATCAATCATGTCATAAGCCTTACTCATGTCTAACTTACGAGCAAAGTATCATTGAGAAGTATTTGATGTATGCATAGAATGAAATAATTCTTTAACAACTACTATGTTGTCAAGAATCTGTCTTCCTGGTACAAAAGTTGATTCCATCTAGAAATAGGCTTAATCTATTTGTGATGATCTTGGTAACAATTTTATAGAGAACATTTTACAAAGATATGAGTCTGTAGTTTCCAACAATACTAACATATATATTTTTTGGTATTAGAGCTAGATAGGTGTGATTCAGACTTGGAGCTATTGAGGAGAATCTAAATCAGTCTTGTATCAAGTGATCAACTTCTGCACCCATTATTTCCTAGCATTTCTTGTAGAATAGAGCAGGACAGCCATTTGGTCCTAGAAACTTCAGAGAACTCATGTTTTTGACAACATTAAACACTTCTTCAGCACTTGGAATGAAGCTTAAGGACCTGCAATCATCTTGAGTAAGATTGTTAGTATTTTCTAAAACAAAAGAATTAGTGATCACCTGTGAGTCTTCTGTGAAAATGTTTTGGAATTGAGATATAAGTGTTTCTTTTATTCGTTCATGGCCAGAGATCCAATTACCATCTTGATTCTTAATAGAAAAGATTTTGTTTTTGCTCCTTCTATTAATAACAGATACATGAAATACCTGTGTGATTTTGCCAGTAGATGGAATCCGTTTAAATTTATTTCTCTCTTGCAAAAATATTCTATCTCTTTTCAGTAGATTGGTGGTTTTGTTGCACGTTGCTAACTCCTCCTCCCTTATATCAGTCAGTGAGCTTTGGTCTGCAAGTCATCCAATTTTTGCTTCTCATTTTCAATCTCCCTCATTGCATCACCAAAAGTGTGCTTGCTCCATTTCTTCAGCCATTCTCCCACTTTTTGAAGCCTAGTTACCTGAAGTATTCTCCCATTTTGACTTCAAAACTTCTTTAAAATCAGGATGCTAAGTCCTGCAAAACTCAAATTTATAATTTGGTTTTGTTTTAGGGGCCGGGCATTCTCATTGTGTTGAGCAGTATGGGAGAGTGGTCATTCTCTATTCTTGGAATTGTCATATCATTCCCTAATCCACGACAATTTAGTGATTGTAAATAATAAACTTCTTCATCTATCTTATTGAATTTCAACCGTTCATTACCAACAACCGAAATTCAAAAGAGCAAACAATAAGTTATTATCTGATGAAGAATGCCCTCATTCCTTATGAGAATGTACATCAAGAAAACTCTACCAAAAAATAGTACAACTAGTTTTCATTTGGAGGGAATAGTATTTTTTTTTAAAGAACTTAACCATTCGCAAGTGATTTGATTAATTACTATTATATACTTAACTCCAATAAAATCTAATGTGGGATGACAAAATAAACTAAAACTAAGAATTCTGCTGCAACTGATGTTTTCAATATAAGTAAATTATGAAGCTATAAGCAATTAAAATGTAATTGTCAACACTAATTGCAGTAGTAATAAACCTTAAGTATATCCGATATGGTTCTTTAAAAATATAGGGAATCTTTTTCCCTAATTTAGGTATTTAGTAAGGGCAATGCTTTTCTACATACAGTAGAACTCCTATAAATTAATCCGCAATAAATTAATAATCACGATAAATTATTAATTTCGTCGGTCCCAAGTCGGGGCCGACGTGCTAAATTAATAATTCGTTAAATTTATAAAATAAAATAAAAATTGAACCTTATAGAGGTCCCTTCGAACATATAAGTTAGTAACTTTCCTTTTTATATAAATTTAGTTTTACATTTATGCGAATTTGGTAAAGAATGATTCAATTGTGACTTGGTTTTTCTTAAAATTGATGTCACATTGAATTTTATCATGGATTTTTCTCAACATTAGAAGAGTTTTGGAGTTGTCGTTTCCTGATACAATAAAAACCTATTCAATATCTTCACAACTTTTATAGCATTTTTACGAGAAGGTGGATTTATAACTACAGTTTCATCTTCGACATCCACACCATCACTTTCGTCTTTCCCCATGACACTCTCAATTATTTCTTCTTCAGTCAACAAATCTAAAATAATATTCTCTTGAGGGTAGTAAAGAATTCCCATTGATTAAAATTTTGCAATTCTCTAATGCATTCATTATCTAAAGCTTCACTTGGATTCTCTGACACGGTGTCATCCATGAATTTAGCTTTCACTAACTTCCACTAAAGATTAGTATCTAATAAATTAGTATCCATGAACCGTACCCACAATAATATGTATAATAAATAAAGTGTATTGGTTCATTTTGTTGATAACTTTTTCTTATTAAATATAAGACTTTGATAAATTAATAAATTATTAATTAATACATAAGTTAATAATTATTAATTTATGCGATTATTTAATATCGCGATAAATTGATAAATTTTATCGATCTTGACATTATTATTTTATAGGGGTTATACTGTAAATGTTTCACTCGTATGATATTTGCTCAAGTAAACATGTTATTGTAATTAGATTAATCAAGGAATGAAATGCGAGCCAAATTGGATCATAGACGTGTCCACTGGGTGTCAATTATGTTCTAGAACGTCGACTTCTGTATTTCAATTAAAGATCACTGAACCAAAACTATCGTTCAGTAATCATAGTGGAGTTGGTTTTTCTAGTTAGATATCCATTGGATTTAGTTTTGAAGCTGAATTGATAAGGAAATATCGGGATATATAAAGATAATGCTGCCATTTATGATGAGAAACAAATCGACAAAATGAAGGAGTATACGTAGAAGCAATAACCATTTATCTGTCACGTGTACAACAAATTTTGTCCACATTATGCATTATATCTCAAATTTTTAACTTATAGCTTTACTAACGAAAATATTATATGATTGGGAAAAATACTATAACCCCTATTATATGGGTTCAATATATAGAAGCCCCACAAAATGGATCATTCACTACCAACTTCATAATTTTACTTTTTGATATTTCTAGGCCCAGAATTTTTATTTTTGGGGCTAGGTTTTGAATTATCCCGGATTGTTGACGTCAACAACTTTTTTAATAAATAAAAAAATATCAAAACTAACCTCCACTATTTATAGTCGTTTTATACAGTAACAGAAACAGAAAATCAAATCAATTTTTTTTTGTAGCTCTCTCTTCTCTATGCTCTCGTCGAATTTTTCTTCAGAAACAGAATTGAATTTTTTTCTTCACACGAATCGTTGAATTGAAGAACAAGAGTTCGGTTGTTTGCTGTGTTGAAGACGAGAGGAAGAACAACAATTCGTTAATTTTTTTCTCAATTTGTTGGTGTTATTCACTGGTTTTCAGGTCTGACGAGAGTGAGAAGCTACATCGAAGAACAACAAATAGGTTTGTATCAATCTATCTTTTCTGTTTGTATCAAGTAGGTTTGATTCACTAGTTTTTCTGATCGATTTTTAGATTTCAATTTTCTACTGATTTTCGTTTTTGTTGTTGTTTGGATTTTGTTGAGTCTGAGAAGAGGAAGAAGACAGGTTGGAATAGAGAAATCAACATAAGTGTGATTTCGATCTAGTTTTGAATTCTATTGATTTCGATTTTTATGATTTGGATCTTTCTTATTTTGGTTTTTTATTTTTTGATTTTGTTGATACTGAACATGATTTGGTTGATACTCACAACAGGATTTGCTTGATACTGAGAAGAGGAAGAGAAATAACATTGTTTCAGAAGAAGGAAAACAACAAATCTAAGTACGAATTTTATTTTGTTTTGATTTCAAAACTTTTTTCATTTTTTTTTTTTGATTATTTGTTGTTCTTGCATGTCCGATCTTAGAATTTGTTGTGAATTTTTTGTTGATACTGAGAGGAGTATGAAGAAACAATTTTGTTTCAAAAGAACAACTTCAAATTGATGTAGACATGCTGTTTTTTTGTTACAGTACGTGTAACTTGAGGTTACACATATATATCCTGTTGTATTTTAAGCATGTGTAAAGAGGATGAAGATATAATTTTGTTTTAGAAGAACAACAATTTTGTTTCAGTAGGAAAACAGTTGATGTAGAGATTCTGTTTTTTTGTTATAGCATGTGTAACTTGAGTTTACACATATATATCATGTTGTACTTTTAGCATGAAGTTACACATATATGTCCTATAGCATGTTTATTTATAAACGGTTGTATCATTTGTATCTTTTACTCATATTTCTCTTGTTTTCGTTTTGTTGAGTATGTTGATTGCTCATTTTAGCTTGCCGCATAGGATATACTTCTCACGAGGGGGCAACGCCCCCGAGTGAATTGCGTTCGTTTGTTTTTTGATATTTTTTAGTGTATGTTTGTATTTTTCAGGTTGTCATGGATGCTGTTAGTTGCATTGCTATTATTCGCTACTTTTCAGATTTCATTACCACTCGTGTTGATGTTGAAACCACACTTGATGAGTTTAAGGTCGAAGTTTGCAAGCAATGGAAGCATTTTACTCCCACTTGGTATTTGTTTCTTCTATCGAGAAGGTGGGAAAGATCTTCCGGTTGACTGTGATTATTCACTTCAAGCTCTTGCATCGCTCACACACAGTAAAAAGAAGACCAATTTTGATATTTTCTTGCGAAATGTTACTCATGTAGCCTCTTCATCTAGCTCTAGGGCAGTTTCTTCTATTTCTAATGGTTCTACTACGTCTTCGTCGAGAAACAATCGTTCTGTTGCAATGTATTTGGAAGATAAAAGAAAGCCTGCAAAACCTTTGTTATCGGATGGTTGGCCCAAGGTGCTTGGTGAGATTGGTCATGTGTTTGTTAAAGGAGTTAAGCAAGTCAGGATTGCTTACACCAAGTATCGTCTTTGCACTGGTTTCAACATGGTTGTAACACACAATGAGTGTTCTAGGTTCATGGATAAGTGTGCAGTAAAATAATGCGGATAGAAATTTCATGCAGCTTCCATTGATGAAAGGAATGAAATGCTTCAGGTAGGTTTTCTGTGTTTTGTTATCTGTGGTTGTAATGTTTTGTTACAGTATGTGTAACTTTGGGTTACACATGATGTTTTTGTACCAGATTGGTTTGTGGTTGATTTGTTTTTGTATGAACCTCTTCAGGTCAGGGCTTATAACCCGGAACACATTTATGGTGCTGGTGGGCGCAACTTGAATCAAAAATACTCAACCAGCTTCACGTCTAGTTTGATTGAGGAAGAAGTTCGTAAAAATCCTCACAAGAAGCCAAGGAAAATTGCAGATGATTTCCATACCAACTATGGGATTACCATAGAGTATTATCAGGCCTATAATAGTAGGGAAAAGGTGTATGAGACCATTTATGGCGACGATGTGAAGTCATACTCTCACTTGGTATGGTATATTAATGTTATAAGGGAAACCAACCCTGGTAGTGTGATTGAGTTTGAATACGATCCTGCAAATAGAGAGTTCAAACGAATTTTCATCGCGTTTGCTGCATGCATCAAAGGGTACCGGTTTTGTCGGGCAATGGTATACTTGGATGCTACTTTCCTTACTGGTAGATTCAGAGGTTGCTTGATGGCAGCTACTGGGATCAATAGTGGCAAAGGTATGTTTTTTTATGTTTTTTTTTGAACAACTTTAGCTGACAGATAACTGAGAGTTACACATGTGTAACTCAGTCACACATTGGTTTACTCAGTGTGTAACTAAGGGAATAACATCTGTAACTTTAAGTTACACATTTTTTTTTAGGATGTGTAACTTCTATTTACACATTATTTTCAGTTTTTGTGAAACTTATTATCTTTTCAATTCTGCACACTTTTGTAGGATTTTTCCCACTTGCTATGGCACTTGTCGGTTCTGAGAATAACGACAACTGGGAGTGGTTTTTAAGGAATTTGACTCAAGTTGTTGGTGATGGGAGGCCAATCACCTTCCTTTCGGATCGCCATGAAGGACTCTTGCGTGGTGTTCCACTTGTCTATCCAGATTCGTTCCACAGCTTCTGCTACTATCATTTGAAGAATAATCTGCCCATCACTGGCTGAGATCCAAGGTACACGCTTGTGTTGGACCATTTCCAAGAAGCCACATACGCACTCTAACCTGAAAACCATGCTAACGCCATACAAAAAAAATTTAGAGATTTGAATTGCGATTGGGTGGCTGATTACATCGAGACCATCCCACCTGAATCATATACGAATGCCTATTTCAAAGGTTGTCGGTATGGACGCACAGCTAGTACTCTTGGAGAATCATTCAATAGCTGGATTCTGGTACACAAGAAGATGCCTGCCTCTTCTCTTCTTGATCAGGTTAGTAGAGTGCTTCTTTTGTTTTTTGTCTTTGTTTCTTGTTATGTCACTTTGTACATTCATAAGTTTTTTTATTTTTCAGATTAAGAGGAAAGTAATGGTAATGATGGCAGACCGTCGTGATGATGGCGCTAATATGATGACTCCATTAACTCCAGAGTATGAGGAAAAGCTTACGGCTCTTCAAGATGAAGGTTTGGCTTGGCAAGTATTGGTGGCTAGTCCTACCGTGTTTGAAGTTTTTAGCGAAAATACTCACAGAATGGACCTAGAACACATGACTTGCACCTGTCAAAGATTTTGTTTCTTATGCTTTTTTATTTCTTTTTGTATGTTCTTTTTTTTGAAAGTTTACAGGATGTATAACTTCTAGTTACACTAGATATTTTGCATGTGTAACTGGAAGATACACATCCTGTATATGCATGTGTTACTAGCTGATTTTTGTATGTTTTATGATTTGCATGTGTAACAAGCTGAGTGTTTATACTCTTGTTTTTGTTTTTTTGAAGGTGGCGTGTATACGGTTTCCCTTGTGCTCATGGTCTTGCAGCCATGCGGAAGATTAAACGTGAATCTATTGATTTCATTGAACCGTATTTTACGAGTGACTATTTTAGGAAGACTTATCTACATTACATCCAGCCGATTACTAACTATAACTGGCCTGTTGATATTGATGAAGGCAACACCATCAACCCGCCTATCGTAAAGAGACAGCCAGGTAGACCCCAATGGAAAAGGATTATAAGTAAAGGTGAAAAGAAAGTAAAGAGGAAAGTTCATTGCAGCAATTGCAAGGAAGAAGGTCACAACAGGGCAGGTTGTAAGAATCCTCCGAAGTATACACCCCCCTAGAATAAAGCCAACAAATTTCATTTCTGCAAGTATTGATTAATGTGTGGTTTGTTTTATTTGTCT
>JAJJMB010017752.1:5182473-5209406 GCA_023531105.1 Papaver atlanticum | reverse complement strand
CATAGTAACTGGCATAGCAGTTACAAACTCCTTTCCGCGCAAAAGTTGGCCTACTCTCCAACTTCAGATTTTCCATAAAAAGAAGTACTCGCTTGACGTGTCCATTACTCACAGTCCCTAGAGTTTTGGTTAGGGCAGGATTAACAGTTTCATAAGTAAATCCCAATCTTTCAAAGGATTAACAGTTTCATAAAAAACACCAAAATCAACTAAGACCAATCTTTGTTTGAATTAATCGTGGTAACATAGATTGATCAAAAAAACCAACATTTTCTCAACAAAATATAAAACTTAACTATTTCCGAAGAAGAATTAATGAGTTACATTTTTCAATCAATGATTTAAGACTCAAATAATACAAGAGATTTCAATAGTTATCTAAAACATCTTTTTTCTATAGTTTTAGGCTCCAATAGACAAAACAAAATAAAAAACATCTACCAAAAACTAAAAAAAATAATTAGTGAGTTTAAAGAAGATTCATCATAGGTGCACAAACATCTATATCAACTAAAATCCTGCCCTAAATATGTTTGTAGTTTCATCAGTTAATCCCTAAATTTACTTGAGTTTTAAGAATACCCTCTAATGTAAAACTATGATTTTGTTGCCCCAAAGTGGGCCTTTCCCTGAATTCCCTATGGGGTCGGCCCTGGATACAACCGTCCACATACAGCCACATTTGTACATCTGTATACAACCATCTATACGCATATAACAATAGCAAATGGATACAATTTATAAATCCCCATTCGGAAAGTAAAGTAGAGGACGTACACAACAAGCAAGGAACATTCATATCGCAGGATGCTCAAGATAACAACTATTTCGCCAATTGCAGGATGCTCAAGATAACAACTACTTCACCAATCTTAACGAACTAAAGATGCACACAGGTTGAGTATGAATTTAATTTTTTTGTAGAATCTGGAAATGTAGACCTCCTAAGAGTTTCAGAAACCCTTAACCATTGTCAAGAAGCATCAATGCACTCATGATGCCATTAGCTACGCAAGCAGAGCACAAGCCTTTCCCAGGTGTATTATCAACTTCATGAATCAATCATTTGTTGATACAATTGTGGAGGTCTATCATAATTTTATGCAATTGTGGAGGTCTAGGCACCATGGAAAATACAACGGTTCCTTGCCATACTCCCCGTAGTGAACTACAGAGTGAAAGGGTAGTTTTCTAATAAAGTTTGATTAAGTGGTTCTGGGCTTCATTGTAATTGACATGTTAATCAATGTTGTAAAAAAGAGAATCACTTGATATCAGGCTAATGATAAACTGAATGTAGTGATAAATGTGGGGTTTTAGTATGTTTTTTCATCATTTTTGGACCACGTGTATTTATCTTTTAAATTTTCTTAATTTTGTTTTTCCTTTTCTGTTTCTGTATTCTTTTTTTCTCAAACACCACATTTATAGACAAATCGTCGACACCTATATATTTTCTTGGCTTTTAATGTGTGTTTAGTTTTTGTAAGTGAGAACTATGGAACTTGGGATGGTGTTTACAAGGAATCATCCTAATGTATCAAAAGAGAACTACAGAATCTGGGTTTGGGAAAATGAAACCGGGATGATGTTTATTTCATCTGGATTTGGATAGAACTCTCCAAGTAATTTAAAACTTCAAATATCTTATGTCCCAAACAAGGAATGCAGTTGTTTCCTCATGTACGTGTTTTTGGGCCGGAAAACAGAAAATGGTCTGTATGTAAGGTTGTATTTTTACATGTTTTGGAGCCAAAAAAAGATTGACTGTAAGGGTGTATTTTAATTTTTATTTCTAGATATACCATAAATAGATATGTACAAGAGATATATGTGCTTATATGCGAAAGGACATACCACTTTAACCGGAACAACACAAGAAAGAAAGAAATTTTGGCCGACCGTTTTCCCAAGATTGATATGTATATATCATCCATGTGAGTATATTTTTACTTCCTATTCTGTTAGTTAAGCATCTATATTTCTTTCTCTGAGTTCATGCGATAGACATGCCGCCAAATCATGAATATCTTAACTTTAGTAGTAAAAGGTAAATATGACAAAACGTTAGGAGAGAGAGAAAGACAACGATAGCTCATTTTAAGTAATGTGTATCTGATACGACAGTTCAATGCACCTTTTTCTGAAGAAAATCATCAAAATCTACATGACTCATCTCCCCAAGTTAATGTATAATTTTGTGTTTTTGTTATAGATGTGTTCTTATTTGTACAATTGATATCCAAAGTTTTGATTATTGTTCCACTTACCACCTGACACAGCTTAATGTAGCAAACATGCTTCTCTTGACTCGGTAATAAAAGGTCAACCAGACAACAAAAATGTCGAAATGATAAAGACAACAACGATCAAACATCCAAAATCCAATGCAACCTCTACAGAAGTGGACACCCAAGTATGCATATCCATCTCCCACTATTAATTTATATTTTGTAATTTTTATATAAATGTGTTGATATGTTTGTAATTGAGATCCATCTGTAGTGTAATTTATTGTTGTACTTTCTGGGCGACATGGTTTAATGTATAATTCTATGTTGATTATCTTAGAAATATGGGTAGATTATAATTATATAATCAGGTAACAATACTCATTTCACAACTATCAGCAGCTAAAATATTTTGTTTGTCAATATACAAGAATCGACAAGTTCCCCAGCAAACACATCGTCTAAAAGAAACCTTGCGTAAGTGAGATGCATCTACCGAAGAAGTATACAGCATGTACTAACTTTGACTGTCAAAACTGGATGTTACCATTGTAATTATTTTAATTATTTTTTGGCTCTCCTGTGTTCCTGAGAAAATTTAATTGTTCATATTAAAGGCTCTCTATCCTAACCAGACACATACATGTAATTCAAATAATTTGAACAAGGGTATTGTTTCAGAAAGTCTGGTAAGAAACTCAAAGAATTATCTGTGTGGAATTTTTCTTCTTCACATGTCTAGGGATCTTAGATATTTTTTTGATAGTATACCGATGTACCAAGGAATTCAAGCATTACATACGGCAATGTGATTGTTGACGCCAGCATGTCGAATGTGGATTAATTTATTACTACTATGGGTTCAATGTACAGTCAAAACGTAGCCTCGCTCCTGAACTGTTCCTTGGTGTTGTACTTTCTTACTTCATTTATATAATCTGGCATAGACTATATAAATATTTTCTATTGTGTACCGCTCAATTTCCATTGAAGATTTTGCATTGGATGATTCAGATGAATTTTGTGGTCTGTCAAATGATGAGGAATTATGACGTTGGTATAAAGAGCATTGTAACTTAGAAAATTGGTTTACACTTATTTGTTCTATATTATCTTGGAAAAATGGATCATCAAATGTCAACTATGGGGAGCGATGCATTGGATCGATGAGAGGTTATACAAATCATCCAAGAAGAACCCAAAATTTGGAAATTTTGTCGCAGGGGAAAAGTAATACTACATATGTTGCTTAAACCACCTAGGCACTGAGGGATCTATACAACGGAGACGATGCACGGTCATGGTTATTCTTGTACCACATCTAAGTATACAATACTTCAAATACTTTTACCAATCTTGGTTGCAAACTCCATAAGACAGCTCTGGAGGGTAATGGTCTGAAAGGGTTTTCTGTGCATAAAGAAATTCGGCACATGAATGGAGCGTTAATTTCTGGCGAGGTAAAAGACACATTATATTCAGATATGTTTGTATATAATCCTAATCAAACTTTAGATGACCGTGTGAAAAAAAAATACCCATCTGGATAAAGATTTTCTTGGACCTATTCAGGATACTCTCTCACATCATAATGAATTTTGCACTAGATATTCCCAGGCACACAAGACTTTATGTAATGTCGGTCCCACCGAGAAAGTACGTTGTTAAAGATATCATGCACTACAAAGATCCAATGGATGAAAGGCACTGCAATTTTCTAACGGGAAAGTGAAGTTTCTATTATACTACCTGACGAGGGTTCTGAGATACTTATCGTGCGTAGCATTATACTTCACCTGAAGGCAGATAATGGATTTACCCGTATTTCATAATGTCACAATGCATACTTTTCCCTGCATTAGGTTTTGAATTTTCCATACGACGATTTGAGTTGGCATCCTGATATGAAGTATCTTGATAGTCACACATGAAAACATACTACAAAAAGATCAACTTTGAAATAATTTCACATCTTCCATCTTTTCGGTGTATTAACAAGTATTTTACAATCTTGAGAGTAAAAAACACTTTTTCAAGGGTACTTGGTGGATGTTTAGGCATCAACCGAACATTACCGCATGTACTATCTTAATAAAAATCGGGATAAGCTACGAGCAAATTCTCACAAAAATATAAAAGGCTCGATGGAATGTTGGCTAAATCTCAACTATGGAGGTAGCCTTATTTTCCTTCGACTTTTATTGGTGATCGATCCTAGGAATTTGGTAGAGAAATATCAAGATTCAGTGGCCGTTAGATGGTTTAGTTATCATCCAGTTATCTTCCTGACAATGATCATGCATACAAGTTGGCTAGCTAGAAACTAAAGATGCACTTCTCTTCCATCAATATGGTTCAGATCGTCGTGATCTCATAGGTCTTAGAGTTGAAGAGAGAGACATTGATGAAAGAAATCAAAGAAAGGAATGTGTTCGCCAAATTGGTTGTAAACATGTTCACAATGAAAATTCAGAAACACGGTTTACCGCATAGTCACGCTCTTTTATTTTTGAATGGTCCTGAGAAAATTTGTAGAATTGAACAGGTTGAAAAGTTTGTTTGTGCAGAATTTTCCGATGAAAAAAACCGACCCAATTTTACTTCGGATTGTTAGGAAACGCATATTACATGGTTCATGTGGTGCAGAATCTATGTGCATGAAAAATGAAAAATACAACAAAGGATATATGAAAAATGCAGAGAATAAAAGTATGGATGAAGGTGGATATCCAATTTGTTGTCGACGCGATAATTGGAAACTAATAGTTAATTGTCCGCACATTATTGTTTCTTACAACCCATATTGTCTAGAGTGTTCAAATGACATGTTAACGTTGAGATATACAGCTATGTAGGGGATGTTAAATACATACACAAATTTATCTACAAAGGTCATGATCGTGCAACATTAATCGCCAGAGAATGGGACAAGGTACAACAATACAATGATGCAAGGTATACGGGGCCACCTGAGATGGTATTGTTATTAATTCATCTTCCCGATCAACAAAAAATTGTGTATGACGTAACTAACTAAATAGATAAACTTAATACTGCTGCATAGAAATATATCTCAACATCGATGACTTACTTTGAGTACGATTCTAAGAATCCCACGACTAAAGAATGTATTTATCAAGAATTTCCACAACATTTTGTGTGGGACAAGAAAAAAAAAGGAAATATGGTTTTGCTATTGTACGGATGTACTTCGTCAGGCCAATACAACTGAACCGTATTATTTGCTTTATTACTAACAATTGTAGCCGGTGTAAGCTCATTTGACCACTTCAAAACAGTCATGGTAAGGACGCTCGAGAATTCACAATTGTTCAAAGAAACATGCATTGCACTTGGAATTTTAGGAGATGACGAGGAATGGTTTTAATGTCTATAAGAGGCAACAGTGATGCAAATTGGAATCCATCTAAGAAAACTTTTCAAAAATATTCTTTGTGATTGTAATCCAATTTAGTCTGACATTTTGTGGTCAAAATTTGGACTAAACATATGTGATGGTCCACATTTTAAGCTGCACATGAAATATAACACTTACAGGACAAATCATGAGTATGTACTTCAATTTTGATTGTACCATTTGGATGAAAAAACGCGTGAATCTGGCAGGTCTCTTGAAGGTTTTGAAGATATTTCAATGCCAATATTGACTAGGAATGATGTTGTTGGTGACAAGCCATGTATGAATATTAGTGCCTTCAACTTGCAGTGCATGATTCCGAAGTCGATGAAAGTAACAGGAAGTTGAATTCGAGCCAATAGTCAGCATACAATGTCGTGATTGGTTCCATGATATATGATGATGATAAAATGTTTTTTCTCAACGGAAGTGCAGGGAGGTGGTAAGACATTTCTATATAACACAATGGCGTCAAGCTTCCGCCAAGCAAGGCACATAGTTCTGACTGCTGCTTTGTTTGGAATTGCTTCACTTCTTTTGGTCGGAGGTCTTACAGCACATCTAATGTTTAAGATTCCCACAGAAACATCTGAGAGCAATGTTTAAGGAGTCGAAAAAGAGAATCCACATCCATGCAACATAGATTCTGCGTTGAAACAGTAGATCAAACACATCATGATATTAGGGGTAGTAAGCAAAGACCGTTTGGTCTATGTTCTGAAAAAATGGCCAACAAGGATCCATCTTCTTCTTTTTTTCTCTATGTCGGTCTTCATTAATGATTATTGGATTTAAAACTAACCAGAGATAAATATTGATGAAATTAAATCAAATGAAAAAAATAATCGAGATATATTTTTGTTGGAACTGTGTACCTAAATATATATTGATTCTATTAGTACTAATGTTATAGCAGTATGGGTACCCTGGAATGATATAAGTTATCAATTGTATAATTGGCTAAGTTATAATATTTTTAAAGAATTTGGATACATTAACTAAATTAGAATATTTCAAGTTGTAATATTTCCTAATGTGTTGTTACAAAGAATTAAAATTTGTACACTTAAGACTAAAATGAAAGTAGATACTAATATAGGTGAAAATGAGTTGCAGCTAAGATCCGAAAACGAATTCCTATATACGACACCGACATCATGTGTTCAAAAATACTAGAAAGTATGGGAGATCCAAATTATCATAAAGAGAAAATTACAAATATTGATCATCTCACGCCTGATATTACTTATACCAAGAGACGGACACATCTATTTAACAACAAATTCAAACAATAACGAACCTACATCATAATACATCAACATAAAGTTTTATAACTCTCAACAAATTGTAAAACATCTAGAATAACCATGATTTCTAAGCAATAGAATCCGCTAAAATTTGGTGCACCGATCATGTAGTTGAAAAAGAAAGACAACGAAGGACTTAATGAAGCTACTAGGGTTTTGATCACAGATTTGGAGAAGACAAAAACTTGAAGATGAGATATTAACAGGGAAAAAAGATTGAAGAGTGATAAGCATAAACATTTTAGAAACTCAATAATTTTAATTGTTAAAAAAATTGTATAAACGTGCGATTGCTTTAAAAAAAAATAAGCGTACAAATTAGTTTCATATACTAAATTAGGTGATCATAATAACAAGTAACAATGTGTTGAATCTTCTCTTCCAAATTAAATATGATCATTAAGGACTAAACTAATGTTAAAAATGTAAAGGTGAACTTTGGCATTATTTATTATTGAATAAGCAAACCCTTATATTTCTAACCGTGGATAAAAGAATGCATCTCCATAAAAGGTTGAGACAGGGACGTCGTCCAGGTGATTTTTAAACACACAGAATAAGACAATCATCGCTCAGGATAACTAAACTTTATGTCAAGGACCAAGATCTCATGGAAAGTAAGACTGATTGTAATGTTGAGAAAGAGCAAGAAACCATTATAGAGCAAAAGAAAGAGAAAAAGTTCTTGAAAAACTCCCTTGGGATTTTTAAAAATCTGTCTAACTTTAAGGATTCTACTAATGATTTTACAATGTTTATTATGCATTTTAGGGGATAAGTAAATTCCAGATTTTTGAAGTTTGGTAACTTGACCAGACACAGTACCAAACAAGTTAACGATATCCATCAGGTTTTTTGCCTTAATCAGGAGCCAAAATATTTAGATGATAAGGACGAAATGGATAACTTATTACAGGATCTAGAGCAAAAAAAAATAAGATCTTTTGAGTCGCTTGAATCTGAAAATAATTGTTTATATATGAATTCAAAGTGAAAAAATGTATTGAAGATTGTGAAAAAAAAAGAAAGAATATATGCTAGAAAAATTCAAATAACATAAAAACTGAAAAAGATTAGAATATTAGTACCTTTTTTTTTCTTTCTTTTTTTATGTTACATGATTTTGATCAGGTTAAGTATGACGATAAGGTTCATTGCAGCATTGGCATCTTATTATCTCATAATAGTAAGATACTTGAAGATTATTTGAAGATAAAGTTAATTGAAGATGACGAAGACCTCGCAATTAAACACTCAAAGAAATCGACAAGTGTATAATTGTATTTTTTTAGGAGACCAGGTCATAGAAACGGTGTGTGAACAACAAGCATACGATAGTTTTTTCCCATAAGTTGGGTCTGAACAAGAAATTTACGAGTACATGACATCCATCCATAAAAATATGGATAAGTTAATATTAAAGCTGAAACACGGGATTACGTTAATTCCAACATCGTCCAAAACGGATTGACATAACCGATATAGACAAAATCAGGACTCGAGAATGAATACAACTATGCAAGAATAGTGGAATGCCCAAAGAGAGAAGAATAAAATTCATGGACGGGTCAAAGACATATTCATTCACTTCCGAGAGCTATTTTTAATGGAATGTAATTCTTTTGTTATTTTCGTCATTTATATTCGTTATATATATTTTTTGCTGTGTGGGAAGACATTCACAACTACTTGAACATCTTCAATAGCTTTTGCTTCTTTTTTTTTGGTAATTTGAATTCTTATTCAGATCAGATTGTTTTTCTCTTCGTAATATAAATTTTCTCGATTTTTTTTTTAATTTAAACTTATTGCTTTCAAATTTTTAAAAAAATTTCTTCAGAATAATTTATTATATTAATCAAATACTTGAACTGTTCATTTGTGCATTTCAAGTAAATAATTAGTGTTTGGTTTAACGATTCCATGTATATTAAATCAATGGTTATTATTTAATTACACTAGAATCAACGAATAAAAAATGCATCAAGGAATTTTTTTAGTTAATGATCAATGGTGATACCTAGAAAACATAAACTGGATTATATTAATGAGGATATACATGGATAACAGAAGCATATTAATGATATTTGAATGTATTTTGATGGAAAATATGAAGCTAAAAAACCCTGTGTTGAATAATGAAACCTACCTCACACATCACACTAATCAAAGGTAGGTCTGTCAACGGTACCTATCGAAACGGATATGACCTCTACCATATCCGTTACCAATAAGATTACCGGATATCCGATATCCGATAATATCCGACGGATATTCTAAAAGATTTTTCGTATCCGTTCCGATAACAATGTCGGATATCCGGTAATATCCGATAGTAATTCATTATAATAAAAATAATTTAAATTCTTTTCTAGTCTTTCTGTACATTTGATAAATTGTAAATAAATCAAAGAAACTCTAAGGAAATTCAACTAATAAAACCAAATACCTTGATCAAATGCAAAAAAATTGACTTTAAAATTATTATATTAAATTATTATTAAACAAAACTCAAATCTTTAATCTTCTCTATCAGAATTGAAAAATCCTCCGCTTTTTTCATAACCAACAAAACTAGTTTTTTTTTTCTTCCATAATATTTTTATTTCTAAGTCTTCATATACTACCAAGTTAACAACTAAATATATTACTCAAAAAAAATTTAAAATTTTTTGCATATGCATTCTTTAACGGATATTATCCTATAGGATAGTACCTTTTCCGTATCCGTTTCGTTAAAGTAAGAATATCCGATAAGGTATCCGTATCCGTTATCCGTTATCCGAAATTTCGGATAATATCCTAACGATTCGAACGGACTTGGACGGATATCGAATATTCGGTTATCCATTGACAGCCCTAATCAAAGGTTGAGCCGGGGCCGTAAGGTGATACCCAGTAATCTCCAACAAGTTTTCCAAGAACTCCCTTCCAATTGGAGCTAAGCGAAATGGTAGGCCATTCATTTCCAGCAAGGTATTTGGCCAGAATGAAATAGTCCAGCCTTTCGTTGAAGGAGATTGGATAACTTCTCCAAGGCCAACAGCTTACCTATCCTTCTCTTTACAGTTAAATGGAGTCGCATGCTCAAATAAGCTTCCTGTATAGTTTTTTAGTCACATGCTGCTAGTTATTTTGGTTCAACAGTGTTTTGTTGATTTTGGCTCACCTTCAAAAGTAGAAAAAAAAACATGAAGGTCCCAAAAGTCTAAGCTTTAACGCATGGTGGTTGGGTTACACAACAGATCACGCAATTGACCACAAATACATGGGAATAAATGTACGGACCACATTTGTGCATGGATTGCTATCACAAATTAAAAAATTAATAAAAATGAGAATGATCTTGAACAGATAAGTAAAAATGATAACAAACGCACGGAAACGGACCACATTCGAGTATGGATTACTTTTTTAGGCCGAAATGCTTACACAACGAGATTACAGTGATATACACAGTCTATCTATTTTGATGTTCCTGTCGGGTAATATATCCGAGTAATCTTCCGATATTTCGTACTTAATCTTTCGTTCTCCCGAGGGATGTGTGTCCCGATGTAGATTGTCTAACTCGATTAAACCTTGGTCCGATTTCAGTGACCCGATATATATTAATTCGATGTCATGATTCCACCCGATCTGAGTATCTTATCTTCAGCTTCATGGCCCACCATGATTTGACCCTTCTGCTTTTTCCGCGTGTCTTGTCAGTGCATTTAATGCCTTGATTCCCAACTCCTTTTCAGATCCGACTTCATACTTTACACGCGCCTGCTTCACGTACACCTAGATGAGTTTTCCTTTATAAGGGAGTGATTCCATGCTTTGCTTCACGCTTTCTTTGATGAGTCGCAACTTAGGATTGTGCCACCTATGTTTATCAACTATTTGCTACTATAGCTATCATTGCCCAAGTCTTTTCCAACACGAAAAATAAAAGGTAACAAGGAGACTTAGACATAAGCTAGCCTCACCAATGTAGGTCGGAGTCATCGGACTAACATTTTCATTCAGAAAATGATAACAAAGAAAGTCACATGTGGGTCGCAGTATTAATCCCTACTAGCTACAATCATTTTAATATTCCCAATCAACCATCCAACTCGAGCTACAGTTAAACCCAAGTCACATGCTCAAATAAGCTCCCTGTAAAAAAAAAATCGTCACATCAATTTGTGTCAGGTGATCTGCTAGTTATTTTGGATCAGAACACTGTTGTATATTTAAATGAGAAAAAAATGCACGAGGGGTGTAAGCTTTAATGCATGGTGGTTGAGTGACACAACAGATCATGCAATTGAACACATGTGCTGATATGCTGAGCTCTTGTAAATGTACGGACCACATTTGAGTATGGATTGCTTTAGATGCAAAAGAAAAAATGAGAATGATCTAGAACGGATAAGTTTAAATAATAACATATGAACCACATTTGAGTATGGATTACTTTTTTAATGGAATACCCAGCTAGCTGAAGGAAGAATTTGCTAAAGCTTGTTACAATGAGATCTCATTTCTACGACGACAACTGCTTAGATTTCATGAGTCTTCTACTTGTTTTCACTACAACTTTCTTAGTGTTGTTGTGGAGAAGACAAAGAAATGGGATATGGAGATTACCACCAGGTCCAAGAAGGCTTCCATTAATTGGAAACTTGCATCAACTTGGTAATGACTTACCGCACGTATCAATTCAAAAGCTTTCTAATGAATATGGACCGTTGATGTTTGTTCAACTGGGCTCCCTTCCAACTTTGGTTGTTTCTTCAGCCGATATGGCCAAAGAGATCCTCACAGTACACGATCTTGTGTTTTCAAATCGACCCATGTTTTATGCTCCCGCAAAACTCTCTTATGGTTGCTCCGATATTACTTTTTTTCGTTATGGTGATTATTGGAGGGAAGTCAAAACGATTGCAGTTTTGGAACTTTTAAGTGCCAAGAAGGTTCTGTCATACCGAGCTGTGAGAGAAGAAGAGGTTGCCTTGGCAATTAATCTAATTCGTACTTCTTCTTCTTCGGTTCCTACTAATCTAAGTGAGATCATGCTTAGTCTCATGAACAACGTAGTTTGTCGAGTTGCTTTTGGTATGAAGTACGAAGCTGAACAAAAAGAGGATGGCAAGAATAAATTTTACTCGATTTCTAAAGAAACAATACACTTGCTTGGTGGATTCAGTACTGCAGACCTGTTCCCGTGGATGAGATGGATTCACAAGCTCGATGGATTAGACACAAGATTAGAGAAGAACTTTCGGCATATGGATGAATTCTATGATAAAGTAATCGATGAACATATAAAGAGTAGTAAATCATCATTGAAAACTGGCGTTGAGGTTGAGGAGGACTTTGTCGATGTTCTACTACGAGTTCAAAAAGATCCTAGTCAGGGTATTACCCTCACTAGAGATAATATTAAAGGAATACTCATGGTTTGTTTTATTTTCTCTTATCTACAACAATTCCTAGTCTTTCAGTTATCTCCGTTTCACTTTGATTATTTTTAACCTGTTCTCCCTACTGGATTTTACAGGACACTTTTGTTGCTGGAACTGATACTTCTGCTGCGACACTGGTTTGGACTATGACAGAGCTAATCAGGAACCCAACAATCATGAAGAGAGCGCAAGAAGAGGTTAGATCGTTAATTGGATTTAAAGATATGGTAGAAGAAAGTGACCTTCATAAACTAAGTTACACGAAGTTAGTGATTAAGGGAGCATTCAGACTGCATCCTCCTGCACCATTACTAGTTCCAAGAGAAACTAGAGAGAACTGCACAATCAACGGATACGACATTCCAATCAAAACAACCGTTCTCATAAATGCAAAAGCAATTTCGACCGACCCAGAATATTGGAAAAACCCTGACGAATTCCATCCCGAAAGATTCTTAAACAGTAATATTGACTATAAGGGTCAAGACTTTGAGTTGTTACCATTCGGGGGCGGAAGAAGAGGATGCCCCGGTATCAGCTTTTCGGTGGTGCTTGTTGAGTTAGTCCTTGCAAATTTATTGCATTGTTTTGACTGGAAATTGCCTTCCGAGATGAAAATAGAGGATGTTGATATGACTGAAGCTTTTGGACTTGCAACGCATAAGAAGTTTCCTCTGTGCCTTCTAGCTGATAACCGTAAATGATGAGCAGAAATTTGATTTAATGGAGGCCATGATGGAGTTTTGTCGGTAAGGGTCAAGACTTCAAGTGACCTTTTGTATTACAAGTTATGTTAGTATTGTGTTTTGAATTTTTGATGGTTGTTTGCTTTAGCTCTTGTAGTGTTTTTTGTGGACCGCACCTATACACAGGGCCCATTTTGGTTATATACAGGGCCAACTTTATTGACTAAAGTAAACGTTTGTGCCGATAAAGTGATAAAATGTGAAAAGGCAACATTTAAAAGCTCAAAGGCAAATTCTTTCACCGGTCTCTGCCGTACCACCACCAAGCTGCCAGGATTTAAAGAACTTTCTGCTGTTTTTGTAAATCAAGAGCAATTTATATCTCTCCTAAATCAATTCATAAAATTTGTGAAGTGTTAGGATTGTCAAGAGATGTTTTTTCACAACTCTCCTAGATTCTTCCCCCAATCCCTCGTCAATCTCAACATTTTCCCCACAATTAATTTCTTGAGTTTCATGTTTGGGGTTTTGTTGGAGGTTTAACGTCTTCTTAGATATTATTAACTGTGAGAAAGTCAGACCACAAATCTTAGTAGAATTTTAATTTCTAACATCAAATCCCTTATTAGTTTCTGATTGACAGTCTTTTCTTTTGATGATCTAAATCACTCACTAGATTTATATCTTCTTCATTGTCACACTCAAAAGTCTTATAACCAATCTTTAATTCACAATTAGGTGATCAACAATTAAGTAAGTCATTGATTCCACTGCTTAATCTTATGGTTTCAGTTTCAAATTAAAAAGTTTGTTGCATCTTGAACTCTTTTTCGGTGAAACCCGGTGGACTTTTTTTTGTTGGTACTATAATTTGGAAGCTTAAATAATGGTAAATTTGATTTGATCAATACAATTCCCTCTATATTGAGGATTTGTATTGGGGTCTTAATCAAATTTTGAAAACACAGTTTTGATTGATTATGGCGATGATGAGGGTTTGGGTTTTGGGCTGTCGGAAGAATTGAAGAGCTAACGACCTGACGTACTCGTACCTGGGATTATAATTTCCATGTAAAAGATTGATAATTTCAGTCCTGCTAATAAGATAGCGGCCCTGGGTATATCCACAGTCTTTTTGTGAGGCTTTGAGCTAGTTTGCTATTTGTCTCCTGATCACCTATTTGTAATCTTTATGTATATAAAAATATATTTTTTATTATTTTTTATTGACATGATATATACCAGTAACCGGAACCACCGTTTATAAAAAAAACATTTTCAAATGTTCCACGTAATCATTTTGAGCATGCATCAAAATTAGTGCGACCACCAATGCTGCAATCTGTGCCAAAAATTTGGTGCAACCGTTGCAACATGTAGTGTTTTGTGCCAATCCTTGCTATTATATACCAGTCGCTAGAGATAACGAAGCCGTTAAACTCTACTGCCCTCGATGGCATTGTATTTTATTTTTTTTCCCGAAAAAGAGTCCAGCCTCCAACTTGTATATTGATAATAAACCAATTTAAAATCGGATAGATTATAGGACTGACCCAAATGTTTCCATCAGACTTAAGAGTTTCAACCAGATAACACAGACTCACACATACAATTTCAGACCCATCAGCAGAGATACAGATCATAATTTGAAGAAGGCTTCTAACCATTTCGTCTCGATTCCTAAGTAACATGACTAGTTTAAATGGCCTGGTTTGGGTTGAGATAAGCTCTTCCAAACCTTTTAACAAATCATACAGTGGAGGTGTTAAGATCCAAAGATCCAACCATTTCTCAGGGTTTTTTCATAGTAATAGTAACACAAATGACAATGGTATATTAGAATCCAAAGATCCCACCAATAATCATGGTTTTCAACAGAATTAAGGTGATACAAGTAGCAAAGGTAACCAAAATCAGTTTTCTTGAGGCGGAATCGGTCTGAAGCTCCATCTGAATCGGTTTTCTCCATCTGTTGGTTGCTGGTGTCTTTGTTGTTGATAGTGTCTTTAGTGTCTTAGTTGTTGCTGGAGTCTTTAAGGAAAATCTTGTTGTTGGTGTTGGAGGTCCATTGAAGTTGCACTTCTTGTTGAACATTTCAGAGGCGGAAGATGAAGTGGTAAATGGGGTTGTTGAAGCTATTGCTGATGGAGTTTTTGTTGTTGATACTAACTCTGTTATTGTTACTGCTATTTCGATAACAGATGAAGAAGTTGTTCTTCTTGTAAGAAAAGAATCACCAACCCTGTTATGGCATTATTGGTTAATAGTGTTGGTACACTGTTATGAATCTATTGGCAGATTGGAGTAACTTGCGAATTTCTCTATTGCACTGGAACGCAAATTTGATATAGCTATTGTAGTTGCAAGAAGTAATACATCCTACATCTAACATTCAAATGAAGTGATTGCAAGATAAGTAAGAAGATAGACACACAAGAACACAAGATTTACGTGGTTCGGCATGACTACCTACATCCACGGGGGTGAAGTGATGTTCTTATTATGATTTCTTACAAGTTACAAAGATATGATTCTCTCCTCAACAATGTCTCTCTCCTTTCTCACTTACGAATTGCTTGCCTTTCTCTCATCACAAGGGTCTATATTTATAGGCCAAAATGCTTACACAACGAAATTACAGTGTTATACACAGTCTATCTACTTTGATGTTCCTGTCGGGTACTATACCCGAGCAATCTTCCAATATTTCGTACTTAATCTTTCTTTCTCCCGAGGGATGTGTGTCCCGATGTAGATTGTCTAGCTCAATTAAACCTTGGTCTGATATCAGTGACCCGATACATATTAATTCGATGTCATGATTCCACCTGATCCGAGTATCTTATCTTCAGCTCCATGGCCAACCATGACTTGACCCTTCTGTTTCTTCCGCGTGCCTTGTCAGTGCATTTGATGCCTTGATTCCCGACTCCTTTTCAGTTCCGACTTCATACTTTACACGTGCCTGCTTCACGTACACCTAGATGAGATTTCCTTTATAGGGGAGTGATTCCATGCTTTGCATCACACTTTCTTTGATGAGTCGCAGCTTAGGATTGTGCCACCTATGTGTATCAACTATTTGTACTACATTTATGCCCTTCTTTCACTCGTGTGTTTGACACGAGGGGAAGAAACTGCTTCGCCTTCCACGATCCTTTCCATGCCGTACATTCCGCCTTTTTGTCCCCCATTATTCCTTCCTGTTTTACTTATTACCTTCTTCGTCGGTTACAACTACCTGGGTTATAAAAGCAAGTGATAAACCCTTGGGTTTTTATTTCTTCTGTTCGTCCCCCTTTCTTCATTCAAGAGCCATCGTCTTCTGTAACTGCATCTCTGCAACTTTCCTTCATCCTCCACTATTCTCTCAGTCTTCCAACTCTTCGCTGATACTTTAGTTTTTTCATCGCTTTTGCTTTGCTGTTGCTACTGAATTTGTTCTTCGTCGTATTCATCACTTTCCTCGTTACTAGCTCTCGATTTGAAACTGTTTTTAATGGCTTCTTCATCTCCTTCCATGACAGAGAAAAGGTGCGTAAATTATACATTCTTTGATGAAGATAGTGTTCTCGTTGATTCCTTATTTTCCGTTGATAGTCCTTCCCATCATGATTATCGTGCTCTTGATTCTATCTTTTCTGATGATTCTCCCACTTTTATGTGTAGGGTTGAGAAGAGATCAAACAAGAATCTCACTGATGCTCAGTTCATTGATCAACTAAAAGATTACTACAATCTTCATGATTATGATATCCAGCTTGTATCGGGTCAGAAGGGTTTACTGAAGAAGGAGACACTTGATAAATTTTCTCACTCTCCCGAAGCAACAATCATCACTAAGGGACAACTCGAAATCGGGTTACGCCTTCCATTGTATGACCCGAACCGACCCTTTGTCTATGAAGTTCTGTCTCAACTCCAACCTCCTCGAGCTTTGGTTCAATGGAATGGCAACACCTTTCGTCTCATAGCTGAGTGGGAAAGGAGAGGAAATGGTGAATGTTCCAACACGCGTTGTTCTACATACGATCCTTCTCAGGCGAGCAAATACACCTCGGTTAGTTTTCTGGGTAACTACCGAAGTGGAACCGCCTCTCTTGGTGATCTTGATGGCTTTGATGCAAGTCCCCATCGTAACAAGGTTCCAACCGGTGGGTTTGAGAAGTTGATGTTGGATGAATATCCCGAAGGTAGTACTAATACCAACAAACACGCTCGTCATACTAGTGATTCTGTCTGGGATCGGGTTCCTTTGGCTATTTGTGGCCCTATCTTTAGTGGCAAGCTCCCTCCTCCTGATTTTCCTGCTGATCCCTACCAGTTCGGGGTAGTTAATGCTGATCAGGTATAGTTTCCATTACTTTGCTCGGTTTGGGTCTCTTTTGCTTTGTGACGTCGGGTGGCCCAAGATTTTCAAATGTTTCGTTTCTTTGCAATCCAAGTCTCAGGGAACTCAGTCTAAATCTCAAGGTACTAGGAAGAGGGGTGCTAGCAACAGGCCTGAGGAAGAGCTAGTGAAAGTAACAAATATATCTGCTCCTCTCTTAGTAGGTGTACTTGCCCCTATTTGTTGCCTTTACTGGGTCTGACGATGTTGCGTTTGCAGAAATCAAAGCTTGGTGAAGGTGGTGTTGAAGGCTCTTCGGGGAAGGATGGTGAGGACCCTGATGACCGACTCCCATTATCTCATTTAATAAAAGGGTTGCACCGGAAGTTTTTTGATGTTTCGTCTACCGTTGTAGGTGATCGTTCTGAGGGTAGTGGCAAAGGGGCTAAGGGTGGTAAAGCTTTCCCAGGGAAGAATGTGGTTCTGCCCATGCCGTCTAAAGCACCCTTTTCTGTAAAAGGAATTGCCCTTCCGAACACCAATGTGGTTGTGGTGATGTCTGATGATGATGATGATGTCTTCGGCTCGGACTTTGAGGATGGAGGATCGGATGAGGAGGAGAAGCCTGTGGTCTCCTCCAAGGATCGGGATGAACTATCTTCCCGAGAAGAAGAGTTGGTAGAGAATGTCCTAAGAGACCCTCAAAGTAACGGTCCATTAGGGAGCTCTGTGTTCACTTTTTATGGTGTTGCTTGTGATTCTCTTGGGGCCATCTCATCTTCTAGTTTCATCTCTCTTTATGCTGCCGACATGTTGAAGGACGTTCCTTTGTACGGTCCTGCTATGAAGGACTCTCTCCGTATTGTTGTAAGTCATCCTTCCCCTGCTGAGTAGTTCGTTGTTTTCCCTCCCGATTATTTTTGACCCGATACATTTCCAGGCCGAGAACCGGAGACTTCTTGAGGTGGCCATTCGTCAGAAGGAGTTGGAGGATATGACAGGTCTTCGGACTTAACTCCAAGGAGAGCAGGAATGTGCTATGGAGCTTGAGAGGCAGCTGATCGAAGCTAAAGGTATTTTGTTGAACTCTGTTATCGTTGATTGATGTTGTAGTGCCAATATCCTGAGTCTAGCATTGTCTTCCTAGCCGAAATATCTAGCCTAGAAATAGACTCTGCTTCCTAGTATCGTCGTATGTCCATGAAATTGAACGCTGAAAAAGGTCATGTTGCTACACTTCAACAGAAGATACATAACAAAGATGATAAGATCGATTGCCATGCCGCTGAGATTGAAAGCCTCCAAACCGAGCTACTTCCTTATCAAAGATCCGAGTATGTGCCCGAAGAAATAGATAATCTCCGTTCCGAGCTATCTCGGCTCCAAAGAGCTACTACCAATAAGGGGTTGTTGATTGATAATTTAGAAGGTCAGTGCAACTCATTGAGGCTTCATAATAGAGACCTTCACTCTGATCGTAAGTGTCTTTCTCGGTTGAAAGATGAAGCTGAGATGTCCGTTCAAAAGCTTAAGGAACAGCTTCATGGGTCTGATCAAGTCAGCCGAGGTCTCGAGTGGACTCGGCTTCAGTTGTCGGGTATTTAATTGGCTCATGATCGTCATAAAGATTCTCGAAGTGAGCATAAAAGACATTTCCCTTCCAATGAATTCAATGAACATCACACATTAAGAATATCCGAGTTTGAAACCAATCTTTCTAAGTTCGAAGAGTCTTTAAAATTAGTTTTACCATAACTCTCAGGTCTTTGTGCATGCTTCTATTTTGCGTTTACTCTTCATGTTGTTCCATTTTATCATTTTATCGGGCTATAACATGCCCCATTTTGTTTCATGCAGCTGAACAAGGTAAAGTTAGGGGAATGGAGGAGGAGATTTCTCAGCTCAAGCAAAATGAAGCCCTCTTGCAAACCAAACTTGCTGATGCTTCCTCCGACCTGAGTCGTCAGTTGGAGGAGATGAAGAAGAAGCATGAGGAAGAACTTTCTGCTAAGATCACAGAGGGTGTGAAGGAGTATGTAGCTATAAGGAAGTCCAGGGCTTCTAATAGACGCATTTATGTGTCTATTTTCATCTCTATTGTGTATATTTTTAGTACCCATTTTTGTACTAATGTTGGTATTTTATCCCTTTGTAGGTATTTTTGGGGAATAAACATTTTTGGGAAAATCGGCTCGAAAAGTTGTCTAAATGCACCTCAATGGACAAGTGTTATACGGACTCCAGCAGCGGATAAGGGGCACCCATGGCTATGTGTAGCCCAAATTCATCTTTAGCACCCATCTTCATCATTTGAAAATAAAAATTGGCGGGAATTTTCTTTACAGAAAACAGAATTTTCTGTTTGATCTTTGGACGATTTTTAAGGAGATTCAAGGGCTGATTTTCGTTGGATTAACCCTGTTAAGGATAAACAAGTATGGTATGAGCTGTAGAATCGATTAAATAGGGATAGAAATCCGTGTTGGAGCAAAACAGGGAGAATTCATATTTTGAGTTGTTTTCGGTTTACAAAAGAGTTTGTGAAGAGTTTACGGCAAGATTAGAGTGTATGGAGTCCTTATTCAGTCCTGAGAGAGTTTGAGAGAGTTTGGAAACCAAGTTGACGCGTAAAAAGAAGATCAAATGGCTGTAACGTGCGGTGAAGAAAAAACGAAAAGATTTGGATTAACTCGAGTAATTTTGGGGTTTGGTGGATATATATAGGTTGATTCGAGTCATATTGAGAAGCAACAAAGTTTAGGGGAAAGTTTAGAGCCTTAGAGAAGCGTAAAAAAATCAACTGGAGTCGATACAGAAACTTTTCTGCTGCTGCGAAAAAGAAGAACACGAAGAACATTAGACCCTCAGAGTTAGTCGCAGAGGCAGACTTATTTTCAGTGATAACGGGTTACGGTCGCATCTTCCTGCAGTCACCGAAGCCTTTCAGCAACAATTCCGACTTATGATTTAGACCTTCAGCAACTGCAGAATCCGCTGTTTTAACACTTTTCTCCATTTTAATCAACTTTTGAGCCATAAACATGTATTTTGAGATTATGATTAATATGAGGAGCTAAACCCCTTAGCTGAGGCGACGGAGGAAGCCATTGTTCCATGAAAAGTGGTATAGTTCTATTTTAATTATTTATTGCAATTATTTTACATGATTTTTTGCATAGAACTTAAAAGAAAAATTGGTTTTTATTGAGTAGTTGTGAAGTGTTTTGATGGGACATGCTTGGTTTTAATACTTTTGATGTTTCATGCTTCGTGCTTACAATTATTACTTCAAAAATCTATTAAAGGCAAATACTAGAATCACTTTAAAGAAGAATATTGCATGAATATTGATTAGAGTTTATCACTTAATTGGTCAATGGTGGAATCCAGAGTCTCGGTATTTTCTCATTATTATTGAAACAATTTTAATTAATAATCAAAAATCCTTCATAAGTTCGAGCAACGAATCTTTTTACCACTACAACTACAAAACACATCAGCTTCCACAAAGAATGTCGTCTCGGGCACGGCTCCTTCTGGAGTCTAGTTCCTCCTTTTGTAGTGCTGCGCCACTATTTTTCCCTATGTCTCGGGCTGTAAATTTTTGATCGTTTGAACACCTTTAAATTTCGAACTTATAATTTTCTCAGGGTGCTGCGTCACCAGTTGGTTTCTCTTTGTTGGGCTTGTTATTTCCGACATTATCAACTTTAGTTGCTATGCATGATCGCTTTGACATCTCATTGGTTCCTTCATTTGTTAATTTCAGTTGCTCATTGTTCTTACATTGTGGCCTATGATCGTCAAACCTGGTCATTCATAACCTTCATGTTTCACTGTCCTGCAGTTATATTAAACATATGTTAGCATAAATTCCATTTTTGTTGAACACACTCAACAGGGAGGGTCATCGGTCCCAATGCCATGTCCCGATCGAGGTATCTCATCGCTGGTATTTCTAACCATCGGAAGTGTATTAGGTCATTCCTAAGTTCTATGTCCCGATTATCCTAGGTCAGTTATCAACCAACTACCTAGGATCAAGTGAGTCTGGTCACTTGCGATTGGAGCGATCCTCGGAATGTTCACAGGATGCTCGATTATCAAGGACTCGTGTCTTGATAACCTTTGGTTACTGGTTTCCAACCACCAGAACCCTTATACTACATCGGCACTTGCACACTGCCACAACCCTGAGTTCGAATAGCCTGTCGAGTGTAAGTCGCCTTGGCACTTGCACAATGCCATCGCCCCGAGTTCGAAATGACCATTCGAGTGTAAGTCACCTTGGCACTTGCACACTGCCATCGCCCCGAGTTCGAATGACCATTAGTCGCTTAAGTCATTTCTCCTGGTCGTCTCTCATGGATGATATAGAGTTCGAATGACATCGTATCATACATGTACTTTCACCTCTCATGGGTGGTATAGCTTCAAATGTTGCGCGTTCCACGGTCGCTCTTTAGGAGTCCCGTTAGGTTTTAGTATCTTATATGCTCCTTCACCCACCTTTGACACGATAGTGTATGGTCCGCCCCATCTGGCTGCCAATTTTCCGCCCTTTTGTCTCGCTCATATTCGGGTAGTTCCTTCAAAACTAGTTGTCCCGGGTGAAATTCCCTCAATCGAACTTTCTTGTTATATTCACGCTGTAATCGCCTTTGATAGTTTTTTCATTTTCTGGAGAGCCATTTCTCTTATCTCGTCCAAGTCATCGAGTTTGGCTAGGATTAGATCTGACGACAAGTTTCGTTTCCATGCTTCCGTTCTTGTTGTAGGTATCATTGCCTCGGTTGGCAGGATCGCCTTGGTTCCGTATGTGAGCATAAAGGGTGAAAGGCCCATTGTTTCTCTTCGGGTTGTTCTATAGGACCATAAGACGTTATGTAGTTCTTCACACCATTCTCCGTACTTTCCATCCAACTTCTTTTTCAGATTGTCTGCTATTGTTTTGTTTGTAATTTCGGACTGCCCATTACTTTGGGGGTAGACGGGTGTAGCTTTACTCTTTCTGATTTGATAGGTGTTAAATAGAATATCGATATTTTTCCTTGTAGTTGCTTTCCATTATCCTATACGATGGCCGCTAGTATCCCGAAACGACAAATGATATATTCATAGATGAACCTGAATACATCCTTGTCCCGAATATGCCTCAATGCCGCAGCTTCGACCCATTTAGTAAAGTAGTTGGTTGGTACTATTAAGTACTTTCTCTGCCATGACCTGACATGCAAAGGCCCTATAATGTCTATTCCCCATTTAGCAAAAGGCCAAGGACTTACTATTGAGTTCAAAGATACTGACGGAGCATGTATCTATTTTCCAAACTTTTGACATTCATCACATATTTTGGCCATACGTTTCGCATCTTCATTCATGTAGGGCCAAAAGTATCCCATCGTCTTGGCTCTTTCTGATAAACTTCTTCCCGAGCTATGATTGCCTGCCCCACCATAATGTAGCTCATTTAGGATCGTATGTCCCTCCTCCTTGCTCAGGCATCTTAGGAGTGGACCCAGATATGATCGCTTGTACAATATGTCGTCCAGAAGTTGATAGCTTACTGCTTTGCTTTTGATTTTGTTGATCTGAGGTCGGCCTTGTGGTAATAGTCCCGATTCAAGAAATTCATGGATATGTTTTCTCCAATCTCCTTCCTCATATTTATCGGTTGTTACGGTAGCCACTTGTACCTCCATATCTTTCTCTTCGGGTATTGAAGGATCTAACACTCTCCCGATCCAGATAGCTTCAATAGTCGGGTCTGTGGTCATTGACGTGATGTAAGCTAGAGCATCGTCATGACGATTATCTTTTCTGCAAATGTGCCTGAACTTGATGTTGGGAATCTGATCGATATAAAAAATTTCCATCCTCAAATATTTTTGGAGTATCGGATCATGGGTTAGATATTCCCCCGTTATCCGTCGTATGACCAATTGTGAGTCGCTGGTGAGTCTTACTTCCTCTAGTCCCAATTCCACTATTAGTCGCAAGGCATGTATTACGGCTTCATATTCGGTGACGTTATTGGTCGCCTTGAATTCTAGTCTGAAAGAGTGGACTATCTTTGCTCCCTTCGGCGTTGTGAAGACTGACCCCAATCTCGATCCGTCTTTGTTTGTTGATCTGTTGGTAAACACTTCCCATTGTGTCGGGCTGCAAGTTTCAAGAAGGTCGGAGGGGTCGTCCCTATCTTCTTCCATTCCAGGGATGTCTTCTACTTCTTCCTCCTCACCTAGGGGAAAATCAGCTAGGAAATCCTCTACCGCTTGTGCTTTAACCGCCGTTCTCATTTTGTAAAAGACATCAAACTGTTTGATTTGGGCGCTCCACTTGGATATTCAACCCGATCTAGCAGAGTTATCGAGCACCGACTCGATGGAGGATTTGGTCAGCACCCTAATCTTATGTGTTTGAAAGTAAGTCCTCAATTTTTGTGTTGCGAACACTAGTGCAAGGATCAGTTGTTCTATTTTAGTGTAATTTTTCTCCGCCGGGTTCATTGTCTTGCTAATGAAGTACACAGGCTTTTTTTCTACTCCCACGTTTTTGACCAAGACTACGCTAATAGCACAGGCTGTAGCTCCGAGATACAATGTTAGTATCTACTCGGGTTCGGGTCTTTGTAGTATAGGTAAGCTCGCGAGATGTTGCTTGATCCTCTGGAATGCCTTATCACATTCTTCACTCCATCTGAATTTTTCTCCCTTTCGTAAAGTGCCAAAGAAGTCTTTACACTTATCCGACGATCTAGAGATGAATCGGCCCAAAGCTGCTAGACATCCGTTTAGTTTTTGTACATCCTTAACAGTCACTGGTGATGGCATTTCTAGAAAAGCATTAACTTTATCGGGGTCGGATTCTATTCCTGGGCTCGTAATGATATACCATAGGAATTTACCCGAGGTTACCCAGAAGGTGCATTTAGCTGGGTTCACCTTCATTTTGTACTTTCTCATTGTTTGGAAGATCTTTCGAAGATCTTCGACATGATCTGTTGCAACTTTACTCTTGACTAGCATATCATCCACATATACTTCGATCGTATTGTGAATTTTATCTTCAAACATTTCTTCCACTAGTCTTTAGTATGTAGCCCCTGCGTTCTTCAGTCCGAACGGCATCTTGGTATAACAATACAGTCCTCTAAGCGTGAAGAAAGAGGTATTCTCCTGATCATCGGGTACCATGGGGATTTGGTTGTACCCCGAATACCCATCCATTAGTGTTATCGCTTGATGTCCCACAATTAATTCTACGAGCTGATCTATGTTCGGGAGTGGGAAACTATCCTTGGGACAGGCTTTGTTTAGGTCGCTGAAGTCGATGCAGATCCGAACTCTGCCTGTCTTCTTAGGCACTATCACCGTATTCGAAATCCATACGGGATATTGGGCTTTGCGTATGATCCCTGACGATTGTAATTTCTTCAGTTCTACCTCCACCTCCACTGCTTCTTGGAGCTCTGGTGCAATCCTACGCATTTTCTGTCGGACTGGCTTAAATATCGGGTCGATCCTTAGGTGATGACAACAGATGTTGGGGTCGATTTTCTTCATATCGTGCATTTTCCAAGCAAATGCATCCGCATGCTCCCTTAATAGAGCCACCAATCGATTCGTTTCCTCGTCGGATAGTAATGACCCGATCTTCACTATCTTCGGCTCCTCTTTGGTTCCCAGATTTACCTCCCTAGTTGGTTCTATGACTGTGAAGTTTGATTTGGGATCTCCGACAGGCGCCGTTATCTTTGATTGCTATGCGATCTTGTCTTCTCCGGCTTCATATGACATTACAACTTGTGATATAAGCTTTTCCAATTCATGACCCGCTTTGTCTTCTTTGGCCTTGTTCTTGGTACGACGTATTCTAGCTCTTCTGTCTTCATTTTGCTGGATATCTACCTGAATGCAACGCCTGGCTGCTTGTGGATCTCCTACAACTTCGGCTACCCTTTGTAGGTTGGGAACCTAAGTCTTTGATGATAAGCCGAGGCAACTCCTTTAATACCAGCGATCCAGGGTCTCCCGATGATGGCTTCATAAGGTGACACGACATCCACCACGCAGAATGTAGTTAGGGTATCCAAATAGTCGGCTCCATATGAAACTATTAGGGTGACTTCTCCCTTAGGTATGGTTACTGTCCCGTTAAAACCGTAGATGTTGTAGGTTGACGGGATGAGGATGTCATCTAATAATTGCATTCTTTTGAAGGTGTCATAGAAGAGGACTTCCACAGAGCTCCCGCTGTCCACCAGAATTCTTTTAACTCCCCATTCCTCGATCATTAGAGTGATGACCAGTGGGTCTCCATGTGCTTGACCATTCATAGGCACATCTTTATCTGAGAAGGTAATTAGCTGCATCATCCACTTCTCCAACGACAAAGTTTTTGCCACGCTAAAGATCTCGTTTCCCGACCTATCGCGCTTAAGAATTCGTGGCATAATCCCAGCGCCTAGGTCAAAGCCTTGGGGAGCTGAGTGAGAGATGGTATTGCATAGAAATTGAGTGCCCCGCTCGATCCTTACTTGGTATACAGGAGCATCGGGTGTTGATGCTGGCTGTTTAAAAAATTACCTTAGATAGACGTCCCGAATGAGATGTTCACTACACCAAAACCAGGATTTTCTCACAGTGTAACCTGTCACAGTTTATTTTTCAGTCACTGATACACCTGTGATAAGTCCTGCAACAATTATAACTGTTGTTAAATTTTGTATTCATGATAATGAATATGAATATTTAACTTTTTTACTAGTAACAATAATATTTGTTGCCAATTATACATAGAATCACAATTATAATCTAAAATGATAATTCCACCCAAAAATTTCACCACACTTAAAACAACCCGAATTAATCACTCTTAAAATTTTGGTTGTCACTACTTTCTCAACAATTATACAAACTAACAATTTTATTTAATTTCTAAAAATCAAAATTTATTTTTATTTTTATTTTTCTTAATATCAGAAAACTAATTCAAGACCAAGTCAACAAGTCTTGACCTAGTAGGAAATTTGACTTGGACAAATACCAACCTTCTGTCTCGATTTTGTCGACAAAACCACAACAGAAATATCTACTTCTTCCGAAGAATGTGAAAATTACCAAACTACCCTTATTGGAATAAGTGCAATAAAAATTCCGAAAATTTTGAAAATGACAGATTATACCCTTACCGAAATAAGTGCAATAAATATTTCGGAAACTGTGAAAATGACCAGACTACCCTTAACAGAAATAAGTAAAGTAAATATTACAGATTGTGAAAATGACCATATTACTCTTACTAGAAATAAGTGCAATAAATATTATGGAGACTTTAAAAATGACCAGACTACCCACATACTGTGAAAATGACCATATTACCCTTACTGGAAATAAGTGCAATAAATATTATGGAGACTGTGAAAATGACAAGACTACCCTTATCGGAAATAAGTAAATTAATATTACAGATTATGAAAATGACCATATTACCCTTACTGGAAATAAGTGCAATAAATATT
>JAJJMB010017752.1:5140233-5178695 GCA_023531105.1 Papaver atlanticum | reverse complement strand
TTCTGTTCATCCGAACGAGAAACTCAGGTCTAACTCTAGTAATCTTTGAACCTGTGATGTTCAATTCTGATATATTTCGTCTTCAGTTCATCCGAACGAGAAACTCAGGTCTAACTCTAGTAATCTTTGAACCTTGGATGTTTAATTCTTATATATTTCGTCTTCAGTTCATCCGAATGAAAAACTCAGGTCTAACTCTAGTAATCTTTGAACCTGGGATGTTCAATTCTGATGTATTTCGTCTTCAGTTCATCCGAATGAGAAACTCAGGTCTAACTCTAGTAATCTTTGAACCTGGGATGTTCAATTCTTATATATTTCGTCTTCAGTTCATCCGAATGAGAAACTTAGGTTTAACTTTGGTAATCTTTGAACTTGGGATGTTCAAATCTGATATATTTCGTCTCTAGTTCGTCCGAATGAGAATCTCAGGTCTAACTCTAGTAATTTTCAACCTGGGATGTTCAAATCTGATATATTTCGTCTCTAGTTCATCCGAATGAGAAACTCAGATCTATCTGTAGTAATCTGGCAACCTGAGTTTGTAAATTCTAATATTTTACATTTTCAGTTCATCAGAATGAAACACATGGACCATCACATATATGATTTGAGATCTAAAATGGAGCTCAAAATCTAAGAACACGAACCAAAATATGCTTTACGACATCTTTTGTTATACTCATCGTGACGAAGTTTGTTTTTAAGACGAACGCGCGAATTTAGTTTAGCACAAAAACACAAGTTTATCACTTACTTGCCTTGATCCGTATGGCCAAACCAAAACTCTACCGTCGATAGATTTCGACCATACTTTATAGCCGTCCAAATTCGTATATAAAAGATAAATTTTTTTCTCTCACTGCAAGATCTAAGTTGGTCTAAGTTGGTAACTACGTATAAGTTTACCTGCAAGCTACTAATTAAGGTGAAATTTCCCCTCTCTAGATTTTTTTTATTTTCGTAGGGTTTATGTGTTAAATTGTACTTGCTGCATGTTCATAGCTAGTTAGAACAAAATCAATTTTCTTTGGTTTATATCTAGATTCATAGTTGAAAACGAAATTTGATTAGGTTTTTTGAAAATTTGGGGGTTTTACTGAATCATAAGGGTTTTTGAAATTTGGGGCTTTTATATTTCAAACCTCTAAGTTTTAATCTTTCGTGAAGTTTTGAAAGAAGATTAGAAACTAACGATGAGGGGTCTGTTGATTACAGAATCACAAGTTTGAATTTCAATATTTATTATTTGATTTATTTATTTTGATTTGGAATTTTAATAACTTAGATTTGATTTTCAAGTTTGATATTGCCAGTAGGAACTAAATATTTGAATCAAACTGGATATGTTCGATTTTCAATTTTGAATTTTTGCAAGTTCAATTTGATTATAGAGTAATAATGAGGTTCCATTTGAGGCTGGAAAAAGGGTTTTATATGAAATTCTGGTTAGAAAAGTTTGGATAGGAATTTTTGGTGAATTCAGTATATGATTATATAACAATAGGAACAAACTTATCAGATTCGAAATAATGAAACTGTCTGTATGCATATTCAAGTTGATGGTTTTTTTGTTCTCTTAGTTTGAAAGTATCTCAGTATTCAAAGAAATGGATAAGAGTTGGGTTCATCATGACCGGTTGAGTAAGGAGTTTGATGTTGGTTTGAGGTTATTTTTAGACCATGCATTTGAAAATGGGTTTGTTACTGAAAGTATTAGAATGAAATGTCCATGCAAGGAGTGCACCAATATTTATTACAAGACCAGAGATGAGATATATGATGATGTAGTAAGTTGTGGTATGACAAAGAGCTACACAGTATGGTATCATCACGGTGAAAGTTTCCGCTCAACGTTTCCTTCTACTTCTAATGTCGGGGCAGAAAATGCAAATGCTGAGGTTGGAGATAATGATAGTGAAGGACTTGGAGATGATATTACAGGCATGATTCGAGATGCATATGGAGTACCAATGTGTGAAGATGATGATATGGGTGATATAAACGTGGGAGCGAGTAGCATACCAAGTGGTAATTCAGCAGCACAGTTCTATAAGTTGTTAGAAGATTCAAAGAAGCCATTGTATCCTGGCTGCGACAAAATGTCAATGATGTCTTTTCTTGTCAGATTTTGGAACTACAAGTGTGTTGGTGGGATGACCGATAAGTCATTCAAAGAGATGCTCCAACTTATGAGAGATTCATTTCCAGAGGGGTGCACTTTGCCTGAAAACTTCACACAGTGTAAGAAGGTTCTTTCGGAGTTGGGATTGTCTTATAACAAAATTGATGCGTGTCCCAATGATTGTATGTTGTATTATAAAGAGACTGCTGATCTTAAATCATGTACCGTTTGTAAAGCTTCTCGTTACAAAGATGGAAAAACGAAGACGCCTGCCAAGATTCTTCGTCACTTCCCTTTGAAACCCCGGCTACAACGGTTATACATGTGTTCAAAGACTGCTGCAAATATGAGATGGCATCATGAAGTGCGTACGAGAGATGGGGTATTGAGACATCCAGCTGATTCTGAAGCTTGGAAGAAATTCGATGAGATGAATCCAACTTTTGCAGCTGATTCAAGGAATATAAGATTAGGTTTATCAACCGACAGATTTAGTCCATACAGTTCAATGAGAAATCCACATAGCACATGGCCTGTGGTTCTTTTACCGTATAACTTACCGCCATGGTTATGCATGAAACAGCCTAACATGATACTGTCTCTGCTTATACCAGGCCCGCACAGCCCAGGTAATTACATTTTACCTTTATTCTTTTTTGTTTTTGAGAGTCGCTATTTTTTTTGAAAGCTTTATCACTGGATTTTATTTCTCAAGTGATAGAATAAGTCAAGGTTTTATTCCCTATATTACTATTAAAGTTGACGACTTTCTGACTTAATTAACTTAGCTTTGCTTATGAACTATACATGGAGTTATGTTGTTTTGCATAGTCCTGCTTACTGTAATTGACTGTTGATTATAAGCATGTGATGGCCATGAATACTTATGCTCTCGATGCTTAAACCTTTTACTGTCAGTCTGTCACACAAGCTATTTTTGTCTAATACTGTGACAAATAATTTTTTCTATAGAATTTAGTGTTCGTACTTAGTATGTGGATGGGAAAATTTACAAATATTAGTGATGGGCCCCTGCATCAGTTAGTAGCTATGTTAATTAACTTGGTTTTGTATGTGATCCATTTGTAGAAAAAGCATTTCAAAGTGAAATCTAGTCATTTGTAATTGCCATCTCCCTGTATAGTGCTCCAGCATGTTGTTGCATGTATTATCAAGCTTTTGTTTCTTTGCATTGCAGTATTTGTGGTATGTTGTGCCATTTTTCGATTTGAGATAGTTGGCAGTAATGGTTTTAAATGATGTTGCAAGAAGTGGATTTTGGTTGGAGTTTACTGAATTCTTATGTGGTACTTTATCTCTATAAACAAAGAATCTTATATATTTACAAACTCCAAGGATTAATATTTCTTATCACAGGTAACGATATTGACGTGTACTTGAGACCGTTGATAGATGAGCTTAAGGAGTCATGGGAGGAAGGCGAAGACACATTTGATTCCTCAAGAAATGAAATGTTCAATTTGCGTGCGGGGTTATTATGGACCATAAGTGATTATCCTGGACTTGCAAATTGGCATGTTCAACGTGTCTTGAAGATACTCGGCACCAATGGTTGAAGAATGGAAGAAAAACTATCTACATGGGCCACCGTCGCTTCTTGCCTATGAATCATAGGTTCCGCACATCACTTAAGAAGGATTTTGATGGAAATGTGGAATGTTGTCCACCTTCAAACCCATTGTTAGGGCCAGATATCTTGCAAAAGTTGAAAGATATTCCACATATATTTGGAAAGCAGTTTGAGCCGAATTTGAAAGGCGATCGTCCACGCAAGAGAAGAGCACGGGGATCAAATGCAACTGTAAGTAACATGCCGAGCAATTGGAAGAAATTGAGTATATTTTATGAACTGCCGTACTGGGCAAATAATATACTCAAACACAACATAGACGTCATGCACACTGAGAAAAATGTTTGTGATAGTGTTCTGGGTACGGTAATGGATATTGATGGAAAGACTAAGGATGGTATTAAAGCAAGATTTGATCTTCAACCCCTGAAGATCAGACCGGAACTTCACCCTCGGCCCTTGGAAAATGGGAAGTATTTCTTACCTGGAGCATGCTACTCCATGGATAATGCAAGAAAGACGATGTTTCTTAATGTGCTGAAGAATTTGAAGACTCCTGATGGTTATTCATCACACATTGCAAGATGTGTAAATGTACAGCAGCGTAAAATCTTTGGACTAAAAAGCCATGATTCACATTTCCTTATGCAGCAGTTGTTACCTTTGGCATTCCGGAAGACGCCGTCTAAAGTTCTTTTTTCCGTGAACTGTGCTCCAAAGTCTCACGCCCCGAAGATTTTGAACAGCTGGAGAAGCGCATAGTAGTCATTATTTGTGAGTTGGAGCGAATATTTCCACCTGCCTTTTTCGACATTATGGTTCATTTGCCTATCCATTTGGCAACAGAGGCGCGTTTAGGTGGACCTGTGCAGTATCGATGGATGAACCCAATTGAACGGTATATGTTTTAAACTTTTCTTTGCTTAATTTTTACCATTTAATATATTTAAATGTGATACTAATATTGACCTGGAGTCAAACTTTGTTCTTGAAAGGTATCTGTACACTCTCAAGAAATATGTGCGGAATAAAGCTCATCCAGAAGGATCTATTGCTGAAGGCTATTTAGCTGATGAATGTGTTACATTTTTGTCGAGGTACCTCAAAGATGTCGAGTCATGAACTAACAGACCGCTCAGATACGTTGATGATACTCCCATTGGGAGTCCTAAACGGTTTCCTTTAGCTTCCTTACAAAGAAAGTTGTTGCATGACTATATCTTGTCTAATGATGATGATGTAGCTCCTTACATAACGTAAGAAATACTTTTCTCACACAAGTTATTAATTCAGTTACTAATATGTCTTTCACTAGCACCAATTTGATGAATTTGATTAACTTTTTTTTAGGCAACACAAAACTACTCTGGCTATGTTGCACCCAAGATTAAGTGATCTTGAACGCCTGCGAAAGCATAAACTGGAGTTTGCTGATTGGTTTAGAAATCATATTAAGTTGCTTGCTCGAGCTAAAGTGACGTTTGCTGAAGGACTAGATTTGCTTGCTGAAGGTCCCTTTTCAACTGCGAGACGATTCACTGGTTATACAACAAGAGGTTATAATTTCAAAACTATCAGTAGGAATATGGAGCAAAGACACAGAACAGCGGTGTTGCATTGGAGTCAACAGCGCCTTCCTTTAGAAACGGGGCGCATCAGAACCCAGGCAATGATGCGGAACGCACATATTATTGGTTACTTACGGACATAATTGAGCTGACATATAGACAAGGTCGTACGTATGTACTTTTCGAGTGTGATTGGGCAAATGTTGTTAATACTTCGGGAAGAGCAGTGACTTCCGGTATGAAGGTTGATAGCCTAGGGTTCACTCTTGTGAATTTTAATCATCTTTTGGGGACACAATAGGAGGATCCTTACGTGTTGGCCTCTCAAGTTAGACAAGTTTTTTATGCTCAAGACCCAGTAGAATCGGAATGGCATGTTGTGGTAAAGAATAAACCTAGGGATGTTTTTGACATGGGTGATGGTAATCCAGATCAACTACTGGATAATGATCCATTTGGAAAGGAAGTCAACAATGAAGATGACAATATTGGTTTCGTTGTAGATGAGGGGACTGGGGGGGGGGTGGGGATTGTTGATGCTCCTACGAGAAAGGGAAAAAGACAAGTACGGGAAGATAGAGAAATAGGTTTTAACGATGATAATGTCGAAGAAGAAGAAGAAGAAACTCAAGTTGAATGAAAGGTGGAGAAATTACAAACATGCTCTTAAAGTGGATGCGTATAATAAGTGGCCAACTCTGGAACAACGTCTTGCTAATCCACCAAAAAATGTTGTTGAGAGCCAGTGGAGGGTATTAGTTGATGTTTGGGAAAAGATGCCAAGAAAAAAGTAAGTGACACTAATTTCTTTGAATGATAAGCCTATCTTTCTATTCGTCTAGGAAATAAGTGAGAAAAACAAGGAAAACAGATCAAAACAAAAGAATCTACATACCACAGGCTCCAGACCACATGCAAACTATGCAGTAGAGGTAAAATTTTATGTTCAGTTAAGATGGAAAAGATATTAAGAGTATTCACTGTTATGTTTACGAATATCCGTAATGTATGTGGATTTGCATATATAACTAGATGCTTAAATATTTATTTGTAGTTGGCAAAGGAACTAGGATGACCTCCTAAACGTTGTGATCTCTATGCTGTTACCCATACAAGGAAAAGGAAAACAGAAGATCCGGACGAAGTATTGATGGACCCCAATGTATCTGCAGAAATTGTATAGTATTATCACATACCAACTTTGAATTCTTTTTCATTATTATTAAGGTTACTTAAGAATTGAAATTGAAGTTAATTTGAAAATTGACATGTTTATAGAAGGAAATGAAGGAAGTGGAGTACCAAGCAAGCCAACCAGGTTCTCATATTGTGCTACAAGGAAGAAATGATTCATTTGCACACATCAAGGGACGAGATAAAGGGGGCCGGGTTCGTTGTCTTGGCAATGCTGTAAAACCAAAGCAATACTGGGGTGAGGAATCATCACCTCAAGCTACCAATGAACCAAATGTTGAAATTGTGAACTTTAGACAACAACTGGAGATTACTATTGGGGATCTTCAAACTGCAATTAAGCGTATATCTGAATTGGAGGCACAACTTGCTACACGTGATGAAATCGGAACTTCCAATGGACCTCTTCAAGAAGCCTTAAAGAAGATAGCAGAACTGCAGGAAGAAGTTGAAAGCCTCAAAATGGTTGAGGTAACTAATTTACTTCAATCAAGCTTGCAATTGGTAATTTTTTAGGTTTTTTCTTCATTTATTCTTGACTAAAACCTTGAGCCTGGCATGACATCTTTATGTGACACTAACAAAGGAATATAATCTCTTTACGCAATGGAACTTGGCTGATTTCCTTAAGATTTCAGTTGTAAAGATAACTAGGTGTTATTTATTCCACAACTTTCACCAAATCCATATTAAACAATCTTTCTCTGATGGTCAAAATGATTTTTATTTTATAGGACTTTCGTATTGGCGATATGCTGCGAAACTAATTTGGAGAGCAAGAATCGATGTATAGCAGCGGGTGGTGCATACAAGGGTAACTATCTACATCAACCTACAGGGGGATTATATCTAACAAGTCAAAACAACATAGGATAGATGTTTGTCTTTTTGAATACAAGTGAATGTGTCATTTCTTTTTGGGGTTTCCTGCTTGCAGGTATTTTGATTTTATCCCAATCCTTCACAACCATTTTGGATGTGTTCTTTTTTTCGGTTTAGTTAATAGCTTTACTTTCAATGACAAGATGATGATATACTCTTCTGTCCAGAATTTCAATGTTTTGAGCCTTTTGACAGAGCTGATAACTTCTTAATGTAAGTCTTTTTTATTTGTCAATGTTAGCAACTTGTTTGTTAAAATGAATGCCTGTTTGTTTGTGAATATGCTGTGAGGCATGATTTTGTATTGTAACAGGTTGTGACAGGAAATAAGGGAAGGCATTCTGCATACCAATTTTTCAATTTTTATTTCATTTTATTCTAAATACTAGCGACGGTTTCAAAACCCTTGAAAATAGAAAAACGGTTAGTTGTTAGCAGTTAACCGTCGACGGCAAAAAAACTGTCAGTTGGGATGATCTATTTCTGGCAGAAAAAAACCCGTCAGTTATAGGATGATCTATTTCTGGCTGTTGACAAACCGTCAGTATAGAATAAATCCGTCAAAAAAAAACAGTTGTGACGCCTCCATACATGACGGGTAATGTATATTTTTGACGGCTATTGGGCTATTTCTGGCGGCCATTTTCTACTTCTGACGGTTAGCAAACCGTAGCTAGAACTCCTCATTTTTGTAGTGCGTCATGGTCGTATTCAATACTATTACGACCCTTTAATGTATTTCCGCTATTAATGACTCTTCGAAGAAGACTGTTTAGAGTCGTCATTGAAACATTAACGACTCTTTAGAGTCGTCATTGAAACAATAACGACTCTTGAGGGCCGTTTTTGAAACAGTAACGACTGTTTAGAGTCGTCATTGAAACACTTCAATACCATGACGACTTTTCATACAAATCTGGGCAAAAAAATTAAAAAAATTAAAAAACTTTGCAAACAAAAAATTAGGAAAAAAAAGGTTAAAATCAAATTAAGTAAGATTATCACTAATTAAATAAAGGCAGATTAGCCAAATTAAGTAAGATTAATACTAATTAAGTAAGATTATCACTAATTAAATAAGGGCATATTAGCCATTACTTAAAATATTTTGATAAGGGGTTATTAAAATTAGGTTTGGGTGACCTTTTTGTCTTCTAATGTGAGGCCCCTAATGTTTTTTGGGGCCCCCAATTAAACTATGATTAAAAACTCTTGTTGGAAATCTTTTGTTGCAGTCGAGACAGCAACCAAAGCTAGTAGCAACAGTAAAAACTAATAACAATCTTTGCTGGAACTAATTTTCCTTACTACTCTACGGAGCGGGTGAATCTGCGGATTTCAAAGTCCAACCGCAACCAAACCGCCAAAAGTGCGGATTTAAGAATCCCATCCGCGTCCGGCCATAGATCTTGCGGATTGGGTTTTACCCGCAATTTTGAGGACGGATACGGATGAAATCCGCGGTTACGGACTTTTAATTTGCTCACCCCTAGTTTTTAACCTTGATTTAAGCTTCAAACCATGACCCAATTAAATGTTTTTGTTTAGGCTAATGGGCTGAAGATCTTATTAAGCCCATTCCATATTTATGTGGTCCATCATTCATGAATTAATAGTTCAATACAGTTTCTACAGCTAGTCCCCTGATGGAAAGTCTCGAAACCAAAGTTGTTCTTTTAGAATTCAAGTCACTCCTTCAGAAGAACCTTGAAATTTGAAACAGAAATAAAAGAATCTACCGTTTTGAACCAGGATAAATTTGCACGACTTAGAAAATTGAGGACTCGTAATTGGCAGTTGGTACAAATTTAAATTATAGATTGAATATTTATTTAGAGATACTCGTATCTATGATGCAAGAAGAAAATGTGGATGCTTGTAATATAACTGCGAAGCTATGGTATGACCTGAAGTAAATGCCCGAAAGATAGTACACAAAATTCACACAATCAAGATCAAGAAACTTCGCAGCTTCGAACAGGCTATCATCTGCAAGATAGTACCTGAAAGCCATAGCGAACACAAAATCTAGACGAAGAGAAGTTTTTGTATTATAAATTGCTATCAACACTTGTATATGTCCTGTCCTAATCAGTGTTCTGTCATCATCTCAAGTTATTGCATGACTGTAAACAGGGGATATAGGAGAGCCTCTCTAGCAGCCTCGAGATCAAGCTGAAAAAAGGTGTTCTCAAGAAGCCTCTGAAAGTGAAATCTTATATTCAAATAATTAAAAGAGCCACTCGCAAGCAATATTTTTAAATGCAACACGGCCTCTTTAATGAAATACGGTTGATTTTCCTCAGACGGAAACGCCCTTGGCACAACAAGAGTCTAATGCCAACACATTTGTCATGAGGTGACAGATAAAACAGTCTAGTCACACTAGTCCTTCTGACCTCAATATATTTGTCATGCAATTTTTATAATACTTGCGCGAGATGAAGAAATTGTCCAAAAAGTCCAAAAAGAACTGATGTTTTACGTTCTTGAAAAACAGTATTCCAATGGCATTCGGCGAGGTGAGTAACTAAAAGGAATGCCTTTGTTCCTGAGTGGTTTATGAAACCTATGAGATGCAGGAAGTAGAAAGAGACAAATACAGGAGAGATGTTACGAGTGGTATCAAATCAGGAAAGTGAATTTTCAAAGGATTCCAAATTTAAGCGGGACTACCTTGATAGTTGGTCTCCCGTGCTTGCCCTTACTACGTATTCGAATATATATATATATATATATATATTTTTCTTTTTTTTCTCTGCATACTCACAGAGTTCACCGTGAATAAGGATAGGATGAAGAGGAGCCAGCAACGAAAACCCAAACAAGGTATTGGAATTGAAGAGAAGAAGGGGGTTGTTGAACCTAACAATGATTCCCCCTCACAGCAACAACTAAATACAAAGTTTTCGACCAAACCCGTATCAGAATTCATCCAACCTTCTCTAGAATCAGCTCGTATGTCTAATGGGTTTAATCCAAATCAACAACCCCACCATGTTATCCAAAACACAGAATCCAAAGTGGGTTTACTATCAGTTTTTAACAAAGAAAAGCTGGAGGAAGATGAGGAGGACTTGCGAGAAAGTGAGAAATCTAAAGATGAAGTCGAAGATATTCTTAGACGGTTAGAAGATATTAAATTGGCTGCCCAAGAACCAAAATTGTCAGAAGAACAACTTGAAGTTAATGATAAGTTGCAGGAAGATGAGGTAACTATTTATCACTGTGATACTAACAAACTAGTTATTGCATATATGCATATGTTAGTATTCGTGGCAACTTCGGAACTATATCGATGTGTTCCAAACTATGCGCTTTATGCACGACTTCCATCTATTGATTCTGTAAAAGCAAGTTTTCTCTTTTTCATGTCAAGGTTGTTTTTGCATGCAGGTACAAGCAACGGAGGCTATATATGGTGAAAATGTCATTGTACTTGACAGAGAAGACGGCTTACGGTCTTTCCAAGTTTTGCAAGTACCCAGTTTAATCAGCATTGCAGAGTGTAAGCACATGGATTTGGCCAGAGCCGAAGACATGAGAATGGGGCTTCGGGTAATGGCCAACCGAAGCCACCATTGACTATGACGTGGTTACGTGGTCACAAAGGTGATGCGCCCTTAGTAAATGGTTGGTGTTGTATAGTAAAGCTCATATTATAAGGAATTTTCCCACTTGAGGTCCACATTAAGCCAACTTCACCTATAAAAAAGGAGGTTGCCCAAGGTGAGAGAAGGTAGAGCTAATAGAATATCTTAGAAGAGAGAGAGAGCTTTTCAGAGAATTTTATTGTGTATTGGGATTAGTCTCCTCATAACCTTATAATAATAATAGGGTGTTTACACAGAGAAACACAATTTTATTTTCTAAATCATTGAAGTTTTTTCTGCAGATAAATATACATATTGATGTTCCCGATAAACTTGTAATGTCTACTAAGATTGGCTCATTTTGTGGAGAAGTCGAATTTGGCGGAATAGGCAGTGAAGCAATGGAAATAACTGATAATTTCAAAGAATTCTTTTACTCCTTCAGAGTTCAGTATCTTCCCCCAATCGTATTAACATGTTTATTACCCAAGGCATACCCTAGCCATTCTGCTCCCTTTTTTTACCATCTCCGTTCAATGGTTGGATGCTATTAGGATATCTAGCTTGTGTCAAATGTTGGATACGATTTGGACGGAACAATCAGGGCAGGAAATTGTTTATCCATGGGTGGATTGGCTGCAGGGACCGGCCTAGCAAGGGGCTAAAGGAGGCTATAGCCCGTCCCTTAATATGGCTAGAAAATTTTAAAGTACACATATTCAAATGATTTTTAGCTTAGCCCAGTAGCTTAATAAGATTAGCCCATTAGCAAGTCCTTTAACTAGTAACGGAGTAGATTGCAGAGATTTACAAGTTGGCAAAATTCAATTCAACTGGATAGGATTCAATCACTTCATCTTTTCAGTGGCTGGATGGGATTCAATTCAGCTGGATGGAAAAATCATTTGATCTTTTTCATGGTTGTCATACATTAGTTCGGTTCATGTGATTCCTACTAGTTGTTTGTTGATTAATGTTCTCATGGACCATGAAAATTTTAGTTTTCTTTTAGTTTGCTTCCCACCATCAGTCGTCGCCAGTCTTGGGCATTCTCAGGGTGGTGTGTGTTTAGCGTGACTCTAAATAGTACTCATCCTCTCTTCTCATTTTGATGTTGGGGTAGTTATTGGAGCTCATTTAGAAAATACTTCTTTTCAATAGTATAGCTGCGTTTTCATTACTTCAGGAAAAAGATCAAAGCTTGTCTTAGAACCTTATAAGGATATTAAGTTCAATCCAACGGGCAAACTCAAACTTCTAGTTGATATTTTTTTACAAGTTGGGCGACCATTCTATAAGTGTATCTATATATATTCTGTTCATTCTCACAGACAAGTTGCAACACTGACTTCGTAAAATAGCGCTACCCAAGAAATATTCTTGGGTCCGTCCCTGATTGGCTGCAGAATTCATCTCTCTCCTACTTAGAGTTTGATAATAGAATACCGGTTGATTCATTTGAAAAGGAAGATGCTGGAGATAGACGTGCCATTTCAGAAAGTGTCTCTCCAGATGTAGATATACCTTCAATACTGAACTACAATGACGACAAATGCAATGAGAAATTCCGCCAAAACTTGCATGAATGCTGTATTTTTCTAAGTGAATATGCAGGTATCTCAAATTTCTAATCCATTAATTTCTAGTTTGTTATGCACTATAAAACTATTTGAGCGTATAATTAAGTACGTACATCATGTTCTATTGAATTGATGTGTCATATCTTCTTAATTTTTACAGGCACCAATTTCATAAGATTACCCTGTAAGCATTTCTTCTGCCGTAACTGCATGCAGACATATACAACCATGCACGCAAAGGAAAGCGTGGCAATACTATGTCCGCAAATAAAATGCAAGGAACTAGTCCCACTTGGTTTGGTTAAACGCTTGCGTGGGGATGAATAATTTGAACAATGGGAGTCACATTTGTTTCAAAAGACACTTGATTCAATGTCTGATTTAGTCTATTGTCCTAGATGTGAGACAGCTTGTTTAGAGGACGAGGACCACCTTGCCCAATGTGTCAAGTGCTTCTTTACCTTTTGTGGTCTTTGTAGAGATCGACTTCATATTGGAATTCAATGTATGACATCAGAAGAGAAGCTTAAGTTCTTACAGGTAACATATATATGAGGACTTAATCCAGAATATTTGATTTCTAAGGTTTCTTGATTTTTCGGAAGTTAAGTCAAGATCTGATATGTTCTGTTATTACCTGCGCAGGATCGTCAGCATTCAACTCAACTAATGGGTAAGCAAAAGCAGAAAGAGCTGGACATGATAAATCAACTTCGTAGTGTGGCGAAAATAATGCGTATTGCTACGCAATGCCCTTTCTGCCAGATGGCAATCTACCGAACTGAAGGTTGTAACCACATGCACTGTTCGAATTGTAGGAAGGACTTCGGTTATAAAAGTGGCAACGTCCAGATGATACAACGGCAAATTGTTCTGTTGCTTCAGGAGCAGCAGGTACGAGCTGAAGATTCAGCAAACCATGCTGACTCATGTCCAATGTGTCGTCAAACTAGCGCAAAGGTGAGCGAAAAGAACTCTTTTTCCTTTTGCAAATAAACTGACTGATATATTTAAGACAATCCAATCATAATGTATTCATAAGGAGGAATTCGTTTTTAAGGGTCCTATGATATTCCCGAATGATTATTATTTTATTACAAATGAAACAGGTAGGGAATAACAACCACATATTCTGCTGGTCTTGCCAAAAACACTATTGCTACTTGTGCCAAAAGATTGTTAAACGAGGCTCCCAACACTATGGACCCAACGTTGCAAACAACACTCAGCTGGATGAAAATTTGGAAATGTTTAAAACCAAATTTTTTTATGTCGGTTTTATCAAGATATTTATGTATCCATGCCCCAAGTATTTGATACATTTTTGCTCCCTCCTAGTGAATAGTTCATATGGTTTTGCATTAGGCATAAAAAGTAAGGCATGCATATTTATACCATTCTTTGGATATTCATATAGTTTTGCATTAGTTCATTTTAGCATGATTTATATGGGCTGATACTAGCTCTATTAAGGGTTGATACCAGTCCATCAATCCAATTGTCAGGATTGCCAGGATCTTTTTGTCCTATATGGACTAGTATCTGCCATTAGTAGAACTGGTATCAGCCCATATAAATCATGGGCATTTTAGACCATTAATGCAATTTATTCAGTCCCAACTATGTTCTTCTTTTGTCTATGAATTGTATATTTATACCATTTTTGTATAGATGAGGTTACTCATGAAGCTGTCGGTGTGCTTGTTATATTTCTCTCCTGGGTTTGATTTGTCTGATTTTAGTACTACATCAATTTGTACCCAACTTTTAGGCCGACTATTACACGTAGGGGTGAGCATGGGCCGGTATGGACCGGTTTTTACCTCATCCGCATCCAATCCAATTAATTAAGGATTTCAAATTTGGCATCCGCATCCAATCCAACATCCAACGGATTTGTATCCAATGGATGCACGGATGAACGGATTGGGTACAGATAATCCAATGAATTTGTTTTAATTAAAATTTATAATAAAAAAATAAAACCAACGTAAACGATTTCTTATAGAACCTACACATTCTATATATGTATATAAATATAAAAGTGCCATGAACAACACTCCAAACAAACACCTTAAGAATTTCTAAACTATCTACATATTTTCTAAAAATTATATGAATATCCTTAATCCAATGGTTATGGATGTCCAACGGATTTTCAAACTTGCATCCGGATCCAATCCGTAATCCGTTGGATTCCAAAAATCCCATCCGCATCAAACCCATTAGCGAACGGTTTGGGCAACCATCCGCAAAAATGCGGTTGGTCCCGGTTAAATTCGCGGATAACCGGCAAAGTGCTCACCCCAAATTACACGTAAAAAGAAATGCAGTCTCTCTCTTCATAAGCCCAAAATGGTTGTTACAGAAAGTGGATCTATTGACCCTTGAAGAGAGAGAATGAACATTCTAATCTTCATAGACTACAGTCATATGATGGGTCACTGTAGGATTTTTTTGCTTCAGCTGTGCCATATGCAATTCTAAATAACATACAGAATTATGCAACCAGTCCTTGATGATAACAGTATATTTGCAGAACTAAACTTATACCACTTTAGTAGCAAAAGTGCAATATTAAAACACACACAAAGAAAATGCCAAAAGAACACCCAGATCACAACAAATTCAGTAGGAAAAAAATGCCAAATGACACATCGTCAGTCACAATACAACAACTTCTTTTTTCCCTCCTCCAATCCAGATTTTTGCCTCAAATCATCAGTATGCATCACAAATATTGAGTAGAATGTTCAGGTTTACCTCTCCGCTACAGCAGTCTGTTTCAGATCATGTGGTGCTGCAATGCCAAATAAAATCAACTTTGAGAAACTCCTACTATGTAATAACCAGCAAAAAAAATGCCCAAAAGGAATAACGCAAAGAAAAGAAACAATGACTCTCCAAAAATTAGTGCAGGTGCAGAAACCTAACAATTGTAGAAAAATATCTCATTGCTGATCCATATCCGTATTACACATGAAATTTTTTCTGACGCTTGGATCAAACAACTAGAAAAATCACCAAGTGCGCCTAACCACAGTAGGTCACTAGAACCAAAATGAAGTACCTAGGGATGTATCATGGAGGTCTAATGCTAACACTTAAGGAAAATGTCAAAGGTGATATATATCATGGAGAAAGTAAAAATACTTAGGGTTCGGGATCCATATACCAAGCAGATCTTCTAAGATATCTTTAATAATGTCGTAACCATCAACAAGGCAAAGGAAGCGTGAAGACTAAATGTTTCAGATAGAAAATGACATAGATTCCTTGACAGACTCCGTATAAGTATATTTGCGTTTCTTTAAAATACCCTAAAACACCCAGCATTTGAATGACTGCTAACCACCAGTGCCAAGATAACCTTAAAACTTGCGTTGTCGCAGTAATGAAAAAAGTACAAAATTTCAGGGTAAACAAACCCCTCCAATTTGGCACCAGAAATGATACCCGAATCAAATAGACTAGTGCCTTAGCAACAGTAAGGGATGGCCACAAACTCCTTATCCTGCGTGAAGTTCAATATTTCCTGCTTATAAGCAAATCAGTCAACTATTCATCACATTCCTAATGTTGGCAGACTGTGAAGCATCTTGCTTGGACTGCCTGGAAACTAATTTAAGACTGAACACGATGGCTATGGACAAATTAAGCATAAATAGACAAATTAGGTGTTGGGATTAGCTTCATTGTACATCCCACCTTCCATGTCACATCATAACTGTCTACACTATTCAAAGAGAATGTGTATCTTTGAGACATCTATTAGACAGAGTTTCTTCATTTTTATTCTCTTTTTTTTTGTTGCAATTCCATGCTAGCTACTTTCATGTCGCATGCGAAACAACTATATCAATCTAATCTGCTCAAATTAAAATTAAAAGTTGATAACGAACATGGCCAACCAAAAGAAGAATGCGAGATCCTACAACGGATGTCCTGATACACGAAACAAGAGCATTGAAAACAACTGTCCAGGTGAAAAAAAAAAGAAGGGACATTATTTCTCTCTCTCTCTCAACTGCATCACTCCCTTTACATACAATGACAAGGTTCTGCCTGCTAGTGTCAGCAATTTCTGTAATATTTATTGATTAATGAAACCATGAAAGACAACTTTTCTGTTTTTTCCTATCCAAAGCACTGTTTTTCTTCGACTTAAGAAATTCAGCAACTCAAAGTCACATAGTAAATCTCGAAAGGACAGCGCTAATAAGGACGTCAGCTGAGTACTAGAAATCGAACTGATTTCCTGGAACACTAAGAGACTTCGTTTAAGACTACTATTCTCCATTTAAGACTAACAAAAGTAAATCACAAAATGCACAATAAACATAGCAATGAAAAGCTATTAGAGTAATTTGTATATGATATAATATCACCACATATTGTCAATTGATTATACTCAAGAAAAATCCCTTGTTATCTAATCTCAAAATGCTTAAAATTTTAATAAAGGTTTATTATCATTACACTTACCTAGAGACCACTGACTTCATTATGCGGCTGATCGCTGACTTCGTTCTGCGGCTTCTTCAGTTTATCACTGTTTTCTGTCTCCTCACTAGAACTTGATCTTTCACCAGATTCCATTGTTTTTGTGTCCTTTTCTCCTAATACTTTTAACGAAACTAACGTATTCTTGTGACGCATTGCTATACAAATACCCATGGCCTGGTGAAACGTCATATTAATTTCGGCGGATGAAGCTCCTCGCATGTAACTATGAATTGTTCTACAATTATAGCACAAAAGCCTACCACTCTTCGTCATCTCAAGTGGCCACATTATATTGTTGTAGAATTTTAACTCTTTACTCCAGCTTAAGTCATAATTATCTTTATTCTTCTTCAATAACCATATTTCATAACCACCACGGTCTTTGAAATTAAAAATAGCACTAAGAAAACCGCCCAAAACCCCTAGTAGGTTCATAGAAAAATACGGGACATTAGCTTTTGTCAAACAAGGTGGTGGTGATGGAAGTTCACTAAATGTTTCATCAGTCAAATGGAAAGCAAGAATGGTTTCTTCGTGGTCCACCCAATGAAGAGCTCCATTTGCAAATGCACCAGCACGCTGTCTTCCATTTGCAAATTCAACGTCTCTCATATTGATGTCAATCGTTCCCGCTTTTCTCCATCCATTGTCACTGCCAAGAGTTTATATCTCAGTATTTCCAACATCCGAGCCTTTCTCGGAGCCATATACCCTAACAACTTTGTACTCATTGGTCGAATGGACGTAACCAAATCCATTCCAACAGAACTTTCCTTTAGTTAGAACCATAATATATTCTCTTGTGATTAGGTTACAGATATAAGTAGCAGGTCCATGATGAAATTTTCCAATTCCGTCTTTCTTATAGAAGAATGTATCCATGCAAATCAACCCATTACAGGATCCAACAAAAGTATAACCATTCTTAAAAGGAGGGTTTAAATTAAATATTGTTATTCTACTAATGGGTGTCGCATGACAATTCTCATCATACTTAGTATAATAGAATTCATTAGACCCATTTGGTTTATAGCTAGCGAAAATAAAACCCAACTTACCGAAATCCGGATAATTCAAGTGCATCTGAGAGAATGATGGATGAAAAACAAGATCTCTAAATGGTTTGCAAACTAACTTGCAGTCTAGAACAGACTCAGTTGGTAACCTAGCCAATATGTCTAGAATGATCTCTTTTGGGAGATTGTTAAACCTCTTCATGATTAAACGACCCTTTTGTTTAGAGAAATAACAGATCGAAGAGAGAGTGCAAAATTGAATCACAATTCTAATTTTTTTCTTCTAATGGAGAGATGGGGGTTTGATTCTAGAGATCAGAGAGTGATTCATAGTGTGAAAAGTTGAAATAGGTCTTCTTCATTTCGTTTGAAGGCTATAAAGAAAAGAGTGACTGATGATAAAAAGAAGAATTGAACAACGCTGCTAATGGGGTACCTGATTCCACTGGAGTGTACCAGTGGTTTTCCACCATCCGTTCTCTGGATAAGGGATGGCTATTTATGTATAGTAGTTTACCTAAGTGCCCTCATCATAAATATACACAAAAATACCGAAACCCATACTATTTCTTCCTTCTTGCTTTTCGTTCTCTCCTCTCTGAGAAAAAATTATATCCGGTCTCTGAATCAGTCCCCAACCATCTTCTTTCTCTATATAGTATCTCAAATATGAGAAAACACCTTGTAGTATCATCATCATAAACCAAATTAGAAAACTAATTTTCAACAAAACCCTATTTATTGTTATTTCTAAACCTAGCCAATCAGAAAACTAGCTAAGAAAATCAATACATATGCCAGAAGTTCTCATCTACGCATAACATGTGATATTTCAATTATATAGAAAATATAATGCGGAAAAGAAATAACACAGACACCAGAAGTTATGTTAACGAGGAAACCGCAAATGCGGAAAACCCCCGGGACCTAGTCCAAATTTAAACACCACACTGTATTAAGACGCTACAGACTCTAGCCTACTACAACTTAACTTCGGACTGGAATGTAGTTGAGCCATAACCAATCTCACACTGATCAAAGTACAGTCGCGTTCCTTACGTCTCTGAATCCCAGCAGGACTCTACGCACTTGATTCCCTTAGCTGATCTCACCCACAACTAAGAGTTGCTACGACCCAAAGTCGAAGACTTTATAAACAAATTTGTCTCACACAGAAAAGTCTATTCTGATAGATAAATCTGTCTCCCACAGAAATACCTACGAAGTTTTTGTTCCGTCTTTTGATAAATCAAGGTGAATAGGAACCAATTGATAATCCGGTCTTATATTCCCGAAGAACAGCCTAGAAATATCAATCACCTCACAATAACTTAACTATATGGTAGTAGAACAAGTTATTGTGGAATCACAAAGAATGAGACGAAGAGCTTTTTGATTATTTTTTATATCTTACCTATCGGACATAAATCTCGAGCAAATCTTAGAGAAGATAGTATTCAATACGATAGAACAAGTAAGATCATAACACGCAACTACAGAAAAAATAGTTGGGTCTGGCTTCAGAATCCCAATGGAGTCTTTAAGTCGTTAACCTATAATGGTTTTAGGAAAAATCTAGGTTAAAGGAGAATCGACTCTAGTCGCAACTAGTATCACACAGGAGGTATGGGATTAGGTTTCCCAGTTGCTAGAGTTCTCCCTTATATAGTCTTCAAATCAGGGTTTAATAGCTTTGAAACAAAGCAATTAATATTCACCGTTGGATGAAAACCTGATTTAAGATTCAAGCTAAGTTTGCTTAAAACCAATCCAATATCTCTCCACCGTTAGATGGTCTTAGCTTGTTACACACAAATGAAATATACCTTCATTTAGATATGGGTAACCGTACCTAAACGTGTATATTGAGTTGGCTCAATAACAGTTAACCGAAGTTAGCCATATGAACACTTTTGTGGTAACTACATTCATCTTAACACATCTAGATCAAATGATAATCAAATGAATCTAATTGTGTTACTCATAGAGTTGTTCAATTGTTTATATTCTCATAGAAGTATACAAGACACAGTTGAAGCAAAATCGGATTGATTCAAAAGAATCAGTTCATGAACACTTTAACCATGGTTTACAAAGATTGCATTCCTTAATATATAAATGTATTTTTTCATGAGTATGAAATCATACTTAACCACATAAGTTTGCAAAAAGGTACGCAAACTTAAGTTCCAGACTTTTATCTTTTCAGACAGTTCACAAACGGGTACACATACTGTCGTTACGGACCGAACTCAGGTGAAACAGTTTGCAAACGGGTACGCAAACTTGGTTCCCGGACTTTAACAGTTAAAACCATTCGCATACGGGTATGCATACTTGTTTCCCGGACCTGAATTATTCTTACAACAGTTTGCATACGGGTATGCATACTGTGTTATATCCAGAGAATGATTAATTGTTCTAAACTCCCATTTCAATCATTGAAACATTCTTAGAAGACGACAATAGCTGTCTCACACAAACTATTAGCTTATAACCAATTTTCAAGTGATCGAATGATCAATACGAAACATTCCGAGTCTACATCAAATGATTGTTTCACACAAATCATATAAGATGTTACAAGGCGATTTTCACATGATCATCTTTTGACTGTCGTCAAGAATAATGATGAACATAGTTAAAGCAAAAAACTTTCCAACATATATTTCGAGAAAGATATAAGCGAGTTAAACTCAGCTCGAAATATCAAATGTGTATAATATAAAGTCTATATAGCTATACGACTTAGTCTAAATAGGAGATAAAATAGAATATATTTCTGAGTGATAGATGAGTTCAATTCTCCACATACCTTTTGTTGATGAAGTTCCTCCAAGCTCCCCTTAGTAGATCTTCGTCTTCAATCGATGAACGTCGTGAAGTCTAAAGCTCAACTACACATTCTATCCTAATTCGAGACATAGCTATAAGTAGACTAGAAATCAAGACTTCTAGTTTTGACAACTAAACTTGACAAACAAGCTTGAGAGAGTAACGTTTGCGAGTTCGACCGAGCAGTGCTCTAACATCGTGAACCTGAAATGGTACGCATACCTAGTATGCAAACCGAAAAAGAACTGTTGGTTTTGTGTTAGAGCATAGCTCGGTTGAACTCACCAAACGTTGGTATTTCAAGTTTGGTTTTCATATTTTAGTATGTCAAAACTCATTTAAAGTCACTTGATTAAATACTAGAGTCAAATTCATTTAGGTTAGACTAGAAAGTCTAGGAATGTTGAGACATACAAGCATTACTCTGAAGACCTGAAGAATGTGAAGAAGTAGCGAACTACAAGGACAACATCATCCTTCCACTTTAGGTTAGTAATATTCACTTAAATTGTTTCATTCCTAACGTATCTTTCAAATCATGCTATATTGAAAACATAACTGCGAAGCTGTATATACTGTACATATTGTATAATACTCTAGTGATGTGACATGATCATATTTGTATGATCATAGTGTTAGGGAATTAGACTACGAAGTATAACGCTTATCTTTTGAACTTCGTAGATATGACATCGACATAATCTTGTATATATTGTTATGATTATGTGAATGGGTTATGGTGAAGATTTTATCCTAGGAAACAATGTTTTACATTCGTTTAAATGAAGTACATTCATGAACTTGTTTCGTGAATCGAAAGGGAAATCATTAGTCTTATTGGTCCAGCTATTCATTGCAAATCTTTGGATGACCAATATGTGTGAGATGGTAGAACCGGTCTTAATTGTGTTATGTATCTTGGTATAACTAATCACAATGCCTGACTTATGATTTGGTATGACTGGTTTTTATTAATTGGTGTAACCAATCCTAAGTAATCACCATGTGTTTGTATGATTGATCCTTGTAATTGGTGTGACCGATCCTAGTAATTGGTGTGACCGATCACGAGTGTTGTGTAATCGATCCTTGTAATTGGTAACCGGTCCTGGTAACTGGTGTAACCGATCTTGGTAATTGGTGTGACCGATCACAAGCAATACCATGTGAATATGGAACCGATCCTAGTGACTGGTGTAACCGATCACAAGTATTTCCATAATTAGGTATAACTGATCCTAGTAATTGGTAGAAACGATTGAACCCATGTATGTGATTTGGTATTTGATCAATCACATAGTAGTCTTGGAAAATAGGTCAATCAATTCTAAACTTGTTTGGAAGTGTGGTATAACCGATTCCAAAAATGCAAATCCATGTAGATATGAAATAAGGATTTGCAGTGAAAAGATGTCAACATACTTTGAACACGTACAATATCTCTTATCATTTATTGTTCAAAAATATTCCTTAGTACTCAAGGAGATCCTATGCCGAGATAAATTAAGAATCTTTTAATTAAGGTATTTGGTTTAATATGCTTTAATTACTAGCAATTAAATGCATATCTCTAGAAAATAAAAATTAGTAATGTGCATTTACTAATTGAAGATTTTCTATTAAGAGATTTCAGAAATATTGGACAAGCATTTATTGGAATTATGAAAACTGAATTTTGCTATTCATTGCATATCTTGAGAATATTTTCGATTTTGGAAATTCCTTGATGTCCAAACATCCTTGGTCTATAAATACCTAAGTTTGCATTTCTAGCAAACTATCCTAAGATCCAGGCAAACTTTATTTCTTGTTGTTTATGGTGGTTCAGAGAGGAAATTATCCTAATTAGGTGAAATCTCTTAAGATCGCTCGTTTAAAGACTTCTGTGAAATCAAGAAGCTCTACGAGTACCGTCGGTGGGAAACTAGATAATTATAGTGTTACTAGTTTTCGATTGATTTGATTGACTAACGGTTGTTGAAACTTTGATTGCACCTAGTTTGTTTATTCTTGAGAATCTTCTCTTATTATATAAGATTCACTCAAACTAGATCGAAGTATCGACGTGATTTTTAAAACTGTTGTTAGATCTAAAGACATCTTGTGATAATCCATTGTTAACAGACTCCGTTATGTGCGAGATTCATCACAAGAGATTAAAGTGGTGTTGTGCAGGTTATTGAAGATTAAAGAAGATTTGAAGACAAAAAAGATTTCTTATTGGTTTCCATATCTTGTTGTGTGCACAAACTGTTAGAGCACTATTCGGTCGAACTCGCAAGCGTTGCTATCTCAAGCTTGTTGTCAAGTTTAGTTTCCAAAATTATAAGTCTTGATTTATAGTCTACTTATAGCTAAGTCTCGGACTAGGATAGAAAGTGTAGTTGAGCTCTAGACTCCACGGCGTTCATCATACAAAGACGAAGAACTACTCAAGGAACTGGTGGAACTTCATCGAATAAAAGGTATGCGGAGACTTGAACTTATATATCACTCAAAAAGTCTATCTACTCTATCTCCTATCTTGAGACAAAAGTCGTATTACTATATAGACTTCGATTATACACATTTGCTATTTCAAGCCGAGTTTATCTCGCTCTCGAAATATGTGTTGGTAAGCTTTCGCTTTGGCCAAGTTCATCTTTACAAGTGACGAAAGTCATGTTGATTATTTCAATATCTTGAAAATTGCTTTGAAGAAAAATAGTGTGTGAATAACCTCTATTTAACATCCTCTAAGAATGTTTCAATGATTGAAATAAAGAGTTTAGAACATGTAACCATCTTTGGATATAAGCATATAATGTGTTCGCGCATTAGTGTATAAGTCCAAAACCGGGAACCAAATGTATGCATACTTGTGTGTGTACTAAATGGTTGATGGAGACTAAGTATGCGTACCCGTATGCATACTGGCGGAAGTTCAAGTCCGTGAATTTCTGCTGAGTTTGGAAATAAAAACCAACTCAATCCGGTTACCTAAGTATGCGTACCCGTACGCATACTGGCGGAAAGTTCACGTCCGTGAATTTCTGCTGAGTTTGGAAACCAAAACAAACTCAAATCCGGTTACATAAGTACGCATACCCGTACGCATACTTAAGTGTGTTACTTTCTAAAAATGGTTTATTCGTGAACTTAAATTTATATAAACCAAGGAATGCATATTTGCAAACCATGGCTATAAAGTTCATGAATCGATTCGAGTGAATCAAAACCGATTTTGTTTCGATTGTGTCTTGTATACTTCTATGAGATCTAAGCAATTGAACAACTCTTTAACTAGTTCATTTGAGTCATTTGAAATAGTTATGGTGAAGATGAATAAGGTTGATATGAAAGTGCTCATCATATGGCTAACCATTTGGTTAACTACTGTTGAACCAACGACTTGTACACGTTTAGGTACGGTTACACAAACCTAAATGACGTATATTTCATTTGTGTATGACAAGCTAAGTTCGATCTAACGGTTGAAAGATATTAACTTGAATCTAATCAGGTTTTCATCTAACGGTGAATATTGAATGCTTTGTTACCAAGGTAACTTAGATTGCAAACCCTGATTTGGAGACTATATAAAGGAGAACTCTAGCAACTGGGAAAGTTAATCCCCACACCTCCTGTGTGATACTAGTTGTATAAGCTAGAGTCGATTCTCCTTTAACCTTAGGTTTCTACCGAGACCCTATAGGTTAACGACTTGAAGACTTCATTGGGATTGTGAAGCCAGACCCAACTATTTTCTCTGTAGTTGCGTGATCTGATCTTGGTGTTTCTATCGTATTGAGTACAATTGTAAAATTGGCTTGAGATTGATTTCTCCGATAGGCAAGATAGAAAAGTAATCACAAACATCTTCGTCTCATCGTTTGTGATTCCACAATATCTTGTTTCGCTAGTCGATTACAATTATTGTGAGGTGATTGATAATTCAAGGATGTACTTCGGGAATATAAGCCCAGGTTATCGATTGGTTCCTGTTCACCTTGATTTATCAAAAGACGGAACAAAAACTTGTAGGTATTTCTGTGGGAGAAAGATTTATCTATTCTTGTAGACTTTTCGGTGTGAGATAGATTTGTTTATTAAAGTCTTCGACTTTGGGTCGTAGCAACTCTTAGTTGTGGGTGAGATCAGCTAAGCGAATCAAGTGCGTAGTATCCTGCTGGGATCAGAGACGTAAGGAGCGCAACTGTACCTTGGATCAGTGTGAGATTGATTGGGGTTCAACTACAGTCCAGACCGAAGTTAGTTTGTAGTAGGCTAGTGTCTGTAGCGGCTTAATACAGTGTGTGTTCAATCTGGACTAGGTCCCGGGGTTTTTCTGCATTTGCGGTTTCCTCGTTAACAAAACTTCTGGTATCTGTGTTATTTCTTTTCCGCATTATATTTTGCTATATAATTGAAATATCACAGGTTGTGCGTTGAATCGATCAATTGGTATATCCAACCTTTGGTTGTTGATTGAAATTGATTTATCCTTAAACACCGTTCAAGTTATTTCTCTTGTATTCAATCAGGCTCGCAGATTTCTATTTGTTTGAGTAAGGATTGTATCGAGGAATTGAGATATAACTCTTTGATATACTTTTTATTAAGATTGAGTCTGACTGTCTAGTTTATTCTCTTAAAAGTATATTGGAGTTAGTCCATACATATTTCTAAGAGAAATATTGGGTGAGGTTGTTAGACCCCCGTTTTTCACAAACCTTGATCGGCTGGGATCCAACTAGAATCAGATTTATTCAATTGATTAGTTGCATGAGATCGGCATCGTTTTACAGTTTCTCTTTGAGATCTATATTGATTGATTGCGAATCTAGACTTGACTACTTCGATAGTTAAAGTTAGATTGATCTAGCCAGGCAAAGGAGTTTATTAGATTAAATTGAAGAGCCTTTGGGTATGACTTAAGATATCTTTATCTTGAAAAGAATCTAAGAAGTTGTTGCCAAACAGATTTGTTGTTCCTTTACTGTTTGGAATACGATCCAAAGGAATTGTACCAGTGCGTGACTCTTGAAGTCGGAAGCGCAGGGATACTGAGGGAACTAAGTAGCTAGGGGTAGTATGCTTGGTCTCAACTATACGAAGTTGGTTTATATTTTTTATAGCGGCTTAATTCTGAGAGTACTCAATTCTGGACTAGGTCCCGGGGTTTTTCTGCATTTGCGGTTTCCTCGTTAACAAAATCTTGTTGTGCCATTTACTTTACTTTTCTGCATTATAGTTTTTTATTATAATTAATGTAAATTTCACTTTACGTTAACTTCGTTATACTTGATAGTGATCCTATAGAGTTTGGTTAAGTCCGAACATATTATCAAGTAACATACTTCGTTGTCGTATTGTTTCGATCTTGTATCCATAGTCAATCACACAAGTTATCTTGTTGTTGTATTGTCTCGATCTCATATCCGTAGACAATCACACAAAGTATATACCGAATTGTTGTATTGTCTCGACTCTGTCCATAGACGATCACTTTCAGTAGAGGACTTATAGATTGAATAAAAAGATTATGGTGTATTTGGGTACCCTCTTCTTTTCATTCTGTAACCGGTGTGGTATCCATACCCGGTACGCAAACCAAATTTTTTTTTTTATGTTCCGGAACTTATATTTGTCTTAAGGGTACACATACGCGGTACATGTACCATGATAAATATAGTCACAAACAAGGCTGAGTACATGTACCTGGTACACGTACTTGCCCTGTTGAATATTTTCAGATGCACATAAAATTATTTCCATGAGATAATCAGCATTTGAATAAATCCTTAAGAACACTATAGACATGATTGATCACATTATAACCTATGGTTGTGATTCAAACTGAAAATTCTTAATCGTTTATGAAAATGATTAAGCTTACGGTTCAATCGGCTAGTTTCGGCTAACCGTCTATGGACATTGTCTTTGTACATGGTTCGGTTACGTTTCATCCTAAACAGAGTGTATATCTTGATATGTCAATCACATTCATTTAACGGTGGATATTGTTTGCTTGGTTCCAAAGCTATCTGAAAATGCGGGGGTCTAACAACCACACCCAACAATTCGTTTGGCAATCTGAGAGGACTTATTCCAATACACTTTCTAGAGAATCAACTAGACAGTCAGACTCAATCTAGAATAAAGTATATCAAAGAGTTTAATATCTCTAACTCTTAATTCAATCCGCAATCAGCAAATAGAAATCTGCGAGCCTGATTGAATATAAGAGAAGTTACTTGAGCGGTACCAAAGACCAATGTTCAAGTGTCAATCAATGTAAATCAACAACCAAAGGTTGGATATTCTAATTGATTGATCTTAACACACAACCTGTGATATTTCAATTATATAACAAAATATAATGCGGAAAACAAATAACACAGACACAAGAATTTTGTTAACGAGGAAACCGCAAATGCAGAAAACCCCCGGGACCTAGTCCAGATTGAACACCATACTGTATTAAGCCGCTAAAGACACTAGCCTACTACAAATTAACTTCAGACTGGACTGTAGTTGAACCCTAATCATTCTCACACTGATTCAAGGTGCAGTTGCGCTCCTTACGTTTCTGATCCCAGCAAGATACTACGCACTCGATTCCCTTAGCTGTTCTCACCCACAACCAAGAGTTGCTACGACCCAAAGTCGAAGACTTGATAAAAAAATCTATATCACACAGAAAAGTCTATATGATTGATTAAATCTGTCTCCCACAGAAATACCCAAGAGTTTTTGTTCTGTCTTTTGATAAATCAAGGTGAACAGGAACCAATTGATAAACCAGACTTATATTCCCGAAGAACAGCCTAGTATTATCAATCACCTCACAATAAACTTAATCGACTAGCGAAACAAGTTATTGTGGAATCACAAACGATGAGACGAAGATGTTTGTGACTACTTTTCTATCTTGCCTATCGGAGATATAAAATCTCAAGTCAATTATTCCAATTGTACTCAACACGTTACAAACAACAAGATCAGATCACGCAACTACAAAGAGAATAGTTGGGTCTGGCTTCACAATCCCAATGAAGTCTTCAAGTCGTTAACCTACAGGGTCTCGAGAAGAAACCTAAGGTTAAAGGAGAATCGACTCTAGTTATGCAACTAGTTATACACAGGAGGTGTGGGGATTAGCTTTCCCTGTTGCTAGAGTTCTCCCTTATATAGTTTTCAAATCAGGGTTTGCAATCTAAGTTACCTTGGTAACAAAGCATTCAATAATCACCGTTAGATGAAAAACCTGATTCAACCAAGCTAATATCTTTCAACCGTTAGATCGAACTTAACTTGTTACACACAAATGAAATGTACCCTCATTTAGGTTTATGTAGCCGTACCTAAATGTGTACACCATGTTGGTTCATAAATAGTTAACCGAGGTTAGCCATATGACAACTCTCATATCAACCTTATTCATCTTAACCATGACTAGTTCAAATGACTCAAATGAAACTAGTTAATGAGTTGTTCAATTGCTATATTCTCATGAATTATACAAGAACACAATTGAAGCAAAATTGGTTTGATTCACTTGAATCAATCATGAACATTATAGCCACGGTTTGCAATGATTGCATTCCTTAAGATTTAAATGTTTAAGTTCATGAACATACCGATTTGATAAAAATAACCAGCTTAAGTATGGGGTCCAGACGCTGAGAAGAAGTTTCTAGACGTACGGGTATGCGTACTTAAGCAACCGGATTTTGAGTTTGTTAAGTTTCCAAACTCAGCAGAAATTCTCGGTTCGAAAACTTCCGCCAGTATGCGTACGGGTACGCATACTTAAGGTGACTAGTTTAGGAGTTTGTAATTCCCAAACCCAGTAGATATTTTCGGTTCGAAAACTTCCACCAGTATGCGTACGGGTACGCATACTTATCTTGTCTCCTTCACCAATTTTGTATACACACATATGCATACACTTGGCTTCCGGTTCATGGATTTATACACTAATGTGCGAACACACTATATATGCTTATATCCAAAGATGGTTACATTATCAACTCTACATTCCAATCATTGAAACATTCTTCTATAATGACAATAGCCGTTTTCACACACTATTAGCATCAAAGAAATTTTCAAGTTATTGAAATGTCAACATGACTTTCGTCACGAGTAAAGATGAACATGGCTAAAGCGAAAGCTTGCCAACACATATTTCGAGAAATATGTAAGCAAGGTATACTCAGCTCGAAATCTCAAATGTGCATAGTAGAAAACTATATCATAAAACGACTTATGTCTCAATTATAGGAGATAGAGTAGAAATAGACTTTCCAAGTGATAGATGAGTTTAAGTCTCCACATACCTTTTGTCGATGAAGTTCCACAATCTCCCCTTAGTTGTTCTTCGTCTTCAAATGATGAACGCCGAGAAATCTAAGCTCAACTACACTATCTATGTCCTTGTCCGAGACATCTATAAATAGGCTAGAAATCAAGACTTATAGTTTTGATCACTAACAATTACAAACATGCTTGAGATAACAACGCATGCGAGTTCGACCGAGCAATGCTCTAACACTATCTTAGCTTAAACCTAAAGCAACCTATGCTTTGAAAGTCTATAAAAGGGGAACCCCAAACAACAAGGATCTTTGAATCCCGACACTATCTTTGTGTGTCCTAGTTGTAAACTAGAGTCGTCCTATTCCTGAAACCCTTTTTAGGGTTTAGCGACTAAAAAGACTTCATAGGGATTCATGAATCCAGGTCCAGCTATAACGTCACTAAAATTTCTCTTGGGCTTTGAGCCGAGCCTAACCCATTTGGCTAGAACTGCGTAGCGAGCTCGTGTGATCCAAGTATCGGATGCTTAGAAACATGGAGAGTGCCCTAAACCAAGTTTAGGTTTTCTCAACCAAATGGCTATCCCTGTAAAATTAATGAGCTGAATTAGCAAGTGTTACGGGAATTGACGCATGAGCGCCACGTGATGGACATGAGCAGCGGCTAGGGAGATTTTTGTCACTTACATTTTCTTCTTCTCAAAACTAATTTTTGGGAAACAAGTTTTCTTTTCCTTCACTTATTATTCCACTATTTTCTTCCCCTTGTTCTACTGATTTTCAAGACGGTGCGAGGAGGAATTTTTATTTTGAAGCACATCAACTCACGAGATTTGATAAAATACTTGGCTTGATTCAAGGTAGGGGTTCTTTCTCTCTCAGTTTCGTTGTTTATGCCTACTGGTTTTGATGTCGTGTATCTACACAAGTTTTTGTGATTATTACCATTTATACACAAATCAAAATGATTAATTGAGTTGTTTCTTAATTTTTACAAATGTTGCTATGAATTTCCTTAGATCTACCCATGTTTTGAACGGTTTTGCTCAACAAGCGTTTTTGTGTCTTATACCTACATTTTGAACTGTAATATCAAATGTACAAAATGACTTCATGAAGATTTGAAAACTGTTTTGCAGTTATCAAGTTTTGTTCTCTCATACAAAATCAAGTCATGAGTTGAGTTTTTCTAAATTTGCCTATTTTCTGTTTGTTAAAGGGACCCAATGAGTAACATTCTGAACATGCAATGAAACCTGTTTTTTTTCTTTTTTTTTTTCATGAACTGATCTTGCTCTCTATTTTTTTTAAATCTTGGTGTTTATGTTTCCTTTAAATGGGTATTTGAAACTCCACCATAATCCAAAGATTTAGACATTTTCTCATGGATTTTGTATTTTACTGGAACTCACAAATTTCAATTCAACGTTTTGCCTTAAAACACTAGCCTAAGTGTGCTTTCTAAAATCCATGTTTGCATAACCAGATTTCACAAATGGTAGCCTTTAATTCTTCTGTCCTAGCTTGAATTAATTTTACTTACTTGGATGCTGTGTTTACATTTTTCTTCCACTGTTAACTTCTCGGCAATGGGAACTAGCTTGATTTGACTGGATTTCTAAACTTGTGAGCATGTGCTGTTTTATACCTTAAATCCAGTGCACTAGCATTTTGGGTTTTCTTGATAATGCTCCTTGATTTGTTTAGCCTAGAAATTTGATTTGGATTACTGCATATCCACGGTATTAGCATTTGTTTTTCTTATGAATCACCTACTTACTGCTAAATGTTGTATTCTTGTCAACATTTTGTGAAATGATCCACTGGGATAAATTACTTTCTTTTATGAAGTATAAATACTTGTTGTAATGTTGTTGTGAGTTTTCCTCTTTATGAACAAGCATAATAGGAAACTAGACGACTCTACTATAGGAATGTCAGGCCTTAATTGGCCCCCCACCTACGGGTGGCAACCCGGAAGACCGTTAGCTGTAACGGTAGCTGGTATCTGACTACCCTGACATCGGCGCTGGCCAAAAGAATAGTAGAGTAACCTAACTTGATTTACAACTCTTTATCTTGTTATGAATTTCAATTGTGTAAGGCTTTTCATTTGGAATTATTTTAGCTGCTGCTCTTGTCCATTCATTTATGTGTTACGCAAGAATTTGCATTTTTCGCCGTTATAACTCCTATTGGGCTGTGGCTCACCCCGTTTTGGTTTTGTTTTACCACAGAGTACGAGAGGAGCTTGTAGCAGTAAGCCGGGCAGAGCTTACGGCAGGCTTTTAACGCTTTGAAAGTTAGTATTTTGTTAAGCTTATGATATTGTATATCACGGGGCTGCTGGTATAATTGGATTTGTATATGTCTGTCTAATTTCTTGTTTTGTTTTTGTAAATACTTCCCATGTTTTTACTGTGTATATGTGCAACAAAATGATATGTCTGTGTATAGTCTGTAAGTGGGAGTACTTGGTTATGCCATGCACGATGAGTATGATTTTTGGGAGTGCACAGATTATTTTTGAAACTCCTTTTTGTTGTGCAATTTCAAATGAATTCAAGGTTTCTTGTCTACTGAGTGTTCAATGTATTTTTTTTTTACTTTGTATATACACTGCGTACCATTTTAGATTGTATTTTAGTAAGATTAAGTGGTAGCATTTTATTTGGTTTCAAATTAAAACTTAACCTTGTGGATTTGATTAGTATTGTGAGAGTAACGTACAAATGGATGTTTAAATATTTGGTTACATTTCTTAACTAGTTAAATTCTGAAACGGCTCTATGAGCCAATGGTCACAAGATTTTTACATGCTCTTTTCTTGATTTCTCTTAGTGGTCTTCTACAAATCGAATTGTCATTTCTTTATTCCATTCTTATGCTATCTTCAGTGTTGGGAAATTAGTCTTCACCTTGCCGGAATCCTTTCATTTCTTGTTCTATATTTTGTTTTTGGTCTCCAACACTCATTTTTACCAGGTTCCGGAAATGAATGTATACTTTTATTTTAACTTCCGAGTGACGTACAGGGGGTTTGCTCTGCTAATCGGGTTGAAAAACCAACCTGTTAGAGGGTAAATTTTCTTGTCCGTTACACCAGCTATCTTTTATCTTGATAGCTCGAGTATCCTGATCTTGTTTGATTGATGAGATTGCTCCATCAATCAAGATAGATAGAAATAACAAAGTTCTCTCCACAAGTTTAATACTTGTGAGGTGAATAATAATCTAGACTGCTCTTCGGGAAGCATAAGTCCGGATTTTGAGGTTAGCTAGACTTTGTGTATTGCTATCGATATCCAGTCTCACCTTGATATACGATCAAAAAGGAAATCACACATATAAGCTTATCTGTGGGAGGCAGATTGGTTAAAAGTCTTCAATTGAGTTGAAGCAACTCTTAGGATGCAAAGACGTCAGATAAGGGAATCAATTGCGCGAAGTTCTGCCGGGATTCAAGAGTGTTAGAGCACTGCTCGGTCAAACTCGCAACCGTTGCTTTCTCAAGCTTGTTTGTCAAGTTTAGTTGTCAAAACTATAAGTCTTGATTTCTAGTCTACTTATAGCTATTTCTCGGATTAGGATAGAATGTGTAGTTGAGCTTTATCAATTGGTTCCTGTTCACCTTGATTTATCAAAAGATAGAACAAACTTCGTAGGTATTTCTGTGGGAGACTGATTTATCTATTAAAATAGACTTTTCTGTGGGAGACTGATTTATTTATCAAGTCTTCGACTTTTGGTCGTAGCAACTCTTAGTTGTGGGTGAGATCAGGTAAGGGAATCAAGTGCGTGGAGTCCTGCTGGGATTCAGAGACGTAAAGAACGCGATTGTACCTTAATTAGTGTAAGATTGGTTAGGGATCAACTACATTCCAGTCCGAAGTTAACTTGTAGTAGGCTAGAGTCTGTAGCAGCTTAATACAGTGTGGTGTTCAAATCTGGACTAGGTCCCGGGGTTTTTCTGCATTTGCGGTTTCCTCGTTAACAAAACTTATGGTGTCTGTGTTATTTCTTTTTCGTATTATATTTTCTATATAATTGAAATATCACAAGTTGTGCGTAGTTCAATCAATTGGTAAATCCAACCTTTGGTTGTTGATTGAAATTGATTGACACTTGAACATTGGTCTTTGGTACCGTTCAAGTTGTTTCTCATAATAATCAGGCTCGCGGATTTCTATCTGTTTGATTTGCTGATTATATTGAGAAACAGAGATATAACTCTTGGATATATTTTCCTTGATTGAGTCTGACTGTCTAGTTGATTCTCTTGAAATTATATTGGAGTTAGTCCATACAGATTGCCTAAACGAAATATTGGGTGTGGTTGTTAGACCCCGCTTTTTCAATTGGTATCAGAGTAGACAAACACGTTTAAGACCTCATAAGTCTGTGTTTGTAGCAATCTGACTCTATGGACAGAAATGTTATCTCTATAAACGTACCACCAGTCTTCGATGGCTCGAATTACTTATGGTGTAAAATTGCTATGCGTGCCTTTCTCCAAGCACGTGATTTTCAATCATGGGTTCGTGTTGTTAATGGCTATGATCCTACGGTTGTTACAGAAGGCGATGTAACTGTTCCAAAGGATATTGGTGCATATGATCCTGCCGAGATTCTCGCTGCAGGGAAAAATTCTGACGGATTAAATGCTATCATCCATGCCATTACCCCAGATCTTCAGCACCATGTGACTACGTGCACTAAGTCTAAAGATGCTTGGGATATCTTAGAAAATGTATTCGAAGGAAATTCCTCTGAGAAAGAAGCTAGGCTTCAAAACCTAAATTCTGATTGGGAAAATTTTCGTATGGCTGATGAAGATTCTTTTTATGAGTTTAATCACAAAGTTTCTGAAATTGTTAATGCATCTTTTGTATTGGGTAAAACTATTCCTGAAAAGGACACTGTGATTAAAATTCTCAGATCGTTGCCAGCTAGATACGATTCTATGAAACATGCCATCGTTGAAGGAAATAACCTTGATACACTTTCCAGAAATACTCTTGTTGGGAAGATAAAGATCTTTGATCATGAGCATACATCTAAATCTGGAAAGGATATTGCTTTCAAAGCACAAAAATGTTAGGATTAAGACCTCCACAAGACACTAATAGTTCTTTGGGTCAATGTAGAACTAAAGAAAACAGAAACTAGATGCACTAAACGAAACAAGAAAGACACAAGATTTAACGTGGTTCGGCAATATGCCTACGTCCACAAACGGCTACGATCAACTCTTATTATAGAACAAATTACAGAGAATTTAACCACAACTATGACCAGCGGGATGCTGTTCACAAACCCCAAACAATTCTCTATGAACAAAACGTTCTAAACCCTAAAATTCTCTAGTTATGAGAACTCTTCTCTAGATTGTGTTGTGTATATTTTCCTAAGACTTATACACCCATTTATATAGGTTACGAACTTATCTTCCAAGTATATGAGTTATACTAGGAAACCTAAACATAGCTAAGAAAGGAAACCTTGAGTTTAACTAAATCAGGAAACCTTTAGCTAATACAAAATAAGGAAACACCTAGACGATTCTAGAAAATTCTAGAACCTTCCTAAAACATCGACAACATAACAATTCTCCACCTTGCCGATGTTTCCACCAAACTGAGCTTGATCTTCACAAGTTAATCATAGCCTCTAATGCCCCTAGGGCCTTAACAACGAGCAGCATTGATCAAGATGGGACACTTCTCAAACTTGACCTTCGGAACGACTTTCGTCAACTTATCTGCTGGATTATCTTCAGTATCAACCTTCAATAGTTGTACTGATCCGTTATCAACCACTTCTCGTACCTTATGATAATGAACATCAATATGCTTGGTGCGTGCATGAAAAACTTGGTTCTTAGCTAAATGAATAGCACTTTGACTATCACAGTTCACAACAACACCCCGTTATATAATCCCCAAGTCTTCAACTAAACCACGAAGCCATAATGCTTCCTTAACAGCCTCTATCACAGCAATATACACTGCCTCCGTAGTAGACAAAGCTACAATTGATTGTAACATAGACCTCCAACTGATAGGTCATCCACTCAATGTAAAACAATACCCCAAAGTAGAACGACACTTATCTCTATCACCCGCATAATCTGAATCAACAAATCCACAAACCTTCAAACTTTTCTCCTTCTCAAACACTACACCAATATCCAAAGTCCCATTAAGATATCTCAAAATTCTCTTCACCGCATACCAATGTGCTCTCCCAAGGTTAGCCATATAACGACTAACTAAACCAACTGCTTGTGCAATATCCGGACGAGTACAAACCATAACATAGATCAAAGAACCTACCGCATTAGCATATGAAACCTTTGACATAAACTCCTTATCCTCAGTTGTAGTAGGACACAACTGTTTTGATAACTTAATTGTAGGCGGTATTGGAACACTAATAGCTTTGGAGTTATGCATTCCAAAGCGACGAAGAACCTTCTCAAGATAGGATTTTTGAGTAAGACATAACTTCCCCTTAGATCTATCTCGAGTAATCTCCATACCCAAAATCTTCTTAGCTGGACCCAAATCCTTCATCTCAAAATCTAAACTCAATTGTTTCTTCAAAACATTAATTTCTAACTTGCTCTTGGAAGCTATGAGCATGTCATCCACATAGAGTAAAAGATAAACAAAATTTCAATCTGGAAACTTCTTAAAGTATACACACTGATCGTATTCACTACGAGTATACTTTTGCTGCATCAAAAACGTATCAAACCTCTTGTACCATTGTCTTGGTGATTGCTTCAAACCATACAATGATTTCTCAAGTTGACACACATAATCTTCCTTACCAGCAACTTCATAACCAATGGGCTGTGACATATAAATGTCTTCCTCCAAATCTCCATGCAAGAATGTTGTCTTGACATCTAATTGCTCGAGCTCTAAGTCAAACTGCGCCACAAATGCTAAAAGGACCCGAGTAGAAGTGTGTTTAACAACCGAAGAGAAAACTTCATTATAATCCACACCTTTCCTTTATGCATATCCCTTAGCTACTAACCTTGCTTTATATCGTACACCACTAATGATACCCTTGGAATCTGGAATTCCATCCTTTATCGTATAGACCCACTTGCACCCAATCTTCTTTCGTCCCTTAGGAAACTTAACAAGTTCCCAAGTGCGATTGTTTTGAAGAGACTTCATCTCCTCATCCATGGTTGTTTTCCACTCAACCGCATGAGTATTACTCATTGCCTCATCAAAGGTAAACGACTCATCCTCAAAGACATATAATGCGTAAGACGCATACTCATCAAAACCATAACGGACAGGTGCACGTCTCTCACGTTGAGACGTCAAGGACGGAATATTCTCAACTTGTTGCTGTGTGGATTCCTCATTAGGAACCTCAAACTCAACTTCATCTTCTACAAGAGTTTATTTTCCTTCTTCTATAGTAGATGAACTAGGAACTCTTTGCTCCATATGCATCGAATCATCTTCAACGCCGCTACTACTCTCACTTTCAATCTGAGAGTCTAAACCTGTGAACTTCTTTGTATCAAGCATCGCTTTCTCATTAAAGGTCACATCACGACTAATTATGAACTTATTCAATTCTGGACACCATAGACGATATCCTTTCACACCTAATGGATAACCTAAGAAAATTGCTTTCTTGGCCCTAACACCCAACTTGTCTTCTTTTACATGAAAATAGGCTGGACAACCAAACACCCTTAAATTAGAATAGTTCACGGGATTACCGGTCCATACCTCCATAGGTGACTTAAACTTAATAGCTGTTGATGGTGATCGATTCACTAAATAGCACGCCGTACTAACCGCTTCATCCCACCAAATCTTGTCTAAACTTGCGTTTGACAATATGCACCGTGCTCTCTCAAGTAACGTTTGATTCATTCTCCCCACTACTCCATTTTGCTGTGGTGTACCCTTGACTGTGAAGTGCCTGATGATACCTTGTTCCTCAAAAAACTTATTTAGTTGGTCTTCGATGTATTCTCACCATTATCGGAACGTATCTTCTTAACCACACGACTAAATTGTTTCTCTACCATGGTCTTCCACTTCTTAAACACCTCGGTGACTTCATTCTTATGCTTCATGGTGTAAAGCCAAACTCTCCTCGAAAATTCATCGATAAAGGTCACAAACCACCTAGCACCTCCCTTAGAAACTGTATGAAAGGGACCCCAAACATCCGAATGGATGTAATCTAACATACCCTACGTGTGGTGAACAGCGGTACAAAAACTGCTCCTACATTGCTTCCCAAAGATACAATGCTCAGAGAAATCAAGCTTGCAAGTCTTTACTACTCAACACAGACATACCTTTCTCATTCATATGCCCAAGACGCATGAAAAGATGAGGGTACCCAAATATACCTAAATCTAAAACTTTTCCACCTATAAGTCCTTTCTCTGAAAGTGATTGTCTATAAACTGAGTCGAGATAATACAACAAATCGGTTCACACTTCGTGTGATCGTCTATGGATACGAGATCGAGACAATACAATAACGAAGTATGTTTACTTGATAAAAGGTTCGGACTTAACCAAACACAATAGGATTACTATCAACTAAATAGGAATTAACGTTTGTGTAATTTACTTTAAATTATAATAACAACAATTATAATTGCGGAAAATAAAAGTAAATGACACAACAAGATTTTGTTAACGAGGAAACTGCAAATGCAGAAAAACCCTGTGACCTTGTCCAGAATTGAATACTCTCAGGATTAAGACGCTATACAAAATCAAACCAATTGCGTATAGTTGAGACCAAGCAACTAAACCTATAGTTCACCTAGTTCCGTCTGTATTCCCACGCCTCTGACCTGTAATAAGTCACGTACTTGGAACAATTCCTTTGGTTCGTATTCCAAACAGTAAAGGAACAACAAATCTGTTTGGTATCAACTCTTTTCAACGAAGTGATGTGAGTTCGACAAAAGGCTCTTCTGTTTATCTCAATAAACTCCTTTGTCAGGTTCTTAGATCTATCTTATCAACAACTACCAAAGTAATTGTTAAGATTTTGCAATCAATACTTTTAATCACAAAGAATTGTATTGATGCCGATCTACACAACTAATCAATCCAATCTACCACAAGGATAAACCGATTATAGTTGGATCCTCTTTAACCGAAACAAGTATTGTGCACACCAAAGATTATGAACCCAAATCATAAATCTTCAAATTCTTCTCTGTCTTCAAATCTTCTTAGATCTTCAATAAACACCTGCAC
>JAJJMB010017752.1:4824551-5131046 GCA_023531105.1 Papaver atlanticum | reverse complement strand
ATACGAGTTTGCACTCAAGCATACTAAAATTCATATATAAGTGACAGTGCTCTACTCAGATAGTCGCACTATGAACATCAATATCCGTAATCAAACAAATCACATGAATAGATTAAGAAGATGGATATAGAAATAGATGGTTGCGAATGGACTTCAATGCCAAGATGAACCTATGACCTAGTGGATTGAGATACTGGTCTGGACTAATATCAACACAACTGGCATATACAAGGGAACCAGTGGCCGACAATCCTAAATCTACATCAACTCAGCTGGCATATACAAGGGAACCAGTGGTCGACTTTATAATAAACCTTTATTTATTTTTTATTTATTTTAACGACATGATTAGATCTTTTGGATCCAAGCGCATGCTTTTTGTCAGCAGATTACATGGTAATTCCCATGGATCCTGCATTCCATGCTTTTTTAGGCGACGGAGACAGGTTTACACGCTTGTTTACATAATAATAACCTAAATAATTGAGGATCCTCTAAGTCAATCAGGTTTGACTTACATAATTAACCACAGTGAGAGTAGTAGTAATTCTTAAGCAAATGTGTCGATTTTATTAACCTAAAGTTCTTAGGCTTAGTCTCAAAACTTAATAATTGACACATTTGAAAATCATATGTTCCCACTTTTGGAAGAAAAATATTTGGTGGGAAAACAAAGTCGATCGGGGTATCATAGCCTGGGAAAACCACATCAACCATAGGATGGGTTTCTAATAACTGAACTTCCTTATGGACATCACTAGATTCAGGAAAACGTGTATGAAGATAATCTTTTAAAACGGTTGAGGCACATATGTCAAGTCCCAAGTGAGGGACCTTTCTAAGAGTTAAAGCACATGGAGAATGATAATCACCCCCAAACTTAGAGTTTTCAGTGTCTCTAGTTAGACTAGTCACAATCTCCCTAATTTCTAGGTCATCAGATTCCTGAAAATAGGCAATTGATTCTTCTAAGGAAAGTGCATCCTCACTCATCTCTACGAGTTCATTTTCTTTGTCTAAGACTATTGTTTCTAAATCACTAGACAATAAAACAGTATTTTCAGAATAAACTCGTTCCTCTAAACCATTATTGGCTTCGTAATCAAAAGGAAATACTACATCGTCTAAAACGGGGATATCTCTAGACAAATCCTCGTCCTTTTGAATAGGTGAATAATTATTAAAATTATTTGGATTTGAACTAGAAATAACATTATCATTATAAAGCTCAATTTGAGTAACAAATTCCTGATCACCATGCCTACATATTTCAGATTCTTTATCAACACTATCCTCGTCATAATCATTATTGTGATAACATGAAAATGGTCGAACCTCATCTAAACTAGTGTTTCCAATGCTAACCTCGTCATCTTGATTATGCAAATAACTATCCTCATTTTCAAGGGTACTATTGGAAACACTGTATTGGAAATCAAGATTATTTCGAGCAAGTCTTTCGTTCATCTCAGCCATTTGCTTGAGGGATTCCTCTATAGAAAATTCACTCAATGGTGCAGTTCGTCTATTCATTTCCGACACAAACCTATTTGTTTGCTCAGTTAACTGCTTAAGAGACTCTTCTAAAGATACGGAAGGATCATAAATAGGAACATAAGGATCATAATAAGGACTAGTTTTCAACAGTTTGATTGTATTGTCCAAAGACGAGTAACTAGTACTATAATGTTCCTGATTTTCTTGCTCGTAAGACCAATTCGCATGTGGATAGTAATTGGGCTCACCATGGTATGAACCATAACCTTGAAAAGGTTGCCGTTCCCAACTACTATTCCCACCATGGTCATAAAAATGATAATGTCCATATTCAAATTCAGGTCGATACTCATTGTATTGGCTTCTATCATACCAGTTCGACATTCTTAATTGCAAGGGAATTCTACACAATCACAAACAAGGTTGACTCGACCAAATCAAACCTATAAAATCTAGCAAACAACAAGCATGATGGCTCCCTTAGATTGTTTCTAGACCAGCTTCTATCCTTCCAAGAGGCAACTAGGTATAGTTTTAGCAAACCTCTCTAGAACGATCCGAATAAAGTAAGTCGAAGAGAAGTAGGGGAAGCTCAGAGGAGCTTTGATACCCCCACCTCTTTGGCAACGCTTCCCTGGGTTACAAGGCGGCTCTAATCGACTTACAGTAATCTTCCTGAACTTTGAGTTAGGCTAACAAGATACCCAATACGATCCTTTTGAACGACTTTCCTATTAAGCTCGTTACTCTATCGGTCTCGTTCTAGTCAATATTTTAATGCTTAGGTTCGCGTTAGGTATCGTTTTCCTAAGACGGGCAAGAAGAGAACGGTGATGAAATCCGAACCCTTATCTTGTATGGCCTGACCTTGCCCTTTATTAGGAAATTAAAATCCGTATTCAAAGCCTCAACATATATGCACCTTAAGGAAGGAAGTAAACCCGCTGACAGGGGATTCGCGGGTGTTTAGAAGCTTACCTCCCGTACCAGACGGGGGATGAATCGCTGAAGTCGACTCGGGCCACTGACTCCTGTGTCAGTGTACGAACCCGAGGGGCCGAGACGATATCGTAATCGTCGTCCTTCCATGCAAACAGTTTTGTATTTAATTACCCTTCCGTAGGGTTTTAAAATAAATAAAATAAAGTCCACAGTCCAATGTCCCAAAAATAAAAATAAAAATGTCCAAAAATAAAAATTTACAAAAATAAAGTCCTATTTACAAATTCTAAAAATAAAAATAAAATCTAATTAAAAAAAATAATATATATCTTCGTCTTTTCTCTGTTCTTTTCGCTTTGTCTAGCTTTTAATCCTCCAGGTCTTTCGTCTCCAATTCCTTTTTGATTCAAAACCTGCAACAAAAAGAAAATACCTAAGAAACGTAAAAAAGAACAAAGAAAAAAATAATCTAAAAACTCTAAATCTATAAACAAATCCGCGTCGGCGGCGCAAAAAATTGAAGTGATTTTTAAAGTGGTTGTAGTAAATGAGTTCAAACTCTCGGACTTGTGAAGATTCGAGTTTTTAAATTTAATAAAAATATATAAACAATGGGCGAGAGGTATTGGGACTAAGGATTTGGCCAATTCTCATGCATGTGGTTCAATTTATTTATTCTCAACAATTATAATCCAAATAAAATATGATATGGTGACTCTTATTTTTGCCTAAGTAGATTTTCAAAATATTAGTTATAAATCCTAAGCATGATGTATCAAAACATTTAAGCTAAGCATACATCATCAAATTAAATGACAACTAATTAATTCAAATCATATTTCAATTTTAAATTAATGCAAAAGTCATAAAAAAATAATTTAAATTTACCATATGATGAAAATCGACTCCCTCCGTCGTCCCAATGTTTGGGTTTAGCTCCTCATATCAAAAACACACTCATAAGATAGAAACATGGCTCAAAAGGTGTTTTTATTGAAGGAAAATAATAATACAGCGAATCTGCAATGCTTTATAGACGTTACAGAAGTCACCGTTACAATTGAAGTGTTGTTTATAAACGATAACTGTGTTCTGCTGTTGAAGAACGATATTTCTTTGCGAATGTTCTGTGTGGGTCAATTTTCTTCGTGTTCTTCAGCAGCAGCAGCAGCAGAACATGGTTTCCTGCACCTTTGATTTCTCGGCCCTGTCGTGTTCTCAGCCCCCCCAAACTCTTGACATCTCTTCTATATGACCCAAACAATCTATTTATATCAAAAAGACCGATTAAATCTCTCCAAAATCTTCCAAAATCTCTTCATTTCTCTTCACGGCAAAGTTGCGGCAATTTCTTGTTTTATAATTTCTACGCGTTTCTGAGCTTTCCTTTTGATTCTAAACTCTTCCTTAGATAGATACCAATCTTTGGGAAGAAAATCTTGCCTTTAGTCTCCCTAAAATTCCAAAAATAGTTCATCACAGACCCGAAACTTCCATCACCTCTGTTTCGATTCTACCGGGTTATTTAACCCAATTCAATCAATCCAAACCCACATACCAAGCCTGTCTATCCTTAACAGGGTTAACCCAACGAAAATCAGCCCTTGAATCTCCTTAAAAGTCATCCAAATTTCAACCCTAAAATCTGTTCCGTGAAAACAAACTTTCCCACCAATTTTTTTGTTTTTAACCTGTGAAGAAGTGGAGTCCCCCTATCCAGTCCCGGTCTGTGTTTGTAGCTTCTTGGAAATGGGTTACCCCTTATCCAAAGTGAGAGTCCGAATAGCAAATGTCCTCCCAGATGCCTTTAACAACTTTTCAAGCCAATTTCGCCGCAAAAGCTTATTTCTCCAAAAACACCTAAAAAGAGATAAAATACCAAAATAAGTACAAAAATGGGTACTAACAATATACACAATAGAGATGAAAATAGACACATAAATGCGTCTATCAGTAGGCCGGCAAATCCCCTAGTAAATATCCCCCCATGTGACGATTGATGTCTCATGAATGTGGAGTCTGTAAAGAAGACATGTATTTAGTCAGTTGTTGACTTGACTATACAATGAGTCTTAGTATTGTTGAATCGAGCATGATGGACGAATGCTCTATGGTTCATGAATTGAGCATGTCTGTTGGGACATGTATAGTTCTCGAATTAAGGTGATGAATATTAAGTCTGAGCAAATATTGCTCGTTTGATGAAATATTGATAGTTGAATCAATATTAATAGTCGGAGCAAATATTGCTCGTATAATGAATTACTAAATATTGATAGTTGAATCAATAATCCTCGTCTGAGAAAATATTGCTCATTTGATAAATTACGAAATATTGATAGTTGAATCAATATTCCTCGTCTGAGCAAATATTGCTCGTTTGATAAATTACTGAATATTGATTGTTGAATCAATATTCCTTGTTTGAGCAAATATTGCTCGTTTGATGAATTATTGCTTGCACGACAAAAAAAAAAAATTCATTTAAAATACTGGTAGCTGGACCGAGCATAATTAATTAGAATGTTGATTGCTAGATCAACATAAAATTATTAGTGTTTTAATCTGTTCGGAATTATGCTTTTAAGAGCATCCGATTTGAAACCCTAATTTTTGATCGATTGCTGATCAATTCATGATTTACTGAAAATCAATTAATGAGTTAGAGAGGACCGGTTACATGGGATGATGGCCGACCATGTAGCGCCCAGATGTTCGAATGAACAAACACCAAAGTCCTTTGCAGACCAGTTGGTGAAAGAATAATCAAATGTTGGTTTAATCATTTATTAAAATAGTGCTCGTCTGAGCATTAGGTAATAAAACCTAATTATGGAGAAGTGAGGGACCGACCAAGAGGGCATAGAACTGCCCCTTGGTGGTGTGGGACCAGCTGACGATCGTTTTATGAAATTCCAAATTGTTTGAAAAGAGTTTGAACCCAATATGAACAAATTAGGTCAAATTATGAAGAAGCGTGGGACCGGCTTCTTGCAAGCCAAAGGGACGACCTTGGTCGGTTAAGGTGGCATGCCCGTGTCACCATGTTGCTCGTGGCTCAATCCTGAGAATTTTTATATTTTCTGACGAGCGTTCGAGAAATATTTTGGATTTCAGAAGAGTTTGATCTCAATTTTGTTTGAATGAGCAAGTAGGAAATTTCCGTGAGTAGTCTAGCCGGTCATGTGATCATTTTTACTTTTTGGCTTTTTCACTGTTTGAACAATATTTTGAGAAAATATTGAAAAACCAGGGTGTTTGCTCAAACGGAGGAGTTTCATGAGATGAAGGAAATAATAATAGTAATAAAATAAGGAATCATAGGGTGTGGGACTGGCCACGGCTAGGGCATGGCAGTCCGGCTAGTAGGCCCGGTCCCGTGATACCTTTCCCTATTTTATATTATTTTTTCATTGTGTGAAGGAAATATGGAGAAACTGAGAGTTTTGCTCAAACAAAGGAGTTTGCTCAAACAAGGAAAATAATAAAATAGGTTAAAATAAAATAAAGTAACAGAAGAGGGGGACCGGCTACAGGGCATGACCGGCCGTCCGGTGGGCCCGGTCCCACGCCTCTTGTTTATTTTATTTTAATATTATTTTCCTCCCTATTTTGCATAGGTTCTTCGTTCGTCCATATTTTTGAATGCTCGTTTGTGCATTTGAGTGCTCGTTCGTGCATCATAGTTGAGTACACTTGCACCATTTTATCGGGGCTTACTCGGTGGTGGCTCAGATGGCCGTACGTTGAATATTTATTACTAACCCATGGAATTCTACTGGGAAAACCCATGAATTGAAGTAACGAAACATTATAAGGAACGTATAATGTTTTCTAGGAACTCAATTGATGAATTTTACGACTAGAAATAATTAATTGATGGCTCTATACTAGCAGGCACGCTGTCTAGGAGCATTATGATTATTCAAAAATCGAGGTATGAGCTAGTAGATGTGCCATACTCGTTCTGAATGTTTATTCTGTATAATCAGGGAACATCGAGACATCCTGAAGACGTTATTTCTCTATACTAGTTATTAATACATCTAGGAGCCGTCCAACCATTTTCGATTTTATACAGAAGTGATTACTGAAATTGCTCAGTTGATGGAATATGTCGTGGTGTCAATTGAGAGACTGCATATTTATGTATGCTTTGAGAGACAATACACTCAGTCAGAGGTTCTTACGGATGATCTGAGAGGCAATACGCTCAGTCAGAGATCATCGTGGCATGAGATTTCATGCTTAAACGAGAGACATGAGTCTCAATATTTGTCTGATTACTGGATGAGGGATATGCAAGATTATGATTTTAATATTTTAGCCTTTGTCAAAAATCCACCATCAACATTAAGTCCCCTGCTTAGTGAGGGATAGTCATATTCCTCAGTCAGCACTGGATGGTGATTTTTCAGCTATAAACGAAATAATAATTGAACTTAGTCGTTAAAAGAACGTTACCAGATTTTCGATTTGCTCCAATGTCGCGTATGAGCGAGCTATTGCTTGAAAGAAGACCCAATAGCATGATAGAGCATTATTTGACGAGCATAAATTGGTGTGGCACTGCTGATTTGGGTGGTGGAATACTCAATCTTGGTCGGTTTAGGACTCACGGGTCTGGGCCCAAGAAAGGAAATCCTTGTGAAATTAGGTTTTGGAAATAAAATTTGATTTAAAAGGGATAAACACCTTTTTTTTATTTTTTATTTCTCCTTCATTGACCGACCACCACCTTCATCCCTTCATCCCCTTCACGTCTGAGCAGAAGAGGAGAGGAATTTTTTTTGCCGGAGACGCCGCCGCAGAACAACCGTCGTCGTTACCGTCCGGCCAAATTCCGGCCGGCACCGACCAGGTACGCAATTTTTTTTCCTTCCAGATGTTTGCTGTTTTGTAACTTTTTCATGATTTGTTCATGTTAAAATAATATATACATATGCATATATAGGCGTGAGTTTTTCATAAAAACTCTTGTTTTTGGAACGGACGTTCGTTCGTTTGTTAGTTAAAGAAACGAGTAATAATCCCTAACTTAGGAGAGATTTTTTTTTTGAAATAGACCTGCATCTAATGATGAAAATTTTGTTTATGAGCTTTCATGAGAACCAAAACTTTATTTGATGTGTGAACTTTCACAAAATTGGCCCTCGTTTGAAAGACGATGCTCGTACGAAAGAAATTTTTTATGTACATGACCTGCTCACGTAATTATTATTTTTTTGTACTCATGTGCACGTGACTTGCTCACGTAAAAAAAAATCTACGTGAATAATTCACGTTTGATTTTTTTTTTTTTTTTTTTTTTTTGAAAACCGAAATCTTGATTTTGAATAATCATTAGAAAATATAGACAACTATTTATGATGAAATAACGCCTTAGTGTGAGCTTTCAAAATTCAATAGTGGATATTCACACAATGAAAATTAGTGGATGTTCACACAGTGAAAACTATGTTCACGGTTTCTCGACAAATCAAGTTTTGATTTTTGAATGATAAGTTTTGCTCTTATTTGCAGGTTCGAAGAAACGAGCAAGTTTTGAAATATTAACTCTTGTATCACAATCACTACTGTTAGTGGAATCGTAAACAGGTAAGAGTTGGAAAGTTACCATTTTGTAGACGCCGATGTGAGCATCTGATTATTCTGTTGTGCTTTTAATTCCAATGCTTTGATGAAATTTGCATCTTCGAATGACATACTAAAGTAGAAATGTTGTGTGGATGCCACAGCTACTGTGTGAAGATGTCAAACGATGGTTATGAGACTCCTCCAGTTGATGAAGAGGAAGAAGTTGTGACTAGGAGTACTCCAAATACGGATGATGCTGCTTCAATCGATGAAGAGGAATAATCAGTGATCAAGAATACTCTAAACGCGAATGACGAATTTTTTGTAGTTCAATATAGACCCGTAAAACGTCTTTCAGGTTCGTCATTTCGTCTTCTTGTCAATCCCAGGGACATTACTCAGAAGAAATTAGTATCTCCTCGAGCAACAATTCGATTCTGTCTGCAAGGAGGACACTATTCTGCTTCGCTTATAGAGTTTAAGATTTCTCGGAGATCTTTAGCAAAATTCTATGGATGGGCGAGACATATGCTAGGTTACAATCATGTCCGAACTATGTTGGATCGTGCACAAGTGACAAGGGTTATCCAAGCAGCTAGAGACTTGTTCATTTATCATGATGTGAGAGGTATGGTAGCTTTGCTCGCTTGTTTGTGCGTTCCTACTCACACTTTTATATACAGATGGGGAGAGTTTACCATCACTTTGGAGGATGTGGTTGCATTGTTGAGCCTTCCTGTTACGGGCAATCTTCCTGAAGGACTTTCAGCGGAGGAGAGTGCAATGTCTAACATCTTGACAGCTAAGATGGGCGACTTTAATCAATTATCCAGCAAATTTTGTTATGTTCAATGGTTAAGTTATTGGTGGCCGAGAGATAGAGTTCCTGACTGGCCTGTCGATGGTACACTAACCATTGCGGCTTTGTTGTGCTTGTGGCTGTCCAGATATGTACTTGAAGATAATGGAAACTTGTTGAAGCCATTTGTGATTCCTTTTTCTATTAAGATGGCTCAAGGTGAGAGAATCCCCATCGGTAGTCTGTTCTTGGGCTCGATGTACTCCAATTTAGACTCCTTAGTTGTAGACTCCAGCATCTCTAATGGTTTTATGAAAATTGAATCTTATGTCAATTCAATGTTTCTCCAAGCCTTAATGTGGGAACGCTTCAAGAATTATGCACCAACTCCTCGAAGCGTCTTGCAAGGACCGAATGTTGATTCTCATCATGTTCTCTCTGAGAAGGATAATGCCAAGGTTATGCGTTGGTCCACAAAACAGCCTAAACTCAAGACACGCCTCATTGATATGTTGGATAACGAGTCTAAGTTTAATTTTCGCACGTGGACATCGGTACCTCCTCATGTGTCTCAGTTAATTACTTTCAATGTTGCTGGAGAAAATACTACTTTGGTGTCTGGTACAGACCTGAGCATTGGTGAGAGATCTTTCATGCTGAGTTGTACTCCTGGTTACTTAGTATCGGTAATCCATGGAGAGTTCCTTGTGGAAGAATATAATATTGACAGAGAAGCATGCCAAATGGGTCTTGACCAGTGTGTTCCGAACATTCGAAAGAATAAACCATCAGTTGACCAACTTAAGACTCGTTTGGATTGCACGTACTTGAATGGACGTGAGTATTTGTTTCCTTGTTCTGACTGAGCCACATATGAAACTCCGTGTTATATAGGCTTCTGGACCCAGCAACTCGAGCGCCTCCATGACTATGTAATGGATGCTCAGACCCATTCACAAGAACCTCCTACTACTGAGGTGATCACCGCTCGGCCGAGATTGAAATATCCTTCTGGCAGCGATAAACGAAAAACACTTCTAGGATGTTCACCAGTAAGTATTCTTATTATGATTTTGTAAAGACATAATAATTATATCTTAATCATTTCATTAATTTTACCACAGGATGGTTATGTTGTGAGACCTCGGATGGATGTGGATTTCTCGGAAATAGCAACAAGCCTTCGAGGTGGAGAATCCAGAAGTAAGAATTACAGGATGATACCAAATACTGTAAAGTCCCCAGCTGTCTCTTTGGTGAGTCGCGCTTCTTCCACCATGACTTTTTATTATCCGTGTAATTAGGATCATAAAACCAATGTTTGTTACTTCGTTTCAGAACTTTGCTCCATCAAACATTGACGGTCTTCAGTTCACTATTGTTGGACAAGCGGCTCCTGAATCGAGTGTTGATGAAGAAGTTGACGTAAGTACTTTCTTGTATAATCATTTATGGTATTTCTTGAGTGAAATAATAATAATTGTTGTTTATGTATCCAGGAGGAGCTCATCATGGATGAAGAAAGTGCTGATGATGCCTATTCGTCTTCGGAAATGGCGATAAAGAAAATTCTCAAGATGCGAAACCGAATGAAGGTGATAACGCTTCTAATGGTGACGCCGGCAATAATGACCCCTCGAATAATTTAGAGACCACTCAAGTAAGTGTCCATCCTGTACTTTATTCATAGAAGTATAAAATTGCTGATTTGTGAATGAATGAATGAAAGTTTTGCCGAAATACGTCACCAGAAAATTCAGAATTCAGTCTTTTAGCAAAAACGTTGTAGAATCTTCATCCAATGTCAGATTTTTGTGGTCCGCCCCTGTTCTCTTATGCCCAGGAAATTTCCTAGCTTTTTGAAAGAAGATTTTTGGAGTTTGAGCACGTCTAGGGGCCTAAATTGATGAAACAGTAAACTTCGATGAGACTTCCAGAAATTTTTCAGCTGTCATGTATTTCAATGTTTCGGACACATATATTTGTTAGTTTATTAAATTGCTATGAAATTTTGATGTGTTGTAGAGGACATCCATAAGAAGAGAATTGTATATGACTGAACTTTAGATTCTTTACCATTTTCTACCAGTTTGCTGATTTGTGCAGGGCAGTGTAAAACTTTCTCAGACGGACTTGTTGTATAACATCTTTTTTATGTATTTATGCTGTTTGCTTGTGCCTTGAATGAATGATGAAGAAATTTGATGATATTAGTTCACTTATATCCTGGGTTTTATGATTGTCATTTGAATTCCAACCATGAAGTACCCTAACTCACATAATTGTCGTATTAGGTGCAAAACGACGAAGTTTAGAATAACTGAGCTAGCAATGATGATTCGAACAATATGAAAAACCAACATGATGGCATAACCACCTATGAACCTCAGGGTCATGAAGATATTGCTACTGAAGTTTTCGAAGAGATGGAAACCCAAGTTGCTGCTGTTACAGAGATACAAGAAACTGCTCCAATGGTCAAGACTCGTATGATCGTCCATGAATACCCGAATGTAGGGATTGCTCTTGATCCTCCATTTGGTGAGTTTCTCCCGTATCATGAACTAGTTGGTGGATTTAACGTTGCTACTGGATATGCTGGTTTGTACGAGAATATATGGAAGATGTATGGCCATATCATCGTTACCAAAGACCCTAAACGTGTTTACTTCTTAACCATGCAAGTAGGAGCTATCTTGTGTGTTATAGATGACATACAAACCATAGCTAGAAGTGATGTTACTCAAGATGTACTCTTTGATTGGGAGTATAACTTGGAGCATTCTGAGAGACTTGGCTTCAATGTGAAGTGGCTTCGTCAGAAAATAAATAGCATCAAGGATTCTTGTGAGAAGAACATACCCTTTCCAAATGATGCTGTAATGAAGAAAGAAGTTGAGGTTGCAAGATTGACCAAAGAGTTGGAGTCGGCAAAGGCGGCTTTGCAAGTCTTGAAAGCTACAGAGGAAAAGAAATCATATTTTGCTGATTTCCTTTAGTCTTCTTTATATGATTCCTTGAATTCCGAACTTCTGAGAGACGTGAGGTTTTATTTCTGGTTGTTGTTTTTTTAATAAGTGGATAGCTGTGTGGATTTTCTTTTGGGTTTGATAGAGATTTTCTTTAAGTAAATGAACTTTGATTAATTGATGAATTCAAATACTGAATGCAAGTATTGCACACGTTTTGGAGGAATCAAAATACAGTGAAAGAAAATCCTAAATGCCAAATTTTGGGTGTTCATGCCTTAAACACCCAATACCTCAAACGACCAATATTCTCAGGTGTTAAACGCTTTGAGCCAATTTTCATGTATTACTGCCACGCTTGCTTCCCCATCCATGTGGACTTGTTTGTAGTACCCACCGGCCACATACTTAGTGATCATGAAAGGTCCTTCCCAGTTGGAGTTCCTTGATTATGCTTGGTTGCGTTGAGAACCAGATCCCCTTCATGAAATTTGTTAGGCTTGATCATTCGTGGTCTTAATATCTTATGCTGATTCGGCATTCCTTTCACAGTTGGGTTCCATGCTTGTGCAGGCATTGAAGCTTTCCAGTTCTGAGGCACATGTGGACACTCGCGCAAAGGAGAATACCCAAGATATTACTTGTTGTGTTTGGACATTACTTCAGCAATGAATGTCTCAGAGAAGTTCTCAATCTGGAGAGATTCCAGATTTAACCACTTAGTAAAATATTGTCGCGGTGAGGCTATCCACTCATAGCGTCTTATAACAGTAGAGTTTATAGCATGATTGAGTCCCGGGACTAGGAGAGAATGTTTGAAAACAGATGATATGGACATCATTAGGAGGAATAAGACTTTCCTAAGTGCGGAACCTCCTGAGGAATGTTAATGCATCTTCTTCGGGATCCTTTTTCAACTCCATCAGAGTGTGGAATTGCTCCAAATGATTTGTTGATGGAACATCTGTTGAATCTTCTGAGTTAGAGATTTCCTCGTCTGAGAGAGGTGTATGCGCCTCATCGGTAATTATTTTTTCAGCGTGAATCCATGCTCTTCTGAGAACCATGTCATACCCTAGATCTTCCCGGATTATGTAAAATTTGGTTTCTGTCCAGGTTGAACTTACCCTTATCTTGAGAGTAATGTAACCATAAGCATCTCTAGGCGTCCCTTCATGATCCATGATTGAGATGGGAGCATGAGTAGATTCCTGTCGAGTAATACCAGCAGCTCTGAGAGTCTTCAATGGGATGATGTTGACAGTAGTACCAATATCAATCAACACTCGTTTGAACTCGTTTCCTTTGAGGTGAACTGTGGTGAGAAATCTCCAGTCGTACATCTCCTTATCTGTGGTTGGGGGTTCAGGGAATGTTTCCTGGATTGACAGACGCTTTCCTGATATGATGTGATTTAGTGCAGCAAACATGTCTTTTCTTTAAGCCTTTGATAAGTACAGAAATTCACAGGCATGCTCGATTAAGGACTGCACTGCTTCCTTGATAGGTGGTTCAGAGAGAGTTAAAGTCCTGACTGAGAGAGGGTTTCTGTGTACTCTTTCAGTCCCCAGGTTAAGTTCTCCTTATTTGACCTTTTCTTTTAATATGCGCTTCAAAATTCTGCAGTTACTTGTGGGATGATTGACGAATCTATGAAAGTGACAATAACGAGGATTCTTCATGTCTTCTTCAGTTGTTTTTTTCCTAACATATGGCAATTTGATTGCACCATCCTGGATCCAGACCTCTAACAGTTCGATCACCTCTTCAATGGGAAAAGGGAAATCAGGTTCTGCTTGATCAGCTTCCGTGCGTTGGATTAGAGCTTGTGCATTCTGAGTTTGATCATCCTTCCACTGGGCTTTCTGAGGGGATAGAGAAGCGTGCTTGTGTTGTGCCTCGGCTTTCCGTTTGCTCCCTTATGCAACAACGTTCGTGGAAGGTTGGAGGTTGTACTGCTTGTTGATTAAGCGTCTGCTACCTCGAGTTTTCATCGGTTCCTAGGCTTTTGTAGCCTTTGCTCGTTCTAATAAAGCAGGTGCGGTAGTTTCTGATCACTTGGCCGTTTCGTGAAGCTCTAAGAAAGTATGGAATCGGAGATTTTCCAGCAAAGCTCTGTAGACTGGAATCATTTCATTTATGCACATGTCTACAAGTTGTTTCTCCATGACATTTGGATCATGACAGTCCAGAGCCTGGACTCTGAACCTTTTTACGTAATCGTTAGAATGTTCGTTGCTCCTTTAAAACATCCTTCCAAGATCAAAGAGAGTGACTTGTTCTAAAACAAAAAAGTAATTTATGTAAAAAGCATTAATCATCTCTCCCCAGCTGGTAATGCTTCCTGGTGTGATATTCCTCGTCTGAGCAAATATTGTTCGTTTGATAAATTATTGAATATTGATAGTTGAATCAATATTCCTTGTCTGAGCAAATATTGCTCGTTTGATGAATTATTGGTTGCACGACCAAAATAAAATATTCATTTAAAATACTGGTAGATGGACCAAGCATAATTAATTAGAAAGTTAATTGCTAGATCAACATAAAATTATTAGTGTTTGAATCTGTTCGGAATTATGCTTTGAAGAGCATCCGATTTGAAACCCTAATTTTTGATCGATTGATGATCAATTCATGATTTACTGAAAATCAATTAACGAGTTAGAGAGGGACCGGTTACATGGGATGATGGCCGACCATGTAGCGCCCAGATGTTCGAATGAACAAACACCAAAGTCCTTTGCAGACCAGTTGGTGAAAGAATGATCAAATGCTGGTTTAATCATTTATTAAAATAGTGCTCGTCTGAGCATTAGGTAATAAAACCTAATTATAGAGAAGTGAGGGACCGACCATGAGGGCATAGAACTGCATCTTGGTGGTGTGGGACCAACTGACGGTCGTTTGATGAAATTCCAAATTGTTTGGAAAGAGTTTGAACACAATATATGAACAAATTAGGTCAAATTATGAAGATGCGTGGGAACGGCTTCTTGCAAGCCAAAGGGCCGACCTTTGTCAGCCAAGGTGGCATGCCCGTGTCACCATGTTGCTCGTGGATCAATCCTGAGAATTTTGATATTTTATGACGAGCGTTGAAGCAATATTTTGGATTTTCAGAAGAGTTTGATCTTGACTGAAACTCTAAATTTTGTTTGAATGAGCAAGTAGGACATTGCTCGTGCGATCAATATTTTGAGAATATTAAAATAATAATATTTTAACATTTGCCGTGAGTAGGCTAGCCGGTAATGTGACCATTTGATTTTTTGGCTTTTTCACCATTTGAGCAATATTTTGAGAAAATATTGAAAAACCAGGGTTTTTTCTCAAACGGAGGAGTTTCATGAGATGAAGGAAATAATAATAATAATAATAAAATAAGGGATTATAGGGTGTGGGACAGGCTACGTCTAGGGCATGGCCGGCCGGCTAGTAGGCCCAGTCTCGTGACACCTTTCCCTATTTTATATTATTTTTTCATTGTGTGAAGGAAATATGGAGAAACTGAGAGTTTTGCTCAAACGAAAGAGTTTGCTCAAACAAGGAAAATAATAAAATAGGTTAAAATAAAAATAAAGTAACAGAAGAGGGGGACCAGCCGGCCGGTGGGCCCGATGCCACGCCTCTTATTTATTTTATTTTAATATTATTTTCCTCCCTATTTGGCATAGGTTCTTCGTTCGTCCATATTTTTGAGTGCTCGTTCGTGCATCATTGTTGAGTACACTTGCACCATTTTATCGGGGCTTACTCGGTGGTGGCTCAGATGCCCGTACGTTGAATATTTATTACTAACCCATGGAATTCTACTGGGAAAACCCATGAATTGAAGTAACGAAACATTATAAGGAACGTATAATGTTTTCTAGGAACTCAATTGATGAACCTTACGACTAGAAATAATTAATTGATAGCTCTATACTAGCAGGCACGCTGTCTAGGAGCATTATGATTATTCGAAAAATCGAGGTATGCGCTAGTAGAAGTTTCATACTCGTTCTGAATGTTTATTCTGTATAATCAGGGAACATCGAGACATCCTGAAGACGTTATTGCTCTATATTAGTGATTAATACATCTAGGAGCCGTCCAACCATTTTCGATTTTATACAGAAGTGATTACTGAAATTGCTCAGTTGATGGAATATGTCGTTGTGTCAATTGAGAGACTGCATATTTATGTATGCTTTGAGAGGAAATACACTCAGTCAGAGGTTCTTACGGATTATCTGAGAGGCAATACACTCAGTCAGAGATCATCGTTGCATGAGCTTTCATGCTTATACTAGAGACATGAGTCTCAATATTTGTCTGATTATTGGATCAGGGATATGCAAGATTATGATTTTACGATTTTAGCCTTTGTCAAAATCCACCATCAACAGTTCCTTTGTGGTTACTTTAATTGAGTTTTCTGGATACAAATTCATGTTTCATGTGATTTGTTAATATCCAAAGAAATTATTCTTTTCTTGTAAAAGTAAGGTCGCTCTTGTTGTTCTTTCGGTGATGACATTATATGGGGAGAGTTCTTAATTGAACTTGTGCTTAATTTCCAAATCTTTGTGGGGAGTGCGGCTGTTGAATATTGTAGGAGTTATCTTGTATCTTTATAAACTCCTTGATGAATACACTAAGTTTCGACTATATGAAATACACGAAACAAAGTTGATATGTTTTCTTTTAGTCATTGAGAATTTCATTATAATCCCGCTAGTTTTCGTACCTTTGCCAATTTATATTGACAAAAAGGGGGAGAATTATTTTGTAGTTCACACTACATATACATATAGTTTACGTATCATTATGTAAGGGGGAGTGGTTTTCATTGTGAGATGAAGTATTTACTAAGGAGGAGTGATACATATCACCGTAGTATTATTGTCAAAGTTGTGATACAATTGAACTTTGATGCTGTGTAATAATATTATGACACTGTATAACAATAAAAAAACAATCTTGTGTAATTATTGTTATGGCTACGGATCTTCAACAACTATGATGCTGAGTTGAATACGTTCAGAATCACTGGAGTACTTGGAGTGACGAAGAATTCAAGGAATGTTGAAGAATCAAGGAAATCAAGCATTTGGATGAGAAGCTACAAAGTTTATTTATTTTGTAATCCATATGTATTGATAGTTTTGTCACTAAAATTGACAAAGGGGGGGATTGTTAGAGCACTGCTCGGTGGAACTCGCAAGCGTTGCTATCTCAAGCTTGTTTGTCAAGTTTAGTTGTCAAAACTATAAGTATTGATTTCTAGTCTACTTATAGCTATGTCTCGGATTATGATGGAATGTGTAGTTGAGCTTTAGACTTCATGGCGTTCATCGATTGAAGACGGAGAACTACTAAGGGGAGCTTGTGGAACTTCATCAACAAAAGGTATGTGGAGACTTGAACTCAACTATCACTCAGAAGTATATTTTATTCTATCTCCTATTGAGACAAAGTTGTATAACTATATAGACTTTACATTATTCACATTTGATATTTCGAGTTGAGTTTAACTCGCTTATATCTTTCTCGAAATATGTGTTGGAAAGCTTTTTGCTTTAACTACGTTCATCATTATTCTTGACAAAAGTCAAAAGATGATCATGTGAAAATCACCTGGTAACATCTTATATGATTTGTGTGAGACAATCATTTGATGTAGACTCGGAATGTTTCGTATTGATCATTCGATAACTTGAAAATTGCTTATAAGCTAATAGTTTGTGTAAGACGGCTATTGTCTTATTCTAAGAATGTTTCAATGATTAAAATGGGAGTTAAGAGCTAAAACCCATGTATGGATACATTACGGTTTGTGTACTAAGTGTGCGAACTGTTTTGATGGAATTCAGGACCGAAAGTTAAGTTTGCATACCCGTTCGCAAACTTATTCAACTGTTTAAGTCAGGTACTTAAGTTTGCATACCCGTTCACAAACTGATTTAACTGTTGAAGTCCAGGAACCAAGTTTGCGTACCCGTTCGCAAACGGTCTCAACTGAGTTCGTTCCGGAGATAAAGTTTGCGTACTGTTTACAAACTATCGGCTTGTGACCAATGTCCGGAACTTAAGTTTACGTACCCGTTTGCAAACTTAAGTGGTTTAAGTTCTTAAATCGGTTAAGTATGATTTCACACTCATGAAAAAATACATTAAGGAATGCAATCTTTGCAAACCGTTGCTAAAATGTTCATGAACTTATTCTTTTGAATTAATCTGTTTTTTTTCAATTGTGTCTTGTATACTTCAATGAGAATATAAACAATTGAAAAACTCTATGAGTAACACAATTAGATTCATTTGATTATCAATTGATCTAGAAGTGTTAAGATGAACATGGTTAATACAAAAGTGTTCATATGGCTAACTTCGGTTAACTGTTATTGAGCCAACTCAATATACACGTTTAGGTACGGTTACCCATATCTAAATGAAGGTATATTTCATTTGTGTGTAACAAGCTAAAACCATCTAACGGTGGAAAGATATTAGCTTGAATCTTAAATCAGGTTTCATCTAACGGTGAATATTGATTGCTTTGTTTCAAAGTTATCAAACCCTGATTTGAAGACTATATAAGGGAGAACTCTAGCAACTGGGAAACCTAATCCCCACACCTCATGTGTGATACTAGTTGCGACTAGAGTTGATTCTCCTTTAACCTAGGTTTTTCCTAAAACCATTATAGGTTAACGACTTTATTGGGATTCTGAAGCCAGACCCGACTATTTTCTCAGTAGTTACGTGTTCTGATCTTACTTGTTCTATCGTATTGAGTACAATCTTCTCCAAGATTTACTCGAGATTTATCTCCGATAGGTAAGATATAAAAAGTAATCACAAAGCTCTTCGTCTCTGAAAAACCGGGGGTATAACAACCACACCCAATAATTCGTTTAGCAATCTGTATGGACAAACTCCAATATAATTCCAAGAGAATCAACTAGACAGTCAGACTCAATCAATAGAAATATATCAAAGAGTGGTATCTATGTTTCTCAATGTAATCAACAAATCAAACAGATGGAAATCCGCGAACCTGATTATTATGAGAAACAACTTGAACAGTACCAAAGACCAATGTTCAAGTGTCAATCAATTTATATCAACAACCAAAGGTTGGATTATCTAATTGATTGAACTACGCACAACCTGTGATATTTCAATTATATAAACAAATATAATGCGGAAAAGAAATAACACAAACACCATAAATTTTGTTAACGAGGAAACCGCAAATACAGAAAAACCCAGTGACCTAGTCCAGATTTGAACACCAAACTGTATTAAGCCTCTACAGACACTAGCCTACTCCAAGTTAACTTCGGACTGGAATGTAGTTGAGCCCTAACCAATCTTACATTGATCAAGGTATAGTTGCGCTCCTTACGTCTCTGAATCCCAGCAGGACTCTACGCACTTGATTCCCTTAGCTTATCTCACCCACAACTAAGAGTTGATACGACCCAATTCGAAGACTTTAATAAACAAACTGTCTCACACAGAAAAGTCTATTAAATGGATAAATCTGTCTCCCCAAAGATAAACCTATGAGTTTTGTTCCGTCTTTTGATAAATCAAGGTGAACATGAACCAATTGATACACCGGTCTTATATTCCCGAAGAACAGCCTAGTAATATCAATAACCTCACAATAATCTTAATCGTATGGTAGCAAAACATGATATTATGGAATCACAAACGATGAGACGAATATGTTTGTGACTACTTTTTATCTTGCCTATCGGAGAATAAATCTCGAGCAAATCTTAGAGAAGATAGTACTCAATCATGATAGAAAATAGCAAGATCAGAACACACAACTACAGAGAAATAGTTGGGTCTGGCTTCACAATCCCAATGAAGTCTTCAAGTCGTTAACCTACAAGGTTTTGGAAAAAAACTAAGGTTAAAGGAGAATCGACTCTAGTCGCAACTAGTATCACATAGGAGGTGTAGGGATTAGGTTTCCCAGTTGCTGGAGTTCTCCTTTATATAGTTTTCAAATCAGGGTTTGCAATCTAAGTTACCTTGGTAACAAAGCATTCAATATTCACCGTTAGATGAAAACCTGATTAGATTCAAGTTAATATCTTTCAACCGTTAGATCGAACTTAGCTTGTTATACACAAATGGAATATGCTTTCATTTAGATAAGGGTAACCGTACTTAAACTTGTGCACACGGTTGGTTCAACAATAGTTAACCGAAGTTAGCCATACGAATACTTTTTTATTAACCTTGTTCATCTCAATCACAACTAGTTCAAATGACTCAAATGAAACTAGTTATGGAGTTGTTCAATTGTTTATAATCTCGTAGAAGTATACAAGACACAATCAAAGCAAAATCGATTTTGATTCACTCGAATCAAGTCATGAACATTATAGCCATGGTTTGCAAAAGATTGCATTCTTTATTATATAAATGTATTAGTTCATGAACAAACCGATTTTAAAACTTAACCTACTCAGGTACGCATACCTAAGTAGCCAGATTGAGTTTGGGTTCGCCAGTACGCATACCTCCAACCTCAGTTGAAATTCCGGAACTTGAACTTACGATAGTACGCATACCGGTATGCATACCTAAGTTCATGGACTTTCACAAAACCAAACAGTACGCATACGGGTATGCATACCATGGTTCCCGGACTTTCACCAAACCAAGTAGTACGCACACGGGTATGCATACCATGGTTTCGGATATGGACAACATATATGCAAGTACGCACACTATGCTATATCCAATCATGGTTAATCATTCTAAACTCCATTTTCAATCATTGAAACATTCTTGGAAGACGGGAATAGCTTTCTCACACAAACTATTAGCTTCAAAGCAATTTTCAAGTGATCGAATGATCAATACGAAACATACCGAGTCTACATCAAATGACTATCTCACACAAATCATGTAAGATGTTAGAAGGTGATTTCCACATGATCATCTTTTGACTTGCGTCAAGAACATAAGATGAACTTGGTTAAAGCAAAAGCTTACCAACACATATTTCGAGAAATATGTAAGCGAGTTAAACTTATCTCGAAATATCAAAAGTGTATAAACTGAAAACTATATCGTTATACGACTTTTGTCTCAAGAAGGAGATAGAGTAGAAATAGACTTTCTGAGTGATAGATGAGTTCAAGTCTTCACATACCTTTTTGTTGATGAAGTTCCACAAGATCGCCTTAGTATTTCTTCATCTTCAATCGATGAATGTCGTGAAGTCTAAACCTCAATTACAAAATCTATCCTAATCCGAGACTTAACCGTAGATAAACTAGAAATGAAAACTTATAGTTTTGGCAACTAAACTTGAAAAACAAGCTTGAGATAGCAACGCTTGCGAGTTCGACAGAGTAATGCTCTAACAATCTCCCCCTTTGTTAATCTTAGTGACAAAACTATCAATACATATGGATTACAAAATAAATAAACTTGTAGCTTCTCATCCAAATGCTTGATCTCCTTAGTTCTTCAACATTACTCGAAATCTTTGTCACTTCCAAGTAGTCCATGATTCTAAAGGTGTTCAACTCAGCATCATAGTTGTTGAAGATCCGTAGCTATAACAATATGTAAAAACAAGATGTTTTCGTATTGTTATACAGTTTCATAGTATTATTACACATCATCAAAGTTCAATTGTATCACAACTTTGACAATAACACTATGGTGATATGTATCACTCCCCCTTAGTCAATACTTCATCTCACATGAAAACCACTCCCCCTTGCATAATGATCCGTAAACCATATGTATTTGTAGTGTGAACTACACATTAATTCTCCCCCTTTTTGTCCATAAAAATTGGCAAAGGTACGAAAAGTAGTGGTATCCTAATGAAATTTCCATAGAGATACTTCATGACCAAAAGAGAACATATCAACTTTGTTTAGATGCAATCATATAGCCGAAACTAAATGCTTTCATCTAGGAGTTTATAAAGATACAAGATAACCCCTATTATATTCCGCATCCACACTTCCCACAAAGATTTGGCAATTAAGCACAAGTTCAAATAAGAACTCTCACCCATAAAATGTCATTCCCGAAAGAACAACAAGAGCGACCTTACTTTCGCAAGAAAAAAAAGATTTCTTTGGACTTAACAAATAACATGAAAACATGATGTAATACAAAATACTCAATTAAATTAACCACAAGAGAACCCATGATTAATTTAATCGGAAATTCTCAACACAAGAGAACTTACGGAGCCACACAGTATATCACAAAAAGTAGATCAGGAAAGGACCAATACTGTGGAATATACAAAGATTCATTATATTTTTCATTAATATTTGCATAATGATTTCATAGACTTAATCTTTGTAAAAAAAAGTTCATCCTATCGTCCATCAATATTTGCATAATGACACAATAAGCTTAATTTTTGTTATCAAAAGTTCATTATATCTTTTATCAGTATTTGCATAAAGAAATATGATAGACTTAACTTTTGAGCATATATGGGACAATCATAGTTCGCGGACGCAAACACACATATCCCATAACAAGTTGCAATATATGAAACCATAAATATTAATACTGCAAAAACATCTTCCAAATAAACTTTAGCATTTAAATAAATAAATCTAAAAACATTGCAAGATGAAAATCGTTGGCAATAGCTATGTGTATTCCAAACCCTGGTTATCCTTGTTAAAAACACAAGAATGAAATTCTCATAAGAAGTTTCCTAGACATCGTAGAGCTTTCTCAGAGCATCTGTGTTAGAGCATAGCTTGGTTGAACCCACCAAGCGTTGGTATGTCAAGTTTTGTTGTCATATTTTAGTGAATCAAAACTCATTTAAAGAGTTGCTTGATTATTTACTAGAGTCAACTTTGTATAGGTTAGCTAGAAAGTTACTAGGATATGAGACTTAGCAGTATTACGTGAAGACTTGAAGAATGTGAAGAAGTAAAGAGCTACAACGACGACATCATCCTTCCACTTGAGGTTAGTAATATTTGACTTAAACTGTTTCATTCCTAACGTATGTTTCAAGTCGTGCATATTGAAAACATAACTGCGAAGCTGTGAATGATTATACTCTAGTTAGACATAGTATTAAGGAATTACAATACGAAGTATAACGTCTATCTTTTGAACTTCGTATATAAGACATCGACATAATCGTATGAATGTTATTGTGATTATGTATGGGTATGGGTGAATATTTCATCCAAGGAAACAATGTTTTACATTCGTTTAAAAGAAGCACATTCATAAACTTGTTTTGTGAATCGAAAGGGAAATCGCTAGGCTTATTGGTATTGTTATTCATTGCAAATCTATGGATTACCAATATGTGTGTTTAGTATAACCGTTCATAAATTGTTTATGTGTCTTGGTAAAACTATTCACAATGCCTGACTTTTGTATTCGTATGACTTTTATTAGTGAAACCAATCTAAAGTAATCACTTGAGATGGTATGATCAATTTATTGTAATTGGTATGACCAACTCTAGACTTGGGAAACCGATCCTAGTAAGAGGTGCAACTGATCACAATAGGGAATCGATGCTTGTAAGAGGTACAACAAGTTTTTAGTAATTGGGGAATCGATCCTATGACTTGTGCAACCGAATACAAGTTTATACCAAAAATATGTGGTAACCGATCCTAATACCTAGTCAACCAACTTTTGGTAACTAGCATGACTAAACTTAGTACCCACATGGAGGTAGAACCGAAACTTGTTTTGGTAGAACCGTGAAACCCTTAATTGGTGATTTGATAGGATAATCAATCACATAGTTCTTGGAAGTCAGATGAACCAATTCTAAACTTGTTTGGAAGTGTGGCAAATCAGTTCCAAGATTGTAAATATGAAAAATGATTTACAAAGTAAAGATGTCGACATACTTTGAACATGTGCAGTAACTCTTATCTTTTATTGTTCAAAGATATTCCTTAATAGGTAAAGGAGAATCCCGGATCGAAATAAATTGAGAATCTTTTAATTAAGGTTTTCAGTTTGAGTGAATCTTATATCAGAAGAGAAGATTCTCAAGCATAAACAAACTAGGTGCAATCAAAGTTAAACAACCATTAGTCAATCAAATCAATCGAAAACTAATAATAAACCGCAATTATCTAGTTTCCCACCAACGGTACTAATAGAGCTTCTCAATCCCAAAGAAGTCTTTAAACTGAGCGGCCATAAGAGATTTCGCCTAATTAGGTTACTTTCCTCTCTGAATAGGCGACTCCACCAGTAACAACACAACTAGGTAGTTTTGCTGGCTCTTAGGATTAGTTTGCTCGAAATGAAAACTTTTATATTTATAGACCAAGGAAGTTTTGACACCAAGGAATTTCCAAAACCGAAAATATTCTCAAGATATGCAATATATTCCAAATTCGGTTTCCATAATTCCTGGAAATGCTTTGTCCAAATAATGACCGAAATCTCACTACAAAATCTCCAATTAGTAAATGCACATTACTAATTTTTATTTTCCAAATATAAAATTAAAAACCTTAATTAAAAGATTCTCAATTTATTTTCGATCTGGGATTTTTCCTTTAGATATTAAAGAATATCTTTGAACAATAAAAGATAAGCTTTACTGCACATGTTCAAAGTATGTCGACATCTTTACTTTGTAAGTCCTATTTCATACTTACAATCTTGGAATCGATTTTCCACAATTCCAAACAAGTTTAGAATTGGTTCATCCGACTTCCAAGAACTATGTGATTGATTATCCTATCAAATCAGCAATCATGGGTTTAACGGTTCTACCAAAACAAGTTTCGGTTCTACCTTCCATGTGGGTACTATAATTAGTCATGCTAGTTACAAAAACTTGGTTGACTAGGTACTAGGATCGGTTCCCACATATATATGGTATCTAACTTGTATTTGTTGCACATGTCCCTAGGATCGGTTCCCAATATCTAAAAACGTGTTACACATTTTTATAGGATCGGTTCCCAATATCTAGAAACTTGTTGCACCTCTTACAAGGATCAATTCCCCTTTGTGATTGGTTGCACCTCTTACTAGGATCAGTTCCCCTTTGCCTAGAGTTGGTCATACCAATAACACTAAATCGATCATTCCATCTAAGGTGATTACTTAAGATTGGTTTCACTAATAAAAGTCATACCAATACAAAAGTCAGGCCTTGTGAATAGTTTTACCAAGAATATAAGCAAGTCATGAGCGGTTATACTAATCACACATATTGGTAGTTCAAAAGATTTGCAATGAATAACAATACCAATAAGCCTAGCGATTTCCCTTTCGATTCACAAAACAAGTTCATGAATTTACTTCCTTTAAACGAATATAAAACATTGTTTCCTAGGATGAAATCTTCACTTCATACCCATACATAATCACAATAGCATTCAAACGATTATGTCAATGTCTTATATACGAAGTTCAAAAGATAAGCGTTATACGTCGTATTGTATTCCTTAATACTATGTCTAACTAGAGTATAATCATTCATGGCTTCGCAGTTATGTTTTCAATATGCACGACTTGAAAGATATGTTAGGGAATGAAACAGTTTAAGTCAAATATTACTAACCTCAAGTGGAAGGATGATGTCGTCGTCGTAGCTCCTTACTTCTTCACATTCTTCAAGTCTTCACGTAATACTTGTAATGTCTCATATCCTAATACTTTCAAGCTAACCTATACGAAGTTGACTCTAGTATATAATCAAGCGACTCTTTAAATGAGTTTTGATTCACTAAAATATGACAACCAAACTTGACATACCAACGCTTGGTGGGTTAAACCTAGCTATGCTCTAACACTTTTGATTCCATAGGATTGTATATCATTGTGTTTGATACTGACTGTAACAATGATACAATGCTCTATGAGACAAATCGTATCTCGAAAATGCATAAAATTCCTCTCAGAATTTTTTATTACATGAACCATGGCTATTTTGTTCTTGAAAAATCTGGAATCTTAAATATATTTTGGATATCCTACCAAAGTATATATATGTACATTTTCAGATCTAAGACTGTCAAGTATCGCTATCTAGGATGCGATTTTTGAAACCTTGTAACCTTACAAGGAATGTTTTTTCAGTTAATAATTCTATTAACAATGGATTGCTTAATACACCTCACAACTGTTTTAATGAAGCAAGTGATCTTTTGAAATATTTCAGGATTCATGATTCTAATGGTATTTTTAACAAATATTCCATTATGTTCAAATTTATCTCTGCATACTCTATTAGAAAATTCTTGAGTGAATCTCAAATGATGTTATCAAATTATGATAATAAAAGAGTAAACAGATTTTTGGACAAAAACATAGAATCAATCCAAGATAAAGATCCAGACCATGAAAAACCAGTTTTCCAAAAGAAAGACCTAGATATAAAATCGAAATTGTCTCCCCACAAGATTCGGTTTCCGATTTTGGTAGAATTTCCTAAAGCTAGTTATTTCCGGTTTTTGATATCTTTTCTTCCTATAAAATATAACCTCTTTCTATGTTCACAAACATATTGGGGAAGACTGATCGAAACCGTAACTAGGGTTTTTCATATTTTCGCAAATATGAGGAAACAGAAATCAAGGGAAGAAAACTCTGAAACAGACAAATTGGTTTTAAACCCTTTTATTACTCCTGGAGATATTGAGAAAATCAAGTATCCTCACTTTATCAAATACAAACATGATCGTACAATCTTCATGGATAGTACATGCTTTGAAATATATCAAGCTTTAAAGGGAGTAAGTTTTACTGCTGAGAAGAGATTTGATCCAGATGTTTCAGAAACCAATTATGTGAAGTTTGTTCAAGACCGAATCTGGGGAAATATGTTCGGGTTTGAAAAATATTCACCTGATATAGTAAGAATCTTTTATGCTAATATTCACAATATTAATCATGAAAATCTTACTTTTAGTACTTTGATTGGAAGTACTGTTCATCATGTTGACAGAAAGATGATATCAAAAATCATCAATTACAAAGTGAAGGGGAATCATATGATTACCGGTTCTGAAATTGAGCATGATAACATTTCAAAACTTATCACTGGTAAATCTGTTGAATGGAAAAAGGGGAAGATGTCAACCAAAGATGTACCCTTCTACTTAAGGATTTTCGGTAAACTTGTTGTAGCAACCCTTTTTGCTTGTACAAGAGATTCTTCACAATGGAGTAAAGAATTTGCTGAATTTATATACTACCTTCTAGAAGGCAAAATGCAAATTGACATTTGTGGATTAATTATCAATCAAATGATTAAAATCATTGAATCTCTCAATACCACAGTATTCCATAGAAATCTTGGATATCCCTGTCTCATCACCAAGTTGTGTGAAAACACAATGGGGAACAACTTTGGAGATGAGAAAGGTACTAAAACTGTCTCTCAAGGAATTATCAAGCGGATGAGTGGAACTCAAAAGGGATCTAGTATCTCATATGATCAAGTCTATAACAATGGAGATCTCATGTTCCACATTTTACGACTTGGGAGACAATTAGAATGTATTCAGAAAAAGTTGTACTTTGCCTATAGAGATGATCCTGAAACTCTTGAAGGAATCCTAGTGATCAATAATGAGTTTCTAAAAGGTGAACAAGAACAAGACTCTAAAGAAGATTCTGATGAGCAAGCAAATGAAGATTAATTTTTCTTTAAGAAAGAAAATAGACATCAGTTTTTGATTTCTTTCAATAATTGTATAAAATCTATTTTGAATAAAACTATCTTACTATTTAATGAATAAAATTATTATTTTATAATTTTTCTTGTGATAGTTTTCGATTACATATCATGTGCTTGAATGCTTTATATTATTGCTATGTGTGTTTATGGGATGTTTGATTTCGGTTTTCATAACCTTATTATTCGATCTCATATTGTGTGTACCCTTATGGTTTGGGTGACTTTTTGATTTAGCGGGATTGAGTTCTAGCCCATGTTAGTAGGCTTTATCAAAGGATCATAAGAGGTTCTGATTGAAACTAATATGTGGAAAAGTCACAATATGTTGAATCGTTTTTGGTTTAGCATAAAAGCATATGTGTTTCGGGGTTTCAAATTTTGCATCGCATTAGTTAAAACCGATTTTCAACCTTTCTCTGGTAAAGGTTGCTTTTGTTGTTGTTCTTTTGTTTTGGCGGGAGGATGACAACACAACAGGGGAGAGTTCTATGTGAACTTGCGCTTAATGATATATCTTTCTGGGGTGAAGAGGATGCGGAACTTGAGGTAACGAATTTGTTAGTTAATCGTTTTCCTGTTTAAGAAAAGCCTGATTTTATTGCATATATTTAATTCTTTTGCTTAACAAAATTTCGGTACAATTGATGTTTATTCCATTATTTGTGTATGGATGTGTGTATGTGATTCAATTGTTTCCGGTTAAGAAAAACTATTGTTATCTTGCTTTAATGGTTTGGTATCAATTGTTTAGGCTTACGAAATTATGGTGCAATTGCAGTACTATAATGTCTATGTTTATTACAATTGCTTCCGGTTGAGGTAAATAATTATGCAAGTTGATTTATTTGGTTTGTATGACTTGTTTATGGCTTAACAAAAGGGTTTTCGGGATCAATTGTATAGTCCAATTCGATTCCGGATAAGAAAAACTAAGTTAATTCTGATCTTAGTTAGACTAATCAAAGTGGAGGTTTCGGTTATTCAAGTCTAATCGAATGCCTTAACAAGAAATGCTAGTTAACTAACCTAGTACTTGTCTTGTTTAAAAATGAAAGGTCTAAGTTATTATTTGAATAATTAGAACCTGATGAGAAAAATAGAGTTAATTCTGATCTTTATTTTGGTCTTATCGAACAAGCGATTGTATTTGTACAATCGGTTTAGCAAAAGAACTAAAGTGCTCAGTCAATTTTTGATTTGCTAAAGTATTAGGGAAAATTTCTTCGGGCAATTGTTTCCTTGGTAACATATCAAAACAAAATTACTTTGTAGTTTCGGTTTTGATATTGGTTGTATAGAATGGTGTGTGGAACCCTCGTGCTTAACTCTTATAGGTTTTGCAAGTCTTTTAAGATTTGTAAGATCCTTTCGGTTTGTCTTTTATTTGCTCGTACCTTTGTCATTTTGTGACAAAAAGGGGGAGAAATATATGGAGTAAACAAGTGATTTGGTATCACTAAGGAAAGGACAATGGTTCTTAAATGTTTTATCTAACGAAAGAGTAAAGCATAGACTAAGGGGGAGTAACATATCATATTGATACTTGTGGTTATCTTAACTACAAAGGGAATAACAAATTCGGATTGAAAATCAACATATCTTACCTTTATGGGGAGTATTAGCTTTGTTATTATAATGTCAATAGCGGCATTTATGGATTGAATGTATACAGGTTATAGTGCTATTGAATTTGGGAATCAAGCGTATGTGTAATGAATTCTTGTAATTTGTTTATCCATATGATGTAAGAGTTTTGTCACTAAAATTGACAAAGGGGGAGGTTGTTAGAGCATAGCTCGGTTGAACCCACCAAGCGTTGGTATGTCAAGTTTGGTTGTCATATTTTAGTGAATAAAAACTCATTTAAAGAGTCGCTTGATTATTTACTAGAGTCAACTTCGTATAGGTTAGCTTAAAAGTATTAGGATATGAGACATTACAAGTATTACGTGAAGACTTGAAGAATGTGAAGAAGTTAAGATCTACAATGACGACATCATCCTTCCACTTGAGGTTAGTAATATTTGACTTCAACTGTTTCATTCCTAACGTATGTTTCAAGTCGTGCATATTGAAAACATAACTGCGAAGCTGTGAATGATTATACTCTAGTTAGACATAGTATTAAGGAATTACAATACAAAGTATCTAGGCTTATTGGTATTGTTATTCATGTGCAAATCTTTGGATTACCAATATGTGTGTTTAGTATAATCGTTCATAACTTGTTTATGTATCTTGGTAAGACTATTCACAATGCCTGACTTTTGTATTGGTATGACTTTTGTTAGTGAAACCGATCTTAAGTAATCACCTGAGATGGTATGATCGATTTGTTGTAATTGGTATGACCAACTCTAGACTTGGGGAACCGATCCTAGCAAGAGGTGCAACTGATCACAAGAGGGAATCGATCCTTGTAAGAGGTACAATAAGTTTTTAGTAATTGGGGAACTGATCCTATGACTTGTGCAACCAAATACAAGTTTATACCAAAAATATGTGGTAACCGATCCTAGTACTTAGTCAACCAACTTTTGGTAACTAGCGTGACTAATCTTAGTACCCACATAGAGGTAGAACCGAAACTTGTTTTGATAGAATCGTGAAACCCATGATTGGTGATTTGATAGGATAATCAATCACATAGTTCTTGGAAGTCAGATGAACAAATTCTAAACTTGTTTAGAAGTGTGGAAAATCGGTTCACAGATTGCAAATATGAAAAAGGATTTACAAAGTAAAGATGTCGACATACTTTGAACATGTCCAGTAAATCTTATCTTTTATTGTTCAAAGATATTCCTTAATAGCTAAAGGAGAATCCCGGATCGAAATAAATTGAGAATCTTTTAATTAAGGTTTTTAGTTTCTATATGCTTTTAATTTCCAGCAATTAAATGCATATCTTTAGAAAATAAAAATTAGTAATGTTCATTTACTAATTGGAGATTTTCTACTGAGATTTCGGTCAATATTTGGACAGAGCATTTCCAGGAATTATGAAAATCGATTTAGACTTTATTGCATATCTTTGAGAATATTCGGTTTTGGAAATTCCTTGGTGTCCAAACTTCCTTGGTCTATAAATATTGAAGTTTGCATTTCAAGAAAACTAATCCTCAGAGCCAGCAAAACTACCTAGTTGTGTTGTTACTGGTGGAGTCGTTTATTTAGAGAGGAAAGTACCCTAATTAGGTGAAATCTCTTACGACCGCTCGTTTTAAAGACTTCTTTGGGATTGGGAAGCTCTACGAATACCGTTGGTGGGAAACTAGATAATTGTAGTTTATTATTAGTTTTCAATTGATTTGATTGACTAACGGTTGTTGAACTTTGATTGCACTTAGTTTGTTTATGCTTGAGAATCTTCTCTTCTGATATAAGATTCACTCAAACTAGATCGAAGTATCGACGGGGATCTTTAGAACTGTTTGTAGATCTAAAGACGTCTTGTGATAATCCATTGTTAACAGACTCCGTTCTGTATGTGATTGATCACAAGAGATTCAAGTTATTTGTGTGCAGGTGTTTATTGAAGATCTAAGAAGATTTGAAGACAAAGAAGATTTCTTATCTGAGTTCATAATCTTTGGTATGCACAAAACTTGATCGGCTGGGGATCCAACTATAATCGGTTTATCTTTGTGATAATCTTTATTGATTAGTTGAGTAGATCGGCATCAATAAAATTCTTTGTGATTCAAAGTATTGATTGCACAGTCTAGACAATTACTTTAGTAGTTGTTAAGAGATAGATCTAAGAACCTGACAAAGGAGTTTATTAGGATAAACGGAAGAGCCTATTATCAAACTCATACCATGTTGTTTGAAAAAAGTCGTTACCGAACAAATTTGTTATTCCTTTACTGTTTGGAATACAAACCAAAGGAATTGTTCCAAGTGCGTGAATTATTACAAGTTGGAGGCGTAGGGATACTGAGGGAACTAGGTGAATTATAGGTTTAGTTGCTTGGTCTCAACTATACGAAGTTGGTTTAGATTTTGTATAGCGGCTTAATTCTGAGAGTATTCAATTCTGGACTAGGTCCCGGGGGTTTTCTTCATTTGCGGTTTCCTCGTTAACAAATCTTGGTGTGTCTTTTACTTTTCTATTTCCACAATTATAACTGTTTATTATAATTAGAAGTAAAATACATAAACGTTAATTCATATTTACTTGATAGCAATCTTATTATGTAAGGTTAAGTCCGAACCTATTATCAAGTAAACATACTTCGTTGTTGTATTGTCTCGATCTTGTATCCATAGTCAATCACACAAGTTATCTTGTTGTCGTATTGTCTCGAACTCGTATCCATAGACGATCACACGAAGTGTGAACCGATTAGTTTTATTGTCTCGACTCAGTCCATAGACAATCACTTTCGGAGAAAGGACTTATAGGTGGAAATGTTTTAGATTGAGGTATATTTTGGTACCCTCGTCTTTTCAGAAAGAAATAAAAAACTGATGTCTATTTTCCTGATTAAGTCTTGCAGTATATGCCTTAATCTTCAGTGATGCTCTTATTATTTACTGAAGTTTCATCAGTACTCAAACTTTTGAAGCATGTCTCAAGAGACTTGTCTGCAACCACTTCCTGTTTTTCAAGTTCTTCAATTAGAACCTTGAGTTCAGCAAGAACACCTCTTGTTTGATCAATTCTTTCTTTAAGCCAATCTTGATGTTGAACTGTCATTATGAGATTGGTTCTCAGTTCTTCAAAACCTTGGATATAGTGAATCATACTATCATAATGAATCTACTTGGTGTCGGTTGGATCTTGAAAGTTGTAAGCCAACAGACATGACTCATCTTGAGATCCATTCGAACTATCTGAATCATAATCAGACATGATTTTTGATATGTTTTTCTTCTTCCTTCTTGTATTGATTCCTTGACAATCATTAACCTTTTGAGTTTCCTCCTTATTAGCCTTTGTGACACTGCGAGTTATTGGAGGCATGCTCGGTTATTTAAATAAGGATTGATCAGGGTTTCAGAATACAAGCAAGAGAAAGTTTCTCTTTAAGAAGAGACAACTCTTGGACCAAAAATATCAGGAAATTCCGAAAATATTAAAGAATATATTCAGTTTCCTTTGTCCGAACTTCTCATGCTTGAAGGTTTATTAAAAATCGAAGATTCTGAATAAAACCTATTTTTGGAAGATCATTTTAAACATGAACAAATTATTTTTAGACAGACATGGATTCGCAGTCATCCATAAAATGTCACAGATTTTTCTGATAAACAAACACACACACAAAATGTGCTCTTGTTCTATTGTGCTTTTCTCATCCATAATTAAGAGCACGAAAGAGGATGAGGGTGCACAATTTCGATACAACTAAGTTGTATCGGAGTAAGATTTTTCTAGCTTATAGCGAGTATTAGAAACATAGTTCATGTTTCTCTTTATGAATTTCTGCCCAAAATATTTTCTCCCAAGAAGGTGATCCTTCCTTGATCCAAAACATGATCATTAGGAGACACTGTACTGATGTGAGAATTTTCAGAGGTGGATAAATCTCTCTTAATTCTATTAATGAGATTTTCATATGATTTTCTCATTCTTAGGATTTCCTTATGATGCACATCAGCATGATTATCTGAAATAATTATCGAAAATTCCTAATTGTTTCTTTTGGCAGATATTCTCTCTTTCCCTTTCTTCTGGAATCGTTCTTCATCAAAAAAAGGATTGTTTCGATATGGGTGAGGAGGAACCTTTTTCCAGAAGCAATTATCAACTCTTACTTCTAATTCTTTTGAGTTGACCTTGTCGGGTTGTGGTGTATTCTGTCTTTCTACTGAGGAATGATCTTTCAGTTTTTTAAGACAAAAAACTTCTTTCAATATTTTTACCACCATATTTTGAAGAAGTATAAGTTTCCTGTCAAGTGACTGAAAGTTGTATTCCTTAAGATCACGCACACGAAATAGGTTCAAAGTTTCCTTTGGACAAGATTTCGTCTGATCATCAGTAGATGTAGAAGATGGTTTCTCATCCTCTTCTGACTTGATGTAGTTAGGAAAACTACCATCATCATGATCTGTTTCAGATGTGATCAAACAAGTTTTGTTATCACAATCTCTCAAAGTCGAGCAAGGACCTTTTGTTTCTTCATTAACAGAAATCGTAACAGAATATTAGTCAGAGTCATAGGATGCGTCTCTTTATCTTGAGTAAGAGTTTTACCAAGAGCTTCTAATTTTACAATGAGATCCATATTCTCTTTGGCTAGACTATCTAGTTGAATGTCTTTATCTCTGATCTCACGTTTAAGAAGATTTGACTCTGTCTTTAATATTAGCATTCTTGTAGACAGAGATTTAATGGGCTTTAGGAGTTTTATCAACTCTTTATCAGCATCTTCTTTTCGATCAGAGATAGACTCAGATGTACTCTTGATTTTCGTAACTCCTGGATCATTATTTAACGAAGTGGTAACATCTTCAACTTTTGAGTATTCATACTCTTGCATAACGTTAACTGAATCAGTCATCGATTCAATTCTTATAGGATGGATCGCACCAAATACAAATTGTTAGATCTTTTCGTGTTTGTCTGCTCTGATACCAATTGAAAAGATGAGGGTACCCAAATATACCTCAATCTAAAACATTTCCACCTATAAGTCCTTTCTCCGAAAGTGATTGTCTATGGACTGAGTCGAGACAATACAACTAATCGGTTCACACTTCGTGTGATCGTCTATGGATACGAGATCGAGACAATACCACAACAAGATAACTTACGTGATTGACTATGGATACAAGATCGAGACAATACAACAACGAAGTATGTTTACTTGATAATAGGTTCGGACTTAACCAAACACAAATTGTTAGATCTTTTCGTGTTTGTCTGCTCTGATACCAATTGCATCCCTTTTTGTATAGCTCTAGTTACAGGAGCCATGAAACTATATCTTTCAAGATAAGAGAAGTGAAGGGCACTTTGATCAAAAATGAATATAAATAGACCTATGGACAGCCAAACCCTAGAAGGACTTTGAACAAGTCTTTTACGGTTCATGATCCATTATCTATTTTAACAAGAATATATTTTCTTAACATAAATGAAATAAGAAATTAACAATTATACAAAACTTGAGCAACCTTGATGCAATCCTCATTTTCTCAAGTTAAAGATGAGGATGCAGACGTCACTAGTATTAGATAGTGATAGAGTGAGCCGAATGCTCACATCTTTTATCACATAGTGACTTATCAAGGTTTGTTGTATAAACAGACTTCTTACCTTGTCTGAATCTGGTTCTTTTAGATTTCTTCTTGTCTTCAGGAGTACCCTGTTGATTTCCCAAGGTCAGATTCATTCTTTGCATGTCATTTTGAAGTTTGGCTATCCTTTTGTTGTTCCTCTTGAATTTCCAACACTTACTTTGAACATGATTTGCATTTCCACAAAAAAAAAAATCAAGGAAGATTTGTTGTCTTGCTTATTTGCCTCTTGTTTATCACAACATTCATCATAAATTGTTCCAAAACCGGCTGGAACAAAAGAGTTGATTGTGCTCCCAGTTTTGCTTTTGAACCCTAAACCATTTGTGTTTACAAAAGACTTTTGACCGAATAACTTTGCTGAGATTTTTTCAGAATTTCCAGACAACCTTTGCAGGCCACACTTGAGAGTATTAATCTCGTTTTCCTTCAGAGATAGGGTCCTAGTGAATTCATCATTAAGACAATCTATCTCAAGATCTTTCACCTGAAGTGATGATTTAAGTTTCTCCAACGAAACCTTTAGTTAGAGATTTTCTTGGTGAATTTCTTCACATTTATCCAAGAATTCAAAAATATCAGTGTCAGACACAAATTCTGAATTATAATTCGAATAGGAGGAATTTTATGCTGCGATAGCTAAAAGTTCATTGCACACATCGAAAGTATGCAAGATATTGATAACCTGGGATGATTTTTCTTATATTGAATCATCTGAAGCATTAACCAGAGAGAGACGTTTCTCACATCTTTTGTTTCTTTTTACAATATCCTTGATCTTTTGTGTAATCAGTGATTTATCAAAATCAACATGATTGGAAGAATATTCATCAGCCCAAGACAAGTTAGAAGATTCGCTTGTGTTGGCCACAACATTTAACGCAAATGTTCTGACTGTGTTCTGATCAAGATCAAGTAATTTTAACTTTCCAACAAGAGTATTTCTGGAAAGCGTATCAAGGTTATTTCCTTTAATGATGGCATGTTTCTTAGAGTCGTATTTGGCTGGTAACGATCTGAGAATTTTCATCACAATGTCCTTTTAAGGAATAGTCTAACCCAACGTAAAAGATGCATTAACAATTTCAGACACTTTGTGATTAAACTCATCAAATGAATCCTCATCATCTATACGAAGGTTTTCCCATTCAGAACATAGGTTTTGAATCATAGCTTATTTCTCAGAGGAATTTCCTTCGAATACAGTTTTTAAGATATCCCAGGCATCTTTAGACTTAGTGCACGTAGTCACATGGTGCTGAAGATCTAGGGTAATGGCATGTATGATAACATTTAAATAATCATAATTTTCTTTGTAGCAAGAATCTCGTTAGGTTCATATATAACAATATCCTTCACAATAGAGACACTGTCTATTATAACCATTGGAGGATCATAGCCATTAACAACATAAACCCATGTTTGGAAATCACGCGCTTGAAGAAAGGCACGCATAGCAGTTTTCCACCATGAGTAATTTGAGCCATCGAAGACTGGTGGTACGTTTATAGAGATAGCACCTCTGTCCATAGAGTCAAATCGCTACAAACATAGACTTATGAGGTCTTATACGTGTTTTCCTGCTCTGATACCAATTAAAAAACTGAGGGTATAACAACCACACCCAATAATTCGTTTAGCAATCTGTATGGAAAAACTCCAATATAATTCCAAGAGAATCAACTAGACATTCAGACTCAATCAATGGAAATATATCCAAGAGTTGTATCTCTATTTCTCAATGTAATCAGCAAATCAAATAGATGGAAATCCGCAAGCCTGATTATTATGAGAAACAACTTGAACGGTACCAAAGACCAATGTTCAAGTGTCAATCAATTTATATCAACAACCAAAGGTTGGATTATCTAATTGATTGAACTACGCAAAACCTGTGATATTTCAATTATATAAACAAATATAATGCGGAAAAGAAATAACACAGACACCAGAAATTTTATTAACGAGGAAACCGCAAATGCAGAAAAACCCCGGGACCTAGTCCAGATTTGAACACCAAACTGTATTAAGCCGCTACAGACACTAGCCTACTCGAAGTTAACTTCGGGCTGGAATGTAGTTGAGCCCTAACTAATCTCACACTGATCAAGGTACAGTTGCGCTCCTTACGTCTCTGAATCTCAGCAGGACTCTACGCACTTGATTCCCTTAGCTGATCTCACCCATAACTAAGAGTTGCTACGACCCAAAGTCGAAGACTTTAATAAACAAATCTGTCTCCCACAGATAAACCTATGATTTTTGTTCCATATTTTGATAAATCAAGGTGAACAGGAACCAATTTATACACCGGTCTTATATTCCCGAAGAACATCCTTGTAATATCAATCACCTCACAATAATCTTAATCGTATGGTAGCGAAACAAGATATTGTGGAATCACAAACGATGAGACGAAGATGTTTGTGACTACTTTTTATCTTGCCTATCGGAGAATAAATCTCGAGCAAATCTTCGAGAAGATAGAACTCAATCACGATAGAAAACAGCAAGATCATAACACACAACTACAGAGAAATAGTTGGATCTGGGTTCACAATCCCAATGAAGTCTTCAAGTCGTTAACCTACAGGGTTTTGGAAAAAACCTAAGGTTAAAAGAGAATCGACTCTAGTCGCAAATAGTATCACACAGGAGGTATGGGGATTAGGTTTCCCAGTTGCTAGAGTTCTCCTTTATATAGTTTTCAAATCAGGGTTTGCAATCTAAGTTACCTTGGTAAAAAAACATTCAATATTCACCGTTAGATGAAAACCTGATTAGATTCAAGCTAATATCTTTCAATCGTTAGATCCAACTTTGCTTGTTATACATAAATGAAATATGCTTTCATTTAGATAAGGGTGACCGTACCTAAACATGTGCACACGGTTGGTTCAACAATAATTAACCGAAGTTAGCCATATGAATACTTTCTTATTAACCTCGTTCATCTCAATCACAACTAGTTCAAATGACTCAAATGAAACTAGTTATGGAGTTGTTCAATTTTTTATATTCTCGTAGAAGTATACAAGACACAATCGAAGCAAAATCGATTTTGATTCACTCGAATCAATTCATGAACATTATAGCCACGGTTTGTAAAAGATTGCATTCCTTATTATATAAATGTATTATTCATGAACAACCGATTTTAGAACTTAACCTACTCAGGTACGCATACCGATATGCATACCTAAGTAGCCGGACTGAGTTTGGGTTCGCCAGTACGCATACCTCCAACCTCAGTTGAAATTCCGGAACTTGAACTTACGACAGTACGCATACTTAAGTTCCTGGACTTTCACAACACCAAACAGTACGCATACGGGTATGCACACCATGGTTCCCGAACTTTCACCAAACCAAGTAGTATGCATACGGGTATGCATACCATGGTTTCGGATATGGACAACATATATGCAAGTACACTCACTCTCCTATATCCAATCATGGTTAATCGTTCTAAACTCAATTTTCAATCATTGAAACATTCTTGGAAGACGGGAATAGCTGTCTCACACAAACTATTAGCTTCAAAGCAATTTCCAAGTGATCGAATGATAAATACGAAACATTCTTAGTCTACATCAAATGACTGTCTCAAACTCAACTCGAAATATCAAAAGTGTATAAACTGAAAACTATATTGTTATACAACTTTTGTCTCAAGAAGGAGATAGAGTAGAAATAGAGTTTCTGAGTGATAGATGAGTTCAAGTCTTCACATACCTTTTTGTTGATGAAGTTCCACAAGATCACCTTAGTAGTTCTTCGTCTTCAATCGATAAACGTCGTGAAGTCTAAAGCTCAACTACACAATATATCCTAATCTGAGACTTAACCGTAGATAGACTAGAAATCAAGACTTATAGTTTTGGCAACTAAACTTGACAAACAAGCTTGAGATAACAACGCTTACGAGTTCGACCGAGCAATGCTCTAACAGTCTCATCTTTGTGATTCCACAATAACTTGTTCTACTACCATATAGTTAAGTTATTGTGAGGTGATTGATATTTCTAGGCTGTTTTTTGGAAATATAAGACCGGATTATCAATTGGTTACTGTTCACCTTGATTTATCGAAAGACGGAACAAACTCCGTAAGTATTTCTATGGGAGATAGATTTATATATTAAAATTGACTTTTCTGTGGGATACATATTTGTTTCTCAAGTCTTCGACTTTGGGTCGCAGCAACTCTTAGTTGTGGGTGAGATCAGCTAAGGGAATCAAGTGCGTAGAGTCCTGCTGGGATTCAGAGATGTAAGGAACGAAACTGTACCTTAATCAGCGTGAGATTGGTTAGGGCTCAACTACATTCCATTCCGAAGTTAACTTGTAGTAGGCTAGAGTTTGTAGCGGCTTAATACGGTGTGGTGTTCAAATCCGGGACTAGGTCCCGGGGTTTTCTGCATTTGCGGTTTCCTCGTTAACAAAATTCTTGTGTCTGTGTTATTTCTTTTCCGCATTATATTTTCTATATAATTGAAATATCACAGGTTGGGCGTAGTTTAATCAATTGGTAAATCCAACCTTTGGTTGTTGATTGAAATTGATTGACACTTGAATATTGATCTTTGGTACCGTTCAAGTTGTTTCTCATAATAATCATGGCTCACGGATTTCTATCTGTTTGATTTGCTGATTACATTGAGAAACAGAGATATAACTCTTGGATATATTTTCCTTGATTGAGTTTGACTGTCTAGTTGATTCTCGTGGAATTATATTGGAGTTAGTCCAAACAGATTGGCTAAACGAAATATTGGGTGTGGTTGTTATACCCCCGCTTTTTCAAAGAGACGTAAGGAGCGCGATTGTAACTAAATCACTGTGAGGGTGTAATTTGGTCTCAACTGCATTTCATTCTGAAGTTATTGGTAATAGGCTAGTGTCTGGAGCGGCTTACTATAGTTTGGTGTTCAATCTGGACTAGGTCCAGGAGTTTTTCGGCATTTGCGGTTTCCTTGTTAACAAAATTTCTTGTGACTGTGTTATTCCTTTTTTCGCATTATATTATTTATCTTTATAATTGAAATATCATAGGTTGTACATATCAATCAAAGTAGATACATCCATCATTGTTTGTTGGATACGACTTGATTGATTCTTGGATATTGATTTTTTAGATCGTCCAAGAACTCTCACACGTGTATCAGGTTCACGGATTTGGTTCTGTCAACTTTCTGATTGTGAGAGAAAGAGATATAACTCTGAATATTATTCCTCAATTGAGATTCATTAAGTTGAACTCTCATAATATTATTTATAGGTTTTGTCCATACAGGTTTCCTAAGAAAACGTTGGTGGTGTATTTTGGTACCCCACGTTTCCAGTTGGTATCAGAGCAGGCAAACACGTTTAAGACCTTATAAGTCTGTGGTTGAAGCAATCTGACTATATGGATAAGCGTGTGATCTCAAAAATGTATCACCAACACAGATTATGCCAAATGCCAAGTGTGCTCCAGAAACCATCGATGTTGATTTCGGTAGTGATCTGAAGAAGATGATCGATTTTTTTTATCATGAACGATTGATAAGGAAAGTCGATGGACTTCACTGTGAAGTTTACATTAAAGATTCTGATGTTCGAGAAGGATCTGAAAGGGAAAAAACTCTTCAGGATAAATTGGATGAACAAATTCAAATTAATAAAGATATTATTGTTAAAGAAGATCACTCTAAATCTACTCTCGTTAAAACTCTTGGGATTACGAACTCTGTTGAAAAATCTTCCAATCTCGCTAAGAATTCGAGAAATTCTGAAAATTCATGCCTAAAGAATTGTTGCCAGTCTGGAGATAAACGAGGCCTAAGCTTTATTAAAACTGATGCGACTTAGATTGATTCGAAAGAATCTCATGGTATTACTTCAACAACTGTTGGCTCATGTATGTTTTGTGGTGCTTTCAATCATTATCAACATACATGTAAACTCTTCAGGATAAAATTAAAGGTTGTTAGTAATCTTAACAAGAAAGCTAGCAAACTTTTTTCTAACCTTATGAGTTTTAAAAATCTAACAAAATATTCCATTAGGAACAATAATGTTAGTATGAATCTTTTGCTTTAAAGACAACTTCACCCTTTCAATGTTTTCTTGACAGTGGATGTAGCCGGTATATGACAGGTGATCTTTCATGGTTTGTGAATTCAAGCAACTTTAATGGAGGACCTGCAACATTCGAAGACTGGAGTTGTTGCTACATTAGCAAAAAGGGAACGATCAAGCTTCCTGGTGTGTCTGAAATACATGATGCAGTTTACGTCAAAGGTATGACTGCAAATATTCTTTATGTTAGTCAAATTTGTGACAAAGGCCATAAAGTTATCTTCAGTGCTGAAGGATGTGACATTGAAGATAAAACTGGAACAGTAATTTTCCGGGGGATACATGGCAAAAATAATTGTTATCTTTTGGATATCCAGTCTAATTTTTATTGCAATATGGCAAATGTGAAATCTACGTATGTTTGGCATGAGCGTTTCGGTCACATCATTTTTCGCCTTCTTGGCAATTAAGATCATTAAAAAAGAACTTGTCAGAGTTGTTCCCAAAATCAATGCTAAGATCGATGGTGTTTGTGGATCTTGTCAAAAAGGTAAACAAGTAAGAGTTCCACATAAATCATCGAAGAATTACCACCAACGCTCCACTTGATTTAATTCATATGGATCTCTCTGGACCCATTCAAAAACCTACTATTGGAGGGAAGAAATATGCTTTGGTAATGGTTGATGATTACACCATATTTACTTGGGTGGCGTTCTTGGCATACAAGAATGAGACCCTAAGTGAGTTCTAGACCAGAATGAACAAAGTCGCAGACTAAAGAAAATTAAGAGCGACCAGGGACTGAATTCAAGGATACTAAAGTGTTCGAATTCTGTGACCAACTGGGTATTATTCAACAATATTCACCACCGATAACTCCACAAGCCAATGGAGTTGCAGAAAGGAAGAATAGAAGTATACAGAAAATGGCCAGAGTAATGCTCCACAACAAAAACTTACCTCTAAAGTTTAGAGGAGAAGCTGTCTTTACAGCATATTACTTGATCAATCGTGTGTATTTGCGCTCACGAACCCTAAATACTCCTTATGAGTTACAGTACGGTATAAGAAACCTAACTTACACTATCTTTGTGCCTTTGGCAGTAAGTGCTACAGTTTTAAGGATAGAGAACAGAGAGGGAGCGATGAAGGTATTTTTCCTTGGATATGCATCTGACAGTGTTGGTTTTATAGTATACAATCTCAGAACTCATGTTATGATGGAATCGGAAAATGTTATCATTGACGACCTAAAAGAATTTCGTCATGATGACTCTCCTGCTAAGTTACCTCCATTGGAGACAACTGAGATGCGAATCATCTTTGTCATAAATAAAGATTGCAATGATCTGTACTTAAATTCCTTGACTGGTGTGCAGGTTCTATTTTTTTTCCACTTAATCTTTGTCTAAACTTATTGGTGTATACATCCTTTCATACAAGAGGCTTGAAAAAAGAAACAGATGAAATTAACGAAAATGCATTGCATGTAAATTATATTAAACATTATATCATTATAGCTATAGTATAATGTGTCAATTGACTGTCATTTGGTAGACATGCATGTGACTATTGTTTTCAATCAAGATGCTTACCTCATGGCAAGTAACTCAACTATCAGAGGTGTAATTCAATCAATAATCTTAATCGTATGATAGCGAAACAAGATATTGTGGAATCACAAACGATGAGACGAAGATGTTTGTGACTAGTTTTTATCTTGCCTATCGGAGAATAAATTACGAGGAAATCTTAGAGAAGATAGTACTCAATCACGATAGAAAAAAGCAAGATAGGAACATGCAACTACAGAGAAATAGTTGGGTCAGGCTTCACAATCCCAATGAAGTCTTTAAGTCGTTAACCTAAAGGGTTTTGGAGAAAACCTAAGGTTAAAGGAGAATCGACTCTAGTCGAAACTAGTATCACACAGGAGGTGTGGGGATTAGGTTTCCCAGTTGCTAGAGTTCTCCTTTATATAGTCTTCAAATCAGGTTTTGCAATCAATGTTACCTTGGTAACAAAGCATTCAATATTCATCGTTAGATGAAAATCTGATTTGACTCAAGCTAATATCTTTCAACTGTTAGATCGAACTTAGCTTGTTACACACAAATAAAAAGTGACTTCATTTAGATATGAGTAACCGTACCTAAACGTGTGTACCTTGTTGTCTCAACAATAGTTAACCGAAGTTAGCCATATTAACACTTTCATATCAACCTTATTCATCTTAACCATAACTAGTTCAAAAGACTCAAATAAAACTAGTTCTAGAGTTATTAAATTGTTTATATTCTCATAGAAGTATACAAGACACAATTGAAGCCAAATATATTTTGATTCACTCGAATCAATTCATGAACATTATAGCCACGGTTTGCAAAAGATTGCATTCCTTATTATATAAATGTATTAGTTCATGAACAAACCGATTTTAGAACATAACCTACTCAAGTATGCGAACGGGTACGAATACCTAAGTGGCAAGACCAAGTTTGGGTTCGCCAGTATGCGACCGGGTACGCATACCATCCAAACTCATTTAAAATCCGGAACTTGAAACTCACGCTAGTACGCATACCGGTATGCATACTGAGTTCCCGGACTTTCATAAACCAACCAGTACGCATACGGGTATTCATACTATGGTTCCCGTACTTGGAATATCTTGCAACAATTAGCATACAAGTACGCATACTGTGCTATATCCAATCATGGTTATTTGTTCTAAACTCCCATTTTAATCATTGAAACATTCTTAGAAGACGACAATAGTTGTCTCGCACAAACTATTAGCTTCGAAGCACTTTTCAAGTGATCGAATGATCAATACGAAACATTCCGAGTCTATATCAAATGACTGTGTCACACAAATCATGTAAGATGTTACAAGGCGATTTTCACATGATCATCTTTTGACTTTCGTCAAGAATATAAGGTGAACTTGGTTAAAGCGAAAGCTTACCAACACATATATCGAGAAATATGTAAGCGAGTTAAACTCAGCTCGAAATATCAAATGTGTATAATTGAATTCTATATAGATATACGACTTTTGTCTCAAATAGGAGATAGAGTAGATAGACTTTTGAGTGATAGATGAGTTCAAGTCTCCACATACCTTTTGTTGATGAAGTTCCACAAGCTCTCCTTAGAAGTTATTCATCTTCAATCGATGAACGTCGTAAATTCTAATGCTCAACTACACTTTCTATCCTAATCCGAGACTTAGCTATAAGTAGACTATAAATCAAGACTTTTAGTTTTGGTAACTAAACTTGATAACAAGCTTGAGATAGAAACGCTTACGAGTTTGACCGAGCAGTGCTCCAACAATCTCCCCCTTTGTCAATTTTAGTGACAAAACCATCAATACATATGGATTACAAAATAATCTTTGTAACTTCTCATCCAAATGCTTGATTTCCTTGGTTCTTCAACATTACTCGAAATCTTCGTCACTTCCAAGTACTCCAGTGATTCTGAACGTGTTCAACTAAGCATCATAGTTGTTGAAGATCCGTAGCTATAACAATGAGAAAACAGTAGCTCTCAATCATTGTTATACAGTGTCATAGTATTATTACGCAACATCAAAGTCCAATTGTATCAAAACTTTGACAACAATACTATGATGATATGTATTACTCCCTCTTAGTCAATACTTCATCTCACATGAAAACCACTCCCCCTTACATAATGATCCATAAACCATATGTATTTGTAGTGTGAACTACACACTAATTCTCCCCCTTTTTGTCAATATAAATTGGCAAAGGTGCGAAAACTAGTGGGATAATAATGAAATTTTCATAGAGATACTTCATGACTAAAAGAGAACATATCAACTTTGTTTCGATGATTTCACATAGTCGAAACTTAGTGTATTCATCAAGGAGTTTATAAAGATACAAGAAAACTACTACAATATTCCACAGCCACACTCCCCACAAAGATTTGGAAATTAAGCACAAGTTCAATCAAGAACTCTCCCCCATAAAATGTCATTCCCGAAAGAACAACAAGAGCGACCTTACTTTTACAAGAAAAGAAGGATTTATTTGGACATTAACATATTACATGAGACATGAACTTGAATCCAGAAAAATCAATTAATTTAACCACAAGAGAACCCATGATTAATTTAATCGGAAATGCTCAACATAAGAGAACTTACAAAACCACACAGTACTTTCACATAGAAGTGGATCAGGGAAAGATCAATACTGCGGAATATTCAAAGATTCATTCTATTTTTCATTAATATTTGCATAAAGACGTATAATTGACTTAATCTTTGCAATCAAAAGTTCATCCTATCTTCCCTCAATATTTGCATAATGACATAATAGGCTTAACTTTTGACATATATGGGACAATCATAGTTCACGGACGCAAACACACATATCCCATAGCAATTTTTGAAATATATAAAACCAATCAAGATTAATACTACAAAATCATCTTCCAAATAAACTTTAGAATTTAAATAAATAAATCTAAAAACATTGCAAGATGAAAATCGTTGGCAATAGCTATGTGTACTCACAATAATTTCTATTCCAAACCCTAGTTATCCTTCTTAAAACACAAGAATAGATTCTCATAAGAAGTTTTCTAGACATTAAGACCTTTGAAAAATTATCTATCGTCCCCGAACTCATTGTCGTCAACAGCCATAGGAACATCAGGTTCATGAAGATAGGAGTCAATTTCAACAAACCTTCTTGACTGATGCCGAACCAGGGCCTTCTGAATTTTAAGAGTCCTAAAAATAATAGCCTTTATTTGTTGTATCTCCTTTCTTGTTTCCTTCAACTCTTCAAGAACACTAGAAAACTTCTGAAGATTTGATGGAACATCCCTTGGTTTCCTCACATTCCTCCTTTTTCTTTTTAAGGAAGAGAGTACCGGAGATTTATCTTTTTCCTTCATGATTGCTGGTTTGACAATCATATTAACCTCTTTTCCATCAGAAATCATAATGCTTGGAGTCTCCATACAAATATGGGTTTGTGAGAGAAATTGACAAAACAACCTCTACAAGCAAACTTGCGATAAAAAGAGTTTTTCAAGGAAGGAAAAAAGGAATGTAGGGTTACGGAACCTTTAAAAATTAAGCAGATTCACGTACGCACAACTCACGACCCTAAATAGGACATACTTGTCGACATTACCCTTATTAATGAATCAACATGGAGACTTCTCTTCAATACCAATCTAGGATATGAAAAGATCAACCAAAACAAAAAGAAACAAAAAAAAAATCTTTTTCTTAAGACCTGTAAGTGCGTAACTCTTGTCTCTTTTTTGATCAGGCACTTGAGACAAGATGAACAGCCAACACAATTAAGTTGTGTTTGGGTGAAAAATAATCTGTCCACCGTGAACCTTTTGGAAAGAGCTCCTAAAATCCTCTTTCACAGAGTGTTTAGACCGTGTTCTGTTTTGAAGTGGTCTAACTTTTTCTTTAGAAATCAACTTCTTCGGAGAAGAGTTGAGTTTACATACCTCAGACGACTTATGAACAAGTTTAAGCTTGTTTGCTAATCGATTTGCTCTCCGTTGAAGTTTATTGACATATCTTATTTTATGTTTGTACTTGTCACACTTAGAGAGTTCATGACCCGTAAAAGTGCTATAAGAACATGTCAATGTGGAGGACGGTTCAGACACCATAGCGGAGCAAGCTGCTAGATAAATTGTGGTACCTGAAACATTAAAAAAGAATTTCCAGTAGATAGAGAAAAATCCATTTTATCCTCCAAAATAGTTGAAGAAGTTTCTCCAGGAAACATATTAAGATTGATGTGAGTATTGATACAATTTTCAAAATCAATATTTTCAGCAAGGAACGCAACACTTGATTTTTTGTCTTCATTTGAATCATAGTGATCAGACATTTCATCAAGAGTTGCCGCAAGACCTTTGTTCCCGATGTATTTTCTACGATTTGGATACTCATTGACAAAATAACCAAAACCTTTACACATGAAGCACTGAGGCATATCCTCATCATCAGTATCGACAGTATCCCTGTTTTTAGGAGGAACATAGTCATGAGGTTTAACTGATGATCTAGGCTTATCTCTGACGAACTGTTTACTTCTCTTCAAAAGAAGATCTTTAAACTGTCTTGTGATCAGAGAAACTGAGTTATCAAGATCTTCATCTGATGAATCAGTCTCACTAGGATCATTCACAGAGTTGCCAACACTTTTACTTTTGTCAAGTAATTTTGTGTTCTTTTGTGCTTTGAAAGCAATATCCTTTCCAGATTTGGATGTATGTTCATGGTCAAAGATCTTTAACTTCCCAACCAGTGTATTTCTGTATAAAGTATTAAGGTTATTTCCTTCAACAATGGCATGTTTTTTAGAGTCGTATTTGGATGGCAACGATCTGAGAATTTTCATCATAATGTCCGTTTCGGGAATAGTCTTACCCAATGCAAAAGATGCATTAACAATTTCAGACACTTTGTGATTAAACTCATCAAATGAATCTTCATCAGCCATGCGAAAGTTTTCCAAATAAGAATTTAGGTCTTGAAGCCTAGCTTCCTTTTCAGAGGTATTCCCTTCGAATACAGTTTCTAAGATATCCCACGCATCTTTAGACCGAGTGCACGTAGTCACATGGTGCTGAAGATCTAGGGTAATGGCATGAATGATAGCATTTAAACCATCAGAATTTTGCTTTGCAGCGAGAATCTCGTTAGGTTCATATCTACCAATATCCTTTGCAATAGAAACACCGTCTACTGTAACCATCGGAGGATCATAACCATTAACAACATAAAACCATGATTGAAAATTACGCGCTTAAAGAAAGGAACGAATAACAATTTTCCACTATAAGTAATTTTAGCCATCGAAGACTAGTGGTACGTTTACTGAGATAGCACTTCTGTCCATAGAGTCAGATCGCTACAAACACAGACTTTTAAGGTCTTAAACGTGTTTGCCTGCTCTGATACCAATTGAAAAAGCAGGGGTCTAACAACCACACCCAATATTTCGCTTAGCAATCTGTATGGACTAACTCCAATATACTTTAAAGAGAATCAACAAGACAGTCAGACTCAATCTTAAGAAATGTATATCCAAGAGTTATATCTTAATTTCTCAATTTAATCTGCAATCAAACAAATAGGAATTTGTGAGCCCGATTGAATATAAGAAAGAACTTGGACGGTATCAAAAACCAATATCCAAGTGTCAATCAATTTAATCAACAACCCAAAGGTCGGATTCACAAACTGATTGAACTTACGCACAACCTGTGATATTTCAATTATATAGAAAATATAATGCGGAAAAGAAATAACACAGACACCAGAAATTTTGTTAACGAGGAAACCGCAAATGCAGAAAAACCCCGGGACCTAGTCCAGATTTGAACACCACACTGTATTAAGCCTCTACAAACACTAGCCTACTACAAGTTAACTTCGGACTGGAATGTAGTTGAGCCCTAACCAATCTCACACTGATCAAGGTACAGTTGCGTTACTTACGCCTCTGAATCCCAGCAGGACTCTGTGCACTTAATTCCCTTAGCTGATATCACCCACAACTAAGAGTTGCTACGACCCAAAGTCGAAGACTAGATAAACCAATCCGTCTCACACAGAAATTCTATTGAATAGATAAATATGTCTCCCACAGAAATACCTAAGAGTTTTGTTCCGTCTTTTGATAAATCAAGGTGAACAAGAACCAATTGATACAGCGGACTTATATTCCCAAAGAACAGCCTAGTAATATCAATCACCTCACAATAATCTTAATCGTATGGTAGCGAAATAAGATATTATGGAATCACAAAGGATGAGACGAAGATGTTTGTGACTACTTTTTATCTTTCCTATCGGAGAATAAATCTCGAGCAAATCTTAGAGAAGATAGTACTCAATCACGATTGAAAACAGGAAGATCAGAACGCGCAACTACAAAGAAATAGTTGGGTCTGGTTTCAGAATCCTAGTCGTTAACCTACAGGATTTTGGAGAAAACCTAAGGTTAAAGGAGAATCGACTCTAGTCACAACTAATATCACACAGTAGGTGTGGGGATTAGGTTTCCCAGTTGCTAGAGTTCTCCCTTATATAGTCTTCAAATCAGGGTTTGCAATCAATGTTACCTTGGTAACAAAGCATTAATTATTCACCATTGGATGAAAACTTGATTAGACTCAAGCTAATATCTTTCAACCGTTAGATCGAATTTAGATTATTACACACAAATGAAAAGTGACTTCATTTAGATATGAGTAACCGTACCTAAACGTGTGCACCATGTTGGCTCAACAATAGTTAACCGAAGTTAGCCATATGAACACTTTCATATCAACCTTATTCATCTTAACCATAACTAGTTCAAATGAATCAAATGAAACTAGTTCTAGATTTATTCAATTTTTTATATTCTCATAGAAGTATACAAGACACAATTGAAGCAAAATTGATTTTGATTCACTCGAATCAATTCATGAACAGTATGGCCACGGTTTGCAAAAGATTGCATTCCTTATTATATAAATGTATTATTTCATGAACAAACATATTTTAGAACCTAACCTACTCAAGTATGCAAACGGGTACGCATACCTAATCTGCTGGACCAAGTTTGGGTTCGCCAGTATGCGAATTTTGGTACGCATACCATCCAAACTCAGTTAAAATACAGAAATTGAAACTCACGCCAGTAAGCATACCGGTATTCATACTGAGTTCCCGGACTTTCATAAACCAACCAGTACGCATACGTGTATGCATACAATTGTTCCCGTACTTGGAATATCTTGCAACAATTAGCATACAAGTACGCATACTGTGCTATATCTAATCATGGTTATTTGTTCTAAACTCCCATTTCAATCATTGAAATATTCTTAGAAGACAACAATAGCCGTCTCACACAAACTATTAGCTTCGAAGCAATTTTCAAGTGATCGAATGATCAATACGAAACATTTCGAGTCTACATCAAATGACTATCTCACGTAAAGCATGTAAGATGTTGTAAGGCAATTTTCACATGATCATCTTTTGACTTTCGTGAAGAATATAAGATGAACTTGGTTAAAGCGAAATCTTACCAACACATATTTCGAGAAATATGTAAGCGAGTTAAACTCAACTCGAAATATCAAATGAATATAATCAAAGTCTATAAAGCTATACGACTTTTGTCTCAAATAGGAGATAGAGTAGATAGACTTTTGAGTGACAGATGAGTTCAAGTCTCCACATACCTTTTGTTGATGAAGTTCCACAAGCTCTCCTTAGTAGTTCTTCGTCTTCAATCGATGAACGCTGTGAAGTCTAATGCTCAACTACACTTTTTATCCTAATCCGAGACTTAGCTATAAGTAGACTAGAAATCAAGACTTATAGTTTTTGCAACTAAACTTGACAACAAGCTTGAGATAGCAACGCTTGCGAGTTCGACCGAGCAGTGTTCTAACAGAAAGCTTTCTTCACGACCAAAACAATGATTTTAAAACAAAATCAATTGATGAATAAACACCATACTGTGAGCCTAATTTTAGACATTAAATGATTATAGATAGCAACACTATCCCAAAGCTGAATGAACCTGTAAAAAAATTAAGCCTAATTTTACACATTAGAAAAAAAATACTAAGTCATTACGATCCTTAATCGTTTGGTATCGACGGGTAGTTTCTAATGAAATTGAACTAAAATAAGCTTGAGACAGTGCAACTTAAATTGAACTTTAAAGTGTTTGAAATAGGAAATTATCATGTACCGGTCAACCGGGTATAACTCTTTACTTGTAACTCTCGAAGTTACACTTCAAACATTATAAATTCAAGCAACCTAAGGTGCAGTACCTAATAAAATGAGTTTTGAGTTATTTCTGATATAGGAATCTGAATTTATATTGAGCAGAGGGAGTTCACAATAGCTGCGATATTATTCAGTTTGTCATCAGGATTAAGATACATAATCATAAAATCAACACCGTAAAAGATTTAGAATATGACCTACCTGTCTCTGGTCTTATAAATTTCATGTATGTTAGGATTGAAATAGACATATGTAGCATTTGTTGGGATGAGAACTTCCCTGCAAAGTAGGTAGGTGGTCATTATTATGTGTTTGCTTGTAACTTCTACCATTTTTGAAATAAAAATATGCAACGAAAATTTATTCATTACCTAAAAAGCAGACCGCAACTACAACTGCTTCTTCCCATTTTTGTTACCAACTACATGGATATTAAGAACTTGTATAAACCTCGCTATTAGCTTTTCAGCTCAATAATCTAACAGATATGTGTACGCATATAAGTCTGAAAGGCCCCATCCATTTAACAGATAACTTAGTATACATACCGTTCCAATCTTGTAATTTTTGCCAAGCCAAAGTAGGAGGCCACTCTAATGATCGAAGGATCATTTGTAGCCTTGATAACTGTAAGCTAAACTTGTTGGTGCTACATTCCTGTAACATTCATCCACTCAATTCATCTCTGACCCATTCATTTCACAGCACAATCTACCGATTTCTCCATTGCAGCAACAACACCTTCAATCAACACTCACCACCTCCACATAACCTACAACAAACTCTAGCAAACAGAGAGAATTATTACCTCAATTACTTTGCCTCCTTGCATCCTAAATCTGATTAAAAAAGGGAATTTTTTCTTAACACGAAAAAATATCGGTAATTTCATCAGACTGTAGATCTTCAAAATCTTCATCTTCGTAATCAACTCGATACAATCCCTCAGTCTATAATGCAACTTTTCCCAAAAATCCCCATATACTTCAAACTCTCTCCTCACATATCTCCCTACATAAGTTCTTAATCGAACCAAATCATTCATTTAAGCATTTAAGCATACACTTTGAAAGCAATTTAAATAAAATCAAAATTTTAAGCATAAAGATATCGAAAACTTATACTTACAACTCATTAAACCCTCTTTGTGATTCGAGTAGACTAACACCTTTCTAGATTCCCTCTGCCCCTGGTTGTTATGAAAACCTAATTTCAAAATTTAATCCCCAGATTGAGAACCCAAATTTCAAAATCAGAATCAGAAATCCACAAATTTGAAATCCCTAATTTTCACTGAGAATAAATAGTAACATCTATATAACAACAAAACATAGTTTAGTTTGGGTTTGTTGATTTCTATACCTTCTTGAAAGTGTATCAGCCTTCTTCTTCACCATTTCTGGAACTCTCATAATAATCGTGAAAACTGTCTGTTTCCCTTGTTATTCAATCGAAATCAAACCCATTTTTCCTGATATATATCATGAGAACCCTATAACCCATCGTAATCTCCACATCCATCAACAAAATCAATGGTAGTCATCTTCAACTTCTAACTTCTCGCTGCCAAAATTAACTGAAAATACGATGGAATTGAAAAAAGGTTAACTGATCGAAGGCTTAAAACCCCAGAAGCAAAACTGTTGTAACCATCGCTTCTCAAAAAGAGTACTCCCCGGATAGAAAGGAAGAAGAAAGAGAATAAAAAAGAATCAGGTGGAGGCGCAGCTAGGGTTATGTGTTGCAGAGGAAGATACGGATCTAGAAAATTTTCTGTTTTAGATTTTCCGATATGTGAATAAGAACACGATATGACGGTATCTTACTTAGGTTTAGATCCTGAGGTAAGTGTTGTCCACACCAACGACGTTACTTAACGTCCAATCAAGTATCCGGTGTAAACCAAGTGTAACGAATTATTTAGGCATAAACTATGATATAAGTATTGTCCACCCACGTTTCTACTAACGGAGTTACAAACGTCCAGTTGAGTTTAGGGTGTAAACAAAGTGTTATTAAAGGTTTGATGTCTTGACCAATAGAGTCCCGCCAAGTGACCTCTCCAGGTTTACCTATGCCTAAAGCTCATTCATGAGTGAAGAAGGGTTCTTCTCTTCTCACGGTTTTGTTTTAAGAGCATCTCCAATGCTATGGGTCAAGGTCTTAAATGGGTATGACAAATAGGATTTAAGACTTTTTCTACCAACTTTTCATCTCCAACACTAAGGTGAAGGTTATAAAAAAAGATGACATGTACATGTGGGGACCAAGTGGAGGTAAAGGAGAAAGACTAAATAAGACCTGCTTCATGACCCTGGGCTTAAGTCCACATCATCTTTTGTCTCTAAATTTAGACAAAAAGTGTTAGATAGGACCTTGGAGACTAGAGATGAAATTTAGGTATAGAGTGTTATCTTTATTATTTTTTGTGATGTAGTAAATGACCCATAACCAAAAGGTACTAATAAGACCTCCACATAGGATGACCTTTACCCCAAGCATTGGAGATGCTCTACGAGGGGTGCGTTAATGGTTCATATAGATATCGCTTATCCACCTATTACGTTCACTAGTCTTTTGAGTTTTCCATATATTCATATGTCTTATCTACTGATTCCCAGAGTTTCAGTTTTGTGTTGATTTTTCTAGTCATACTTATATGTTTTTGTTTTGATTTTACTTTTTGCAGACATGGATTTCAGCCACCTTATATTTTACAACCGAGATGTCCAACTAGAGGATATTAACAAGAGGGCAGAGGTAATCATAAGGACCTAATACAAGTTCGTAATTTGATCGAGAGACCAAACTAGAGCAGGCATAGGAACTGGAAGATAAACTTGCTCATGAAGAACTTAAGGAGCTCAACAACTTTGCATAAAAGAGGAAAATAGAAATTAGAGGAGGATTTGTATCAACTTGGTGAGCATGCTTTAGAAAAACTTGTTGTTGTTGATAGTGCCAATGCTGATGCTGCCTATGATGGTGGTGATGTTGCTTATCCAAATGTTGGTGCTCCCAATGCTGCTGCTCCCTGATGTTGACGCTCCTTGATGCTTTATTTATTCTAGCTAATTAAAACATTATAAGTATACATTTTTAAGACTTTTAGGTGTTTGTAATTACTGTAAGCATTGGTTGGATAACGGTTTTATTTAATTATAATTATCGTATGCAATGGGTTTACAGTACAATAACTTTATGCATGCTTCAAATTATGTTATGTGAATACATGCAAACAATCAGTCCATATGACTATACCTTATGAACTGATTCTTTGGGCTTCATCCTTGAATCGGGTTTTTTAGGTATTCGTATAATCCGGTTCTTCAAGTATTAAAAATGTCAGTTTTCTATTGATACAAGAGGTTAACGTGTGCAACAATATGGATCGATTCTGGTTGGTGGAAAGTTCAATTTTTTTATTAATCTTCAAAGCTACAATCAGTTAATGTTGACAATCATAAAGACCAATTCTAGTTTGGCATCAAGGCTTAATTCTTTACGGGCATTCACGAGCAACGATTGTCCACAGTTATTTCACATTTTTTCGAAAAAAAACAAGTTGTTGGGTCTTCCTCTATATAAGAAGGACCTCTTTCCCAGACCCAATTTGGGCCAAACTTGCATATTGTAGTCACTCCTACTCCATCCACTACTCAAACAACACACACCTAATTTCATATACTCAACAAACACACATTTCATTATATACTCTATCCAATTCACTTCATACCTTTACAAGCATGACATCATTTAACTCTGTTGTAGCAAATATGTTCCCACAATACTCCTCGAGATTTGTATTGAAATATATGATCTTAACCGTTAGGTGAATTAAGATTTATACCTGATGAATGAATTATAGACGGTCAGATGATTCACGTTATTCCTCGAGATGCGTTCTGGATGATGAAGAGATTTTACCTCAACACTCCAATGACTTTGGATCTCTTAGAATTGTTGATGAGTGAGGAAGGGGGTACATGCAAAGACATTCTGATGCCTCAATGAGTAAGAGCTCTAAGCATGTTATTATGGAGAGAGAAGGATTAGAAATGTGTACCTTTTGAGTTGAAATTCCTCCTCTATTTATAGGTTGTAGAGGGTATGCATCCAGTCAATTACCTGTCTGTATTAATTTTGATAATGTACCTAGACCAAATGCTCTCCAGGTTCATCTTTATTTGAAATAAGAATTATGTATCTAGACGTTAAAAATGTACTTAGTCCAACAAATAATCTATATTCATCCCCTCCTTTCAGGATGACCAGATTAATTAATGTATTTGTGTTAGAGCACTGCTCGGTCGAACTCGCAAGGCGTTGCTATTTCAAGCTTGTTTGTAAAGTTTAGTTGTCAAAACTATAATTCTTGATTTCTAGTCTACTTATAGCTATGCCTCGTATTAGGATAGAATGTGTAGTTGAGATTTAGACTTCACGGCGTTCATCGATTGAAGACGAAGAACTACTAAGGGGAGCTTGTGGAACTTCATCAACAAAAGGTATGTGGAAACTTGAACTCATCTATCACTCAGAAGTATATTTTTCTATTCTATCTCCTATTGATACAAAAGTCGTATAGCTATATAGACTTTACTTTATACGCATTTGATATTTCGAGCTGAGTTTAACTCGGTCACATATTTCTCGAAATATGTGTTGGTAAGCTTTCGCTTTAACCAAGTTCATCTTTTATTCTTGACAAAATTCAAAAGATGATCATGTGAAAATCGCCTGGTAACATCTTATATGATTTGTGTGAGACAGTTATTTGATATAGACTCGGAATGTTTCTTATTGATCATTTAATCACTTGAAAATTGCTTTGAAGCTAATAGTTTGTGTGAGACATCTATTCTCGTCTTCTAAGAATATTTCAGTGATTAAAATGGGAGTTTAGAACAATTAACCATTTATTGGATATAGCACAGTATACGTACTTGTATGCTAACTGTTGCAAGTGTATTCCAAGTACGGGAATTTAGTATGCATACCAATGTGCGAACTGATTCAACAGTTGAAGTCCGAAAACTATAGTATGCATACCCATATGCGTACTGATTTCAACTGAGTTCGGTCATGAACGACAGTATGCGTACCTGTTTGCATACTGGCGAACAAGACCAAGTCCGGGAACTTAGGTATGCGTACCCGTTTGCATATTTGAGTGGGTTAAGTTCTAAAATCGGTTAAGTATGTTTACATACTCATGAACAAATACATTTATATAATAAGGAATGCAATCTTCGCAAACCGTGGCTATAATGTTCATGAATTGATTCGGGTGAATCAAAACCGATTTTGCTTCAATTGTGTCTTGTATACTTCTATGAGAATATAAACAATTGAACAACTCTATAACTAGTTTCATTTGAGTCATTTGAACTAGTTGTGACAAAGATGAACAAGGTTGATATGAAAGTGTTCATATGGCTAACTTCGGTTAACTATTGTTGAGCCAACTAAGTGTACACGTTTAGGTACGGTTACCCATATCTAAATGAAGGTACATTTCATTTGTGTATAACAAGCTAAGACAATCTAACGGATGAAAGATATTAGCTTGAATCTAATCAGGTTTTCATCTAACGGTGAATATTGAATACTTGTTACCAAGGTAACATTGACTGCAAACCCTGATTTGAAGACTATATAAGGGAGAACTCTAGCAACTGGGAAACCTAATCCCCACACCTCCTGTGTGATACCAGTTGCGACTAGAGTTGATTTTCCTTTAACATAGGTTTTTTTCTAAAACCATTATAGGTTAACGACTTAAAGACTTCATTAGGATTCTGAAGCCAGACCCAACTATTTTCTCTGTAGTTGCATGTCTTACTTTGTTCTATCGTATTGAGTACTATCTTCTCTAAGATTTGCTCGAGATTTAATCTCCGATAGGTAAGATAAAAAGTAATCACAAATCTCTTCGTATCATTCTTTGTGATTCCAAAATATCTTGTTCTGCTACCATACGGTTAAGATTATTGTGAGGTGATTGATATTACTTGGCTGTTCTTTGGGAATATAAGTCTGCTGTATCAATTGGTTCCTGTTCACCTTGATTTATCAAAAGATGGAACAAAACTCATAGGTATTTCTTTGGGAGACAGATTTATCTATTCAATAGACTTTTCTGTGTGAGACAGATTTATTTATCAAGTCTCCGACTTTGGGTCGTAACAATTCTTAGTTGTGGGTGAGATCAGCTAAGGGAATCAAGTGCGTAGAGTCCTGCTGGGATTCATAGGCGTAAGGAACGCAACTGTACCTTAATCAGTGTGAGATTGGTTCGGGCTCAATTACATTCCAGTCCAAAGTTAACTTGTAGTAGGCTAGAGTCTGTAGCGGCTTAATACAATGTGGTGTTCAAATCTGGACTAGGTCCCGGGGTTTTTCTATATATGTGGTTTCCTCGTTAATAAAATTTCTGGTGTCTGTGTTATTTATTTTCCGCATTATATTTGTTTATATAATTGAAATATCATAGGTTGTGCGTAGTTCAATCAATTAGATAATCCAACCTTTGGTTGTCGATATAAATTGATTGACACTTGAACATTGGTCTTTGGTACCGTTCAAGTTGTGTCTCATAATAATATGGCTCGCGGATTTCTATAAGTTTGATTTGCTGATTATATTGAGAAACAGAGATATAACTCTTGGATGTATTTTCCTTGATTGAGTCTAACTGTCTAGTTGATTCTCTTGGAAATATATTGGAATTAGTCCATACAGATTGCTAAACGAAATATTTGGTGTGGTTGTTAGACCCCCGCTTTTTCAAATTGTATCAGAGCAGGCAAACACGTTTAAGACCTCATAATTATGTGTTTGTAGCAATCTGACTTTATGGATAGTAAAGTCTCTATAAACGCTTCACCAGAATTAGATCTACTCAACTCCGAATGTGTTCTAGAAACCATCGATGAGGTTTAGTTCTTTGATCTATAAAAAATCATCAAAAATCTTTGTCGAGAAAAACATCGATTGATAAGAAAAATTGATGGTCTTTATTGCAAAATTTATATCAAAAAATTTGATCTTCGAGAACGTTCTGAAGAGCTAGTTAATCTCCATAAGAAGTTGGATGAACAAATCCTGATTAATTCTTATCTTGTTGCAGATATTGCAAATTATAAGGATTTGAAGTCTGTCAAAGTTTCTTCAATGAATATGTATTTATACTCTATCTCCTATTTGAGACAAAAGTCGTATAGCTATATAGACTTCGATTATACACATTTAATATTTCGAGCTGAGTTTAATTCTCTTACATATTTCTCGAAATATATGTTGGTAAGCTTTCGATTTAACCAAGTTCATCTTATATTCTTGACGAAAGTCAAAAGATGATCATGTGAAAATCGCCTGGTAACATCTTACATGATTTGTGTGAGACAGTCATTTGGTTTAGACTCGGAATGTTTCGTATTGATCATTTGATCACTTAAAAATTGCTTTGAAGCTAATAGTTTGTGTAAGACAGCTATTGTCGTCTTCTAAAAAAAATTCAATGATTGAAATGAGAGTTTAGAACAAATTAACCATGATTGTATATAGCACAGTATGCGTACTTGTATGCTAACTGTTGCAAGTTATTCCAAGTCCGGGAACCATAGTATGCATACACGTATGCGTACTGGTTTGTTAGGTTAAGTCCGGGAACTTAGTATGCATACCCGTATGCGTACCGGCGTAAATTCAAGTCCGGGAATTCAACTGAGTTTTGTGGTGTACGACAGTATGCGTACCCGTTCGCATACTGGCGAACCCAGACCAAATCCAGCTACTTAGGTATGCGTACCCGTTTGCATACTTGAGTGGGTTATGTTCTATAATCGGTTTGTTCATGAACTAATACATTTATAAAATAAGGAAAGCAATCTTTTGCAAACCGTGGCAATAATGTTCATGAATTGATTCGAGTGAATCAAAAGCGATTTTGTTTCAATTGTGTCTTGTATACTTCTATGAGAATATAAATAATTGAACGACTCTAGAACTAGTTTCATTTGAGTCATTTGAACTAGTTGTGTTAAGATGAATAAGGTTAATATGAAAGTGTTCATATGGCTAACTTCGGTTAACTATTGTTGAGCCAACAAGGTGTACACGTTTAGGTATGGTTATCCATATCTAAATGAAGTCACTTTTCATTTGTGTGTAACAAACTAAGTTCGATCTAACGATTGAAAGATATTAGCTTGAGTCTAATCAGGTTTTCATCTAACGGTGAATATTGAATGCTTTTTTACCAAGGTAACATTGATTGCAAACCCTAATTTGAAGACTATATAAGGTAGAACTCTAGCAACTGGGAAACCTAATCCCCACACCTCCTGTGTGATACTAGTTGCGACTAGAGTCGATTCTCATTTAACATAGGTTTTTCCTAAAACCATTATAGGTTAACGACTTAAAGACTTCATTGGGATTGTGAAGCCATACCCAACTATTTTCTCTGTAGTTGCGTGTATTGATCTTGCTTTATTATATCGTATTGAGTACTATCTTCTCTAAGATTTAATCGAGATTTAATCTCCGATAGGCAAGATAAAAAGTTTTCACAAACATCTTCGTCTCATCGTTTGTGATTCCACAATATCCTTTTTCGCTACCATACGATTAAGATTATTGTGAGGTGATTGATATTACTAGGCTGTTCTTCGGGAATATAAGTCTGGTGTATCAATTGGTTCCTGTTCACCTTGATTTATAAAAATACGGAACAAAACTCATAGGTATTTCTATGGGAGACAAATTTATCTATTCAATAGACTTTTCGGTGTGAGACAGATTGGTTTATCAAGTTTTCGACTTTGGGTCCTAGCAACTCTTAGTTGTGGGTGAGTTCAGCTAAGGGAATCAAGTGCGTGGAGTCCTGCTGGGATTCAGAGGCGTAAGGAACGCGACTGTACCTTAATCAGTGTGAGATTGGTTAGGGCTCAACTACATTCTAGGCCGAAGTTAACTTGGAGTAGGCTAGTGTCTGTAGCGGATCAATACAGTGTGGTGTTCAAATCTTGACTAGGTCTCGGGGGTTTTCTGCATTTGCGGTTTCCTCGTTAACAAAATTTCTGGTATCTGTGTTATTTCTTTTCCAAATTATATTTGTTTATATAATTGAAATATCACAGGTTGTGCGTAGTGCAATCAATTAGATAATCCAACCTTTGGTTGTTGATATAAATTGATTGACACTTGAACATTGGTCTTTGGTACCGTTCAAGTTGTTTCTCATTGTTAGAGCATAGCTCGGTTGAACCCACCAAGCGTTGGTATGTCAAGTTTGGTTGTCATATTTTAGTGAATCGAAACTCATTTAAAGAGTCGCTTGATTATATACTTGAGTCAACTTCGTATAGGTTAGCTTGAAAGTATTAGGATATGAGACATTACAAGTATTACGTGAATACTTGAAGAATGTGAAGAAGTAAGGAGCTACAACGACGACATCATCCTTCCACTTGAGGTTAGTAATATTTGCCTTGAACTGTTTCATTCCCTAACGTATCTTTCAAGTCGTGCATATTGAAAACATAACTGCGTAGCCATAAATGATTATACTCTTGTTAGACATAGTATTAAGGAATACAATACGACGTATAACGCTTATCTTTTGAACTTCGTATATCAGACATTGACATAATCGTTTGAATGCTATTGTGATTATGTATGGGTATTAAGTGAAGATTTCATCCTAGGAAACAATGTTTTACATTCGTTTAAAGGAAGTAAATTCATGAACTTGTTTTGTGATTCGAAAGGGAAATCGCTAGGCTTATTGGTATTATTATTCATTGCAAATATTTTGAACTACCAATATGTGTGATTAGTATAACCGCTCATGACTTGCTTATATTCTTGGTAAAACTATTCAAAAGGCCTGACTTTTGTATTGGTATGACTTTTATTAGTGAAACCAATCTTAAGTAATCACCTTAGATGGAATGATCGATTTAGTGTTATTGGTATGACCAACTCTAGGCAAAGGGGAACCGATCCTAGTAAGAGGTGCAACCGATCACAAAGGGGAATCGATCCTTGTAAGAGGTGCAACAAGTTTCTAGATATTAGGAAAAGATCCTATGAACATGTGCAACACGTTTTTGGATATTGGGAACCGATTCTATGGACATGTGCAACAAATACAAGTGAGATACCATATATATGTGGGAACCGATCCTAGTACCTAATCAACCAAGTTTTGGTAACTAGCGTGACTAATTCTAGTGCCCACATGGAAGGTAGAACCGTTAAACCCATGATTGGTGATTTGATAGGATAATCAATCACATAGTTCTTGGAAGTCATATGAACCAATTCTAAACTTGTTTGGAAGTGTGGCAAATCGATTCCAAGATTGTAAGTATGAAAGAGGACTTACAAAGTATGTCGACATACTTTGAACATGTGCAGTAACGCTTATCTTTTATTGTTCAAAGTTATTCATTAATAGCTAAAGGAAAAATCCCAGATCGAAAATAAATTGAGAATCTTTTAATTAAGGTTTTTAATTTTATATTTGGAAAATAAAAATTAGTAATGTGCATTTACTAATTGGTGATTTTCTAGTGAGATTTCAGTCATTATTTGGACAAAGCATTTCAAGGAATTATGGAAACCGAATTTGGAATATATTACATATCTTGAGAATATTTTCGGTTTTGGAAATTCCTTGGTGTCCAAACTTCCTTGGTCTATAAATATCAAAGTTTGCATTTCGAGCAAACTAATCCTAAGAGCAAGCAAAACTACCTAGTTGTGTTGTTACAGGTGGAGCCGCCTATTCGGAGACGAAAGTAACCTAATTAGGAGAAATCTCTTACGGCCGCTCAGTTTAAAGACTTCTTTGATTGAGAAGCTCTATTAGTACCGTTGGTGGGAAACTAGATAATTGCGGTTTATCATTAGTTTTAGATTGATTTGATTGACTAACGGTTGTTGAACTTTGATTGCACCTAGTTTGTGTATGCTTGAGAATCTTCTCTTCTGATATAAGATTCACTCAAACTAGATCGAATTTTCGACGGGGATCTTTAGACTGTTTGTAGATCTAAAGACATCTTGTGATAATCCATTGTTAACAGACTCCGTTCTGTGCATGATTGATCACAAGAGATTCAAGTTGATTGTGTTCAGGTGTTTATTGAAGATCTAAGAAGATTTGAAGACGAAGAAGATTTCTTATTTGGGTCTATAATCTTTTGTGTGGACAATACTTGTTTCGGTTAAAGAGGATCAAACTATAATCGTTTTATCTTTGTGATAGATTGGATTGATTTGTTGAGTAGATCGGCATCAATACAATTCTTTGTGATTCAAAGTATTGATTGCAAAATCTGGACAATTACTTTGGTAGTTGTTATTGGATAGATCTAAGGACCTGACAAAGGAGTTTATTGAGATAAACGGAAGAGCCTTTTGTCGAAATCATATCACTTGGTTTAAAAGAGTTATTACCAAACAGATTTGTTGTTCCTTTACTGTTTGGAATACGAACCAAAGGAATTGTTCCAAGTGCGTGACTTATTAACAAGCTGGAGGCGCAGGGATACAGACGGAACTAGGTGAACTATAGGTTTAGTTGCTTGGTCTCAACTATACAAAGTTGGTTTTATTTTGTATAGTGGCTTAATCCTGAGAGTATTCAATTATGGACAAGGTCCCGGGGTTTTTCTGCATTTGCGGTTTCCTCGTTAACAAAATCTTGCCGTGTCTTTTACTTTTCTATTTCCGCAATTATAATTGTTTTTATTATAATTAGAAGTAACATACACAAATGTTAATTCCTATTTACTTGGTAGTAATCCTATTGGGTTTGGTTAAGTCCGAACTATTTATCAAGTAAACATACTTCGTTGTTGAATTGTCTCGATCTTGTATCCATAGTCAATCACGCAAGTTATCTTGTTGTCGTATTATCTGGATCTCGTATCCCCAGACGATCACACTAAGTGCGATCAATTAGTTGTATTTTCTCGACTCGGTCTATAAACAATCACTTTCGGAGAAAGGACTTATAGGTGGAAAAGTTTTAGATTGAGGTATATTTGGGAACCCTCGTCTTTTCAATTGGTATCAGAGCAGGAAAACACGAAAAGATCTAAAAATCTGTGTTTGGTGTGATCCAACCTATAAGAAAATGAATCTTATGAATGATTCAGTTAACGTACCACCAAGATTTAATAGAATGAATTACCCATTTTGGAAAGCTTCTATGAAAACCTTTCTTCAATCCCGAGATTTTAATACTTGGCTATTAATCGAAGACGAATATGAAAGACCAAAAGTAGAATATCCAGGAGCAGAGTTTAAACGCCTTGCATTCTACAGTTTTGAAGAAAGAGCTCTTGCAAAGCAGAACTCTGATTTTCTAAATGCCATCATATACGCAGTAAGTGATGATCTTCGTCATCATGTTTTGTCATGTGAAACTTCTAAGGAGGCATGGGATACTCTTGAGACCGTATTCGAAGAAAATGATTCCGAAAAAGAAGCGCGACTTCTGTCCCTTTCATCTGAATGGGAATACCTTAAAATGGATGATAACGATACCTTTGAGGAGTTTAACACTAAACTTTCTGAGATTGTCAATGCTTCTTTCTTACTTGGAAAGACTATACCTTAAAAGGAAATAGTATGCAACATTCTCAGATCGTTACCATCCAGATACGAGTCTAAGAAACATGTCATAATAGAAGCAAATAATCTTTCTATACTTTCTCGAAACTCTCTTGTAGGAAAGTTAAAGATCTTTGATAAAGAATTTCTGCTGAAGAATCAAACTGAGAAACGTTGCCAGGAGAACAAGGTACCTGTTGAAAAAGAGCTTGACTCAAGAATTGTGCTTCTAGCGCAACGAATTAAGGACATCTTATCTAATGATAAACGTGATCCTGATACATTATCTTTTTGTCATAAAAAGGGTAATGAAGAAGTACAATGCTTCAAGTGCAGTAAATTCGGACATATGGCAAAACATTTCCCAACAGAAGATCTCAGAAGTGCAGCAAGGCGTATGTCTCTACTCTTGATGATATTCCGGAGGAAGAATCCAATTAAGGAATGTCTAACTGTAATGCACTTCTTGCCAACTCTAACAGTGATGAATCCTGCTAGTCTAATCAACTCCTAGAAAAACTTGAGTTGGAAATTAAGGAAAATAAAAGGTTAAGCCTGGTACTTGAAAACCTTTTGAAATTCCTTTCAGATAAAACCCGTATGGTAAAATCTGAACAAGAAAAATTGGGTGAAAAACCAAGAGACTCAGAAACTAGTTTTTTCTGATAACATGATAAGTTCTTCATGTGGAAGAAATAATCACACTGTAATCTTCCTTGGAAATAAACTTATCAAAGCACTTCACAAAGGGATAAAGAAGACTGGTAAGTTTATGAAATCTCAAAAGGAAATTGCAAACTCTTGCAATTACAAGAGAAAGAAAGAACAAAAGGAAACACAGTCTATTGTGTTTATAAGTCATCCTATGGATGACTTTGTTAACTATGGTGAGAATAATTCTCACCTAAACACACACCGATTGTGTTGAAATATGCATCCTCACTTGTTGCCCAAAATTCTGATTTTGAGGAAGCATAAATCTGGGAAAGATGTTCATGTCTGTTTCTTTAGTGAAAAATAATAGATATCTTTTTTTTTGGGAAAAATAGTTTTGGTTTCCATAAACCAAATTATTCCTTGATTTTCTCCCATCTTATATATCTTCTTCATGTCCGAAAGAAGACTATTTTATTCCAATGGAGAAATCGGTAAAAGAAGAGTCATCTCTTGATGATTTAGCACTCTGTGCATCAGTTATGACTGAAACTCATGATGTCTCTCTTCATGATAGTTCTCAAGATTCTCTAAGAAAACAGATTCTTACTGTTAAAGGTTGCATTAGATATCATGAGCTGATGATAAAGGATTCAAAAGAAGTACAGGCTAATCTTCATTCTCAACTGTTTAAGATGAACAAATTGTCTACTGAAAAGGGAAGTGCTCAGAAGAATTTGAATCCAGTTTTCGAAAGCAATCGTCACAAGAATTGAGATTAGAGAGAAAATAAACATCAATTTTTGATTTCTTTCAATAATTGTATTAGGTCTATTATAAATAAAACTATCTATTTATGAATAAAATTATTGGTTTATAATTTTTCTTGTGATAGTTTTTGGATTACATAGCCTGTGCTTGAATGCTTTATATTATTGCTATGTATGTTTATGGGATGTTTGATTTCGGTTTTCATAACCTTGATATTCGATATCATATGCTGTGAACCCTTATGGTTTGGGTGACTTTTTGGTTTAGCAGGATTAAGTTCTAGCCCATGTTGGTAGGCTTTATCAAAGGATCATGAGGGGTTCTGATTGAAACAATATGTGAAAAAGTCACAATATGTTGAGTTGTTTGGTTTAGCATAAAAGCATATCTGTTTCGGGGTTTCAACTTTTGCATTGCACAAGTTAAAACCGGTTTTCAACCTTTCTCTGGTAAAGGTTGGTTGTTGTTGTTCTTTTGTCTTGCATAAGGATGACAACATAATGATATTTCGGTATCAATTCTCCCTGGAAAGAAGATGCAAACATTATTGGAGAAAAGGATGCGAAATTTGAGGTAACGACTTTGTTAGTTAATCGTTTTCCAGTTTAAGAAAAGACTGAGTTTATTGCATAATATTTATTGCTTTTGCTTATCAAAATTTCGGTACAATTGATGTTTATTCCATTATTTGTGTATGGATGAGTGTGTGATTCAATTGTTTCCGGTTAAGAAAAACTATTGTTATCTTGCTTTATTGTTTGGTATCAATCGTTTAGGCTTACAAAATTTTGGTGCAATTGCGATGCTTTAATGTCTATGTTGTTTCAATTGCTTCCGGTTGAGGTAAATAATTATGCAAGTTGATTTATTTGGTTTGTATAAATTGTTTATGGCTTAACAAAACAAAAGGTTTTCGGGATGAATTGTTTAGTCCAATTCGATTCCGGATAAGAGAAACTAAGTTAATTCTGATCTTAGTTAGACTCATCAAAGTGGAGGTTTCGGTTATTCAATTCTAATCGAATGCCTTAACAAGAAATGCTAGTAATCTAACCTAGTACTTGTCTTTTTTAAAAGTGAAAGGTCTAAGTTATATGGATAATTAGAACCTGATGAGAAAAATAGAGTTATCTTTATTTTGGTCTTATCGAACAAGCGATTGTATTTGTACAATCGGTTTAGCAAAAGAACTAAGGTGCTTAGTCGATTTTTGGTTTGCTAAACTATTAGGGAAAATTGCTTCGGGCAATTGTTTCCTTGGTAACATATCAAAAAAAAATTACTTTGTAGTTTCGGTTTTGATATTGGTTATCAAAAATGGTGTGTGGAACCCTCGTGCTTAACTCTTATAGGTTGCAAGTCTTGTAAGATTTGTAAGATCCTTTCGGTTTGTCTTATATGCTCGTACCTTTGTCATTTTGTGATAAAAAGGGGGAGAAATATATGGAGTAAACAAGTGATATTGGTATTGATTTATATTGATTGATATCACTAAGGGAAAGGACAAGGTGCTTAAACGTTTTATCTAACTAAAGAGTAGAGCATAGACTAAGGGGGGTAGCATATCATATTGATACTTGTAGTTATATGGACTACAAAGGGAATAACAAAGACGTGCGGATTGAAAAATCTACCTATCTTACCTTTATGGGGAGTATTAGCTTTGTTATTATAATGTCAACAACGGCATTTATGGATTGAATGTATACAGGTTATAGTGCTGTTGAATTTGGGAATCAAGCGTATGTGTAATGAATTCTTGTAATTTGTTTATCCATATGATGTAAGAGTTTTGTCACTAAAATTGACAAAGGGGGAGATTGTTAGAGCATAGCTCGGTTAAACCCACCAAGCGTTGGTATGTCAAGTTTGGTTGTCATATTTTAGTGAATCAAAACTCATTTAAAGAGTCGCTTGATTATATACTAGAGTCAACTTCATTGCAAATCCTTTGAACTACCAATATGTGTGATTAGTATAACCGCCCATGACTTTCTTATGTTCTTGGTAAAACTATTCACAAGGCCTGACTTTTGTATTGGTATGACTTTTATTAGTGAAACTGATCTTAAGTAATCACCTGAGATGGTATGATCGATTTAGTGTTATTGGTATGACCAACTCTAGGTAAAGGGGGACCGATCCTAGTAAGATGTGCAACCGATCACAAAGGGGAATCGATCCTTGTAAAAGGTGCAGCAAGTTTCTAGATATTGGGAACCGATCCTATGCACATGTGCAACACATTTTTAGATATTGGGAACCGATCCTATGGACATGTGCAACAAATACAAGTTAGATACCATATATTTGTGGGAACCGATCCTAGTACCTAGTCAACCAAGTTTTGGTAACTAGCGTGACTAATTCTAGTACCCACATGGAAGGTAGAACCGAAACTTGTTTTGGTAGAACCGTTAAACCCATGATTTGTGATTTGATAGGATAATCAATCACATAGTTCTTGGAAGTCAGATGAACCAATTCAAAACTTGTTTGGAAGTGTGGCAAATCGATTCCAAGATTGTAAGTATGAAAGAGGACTTACAAAGTAAAGATGTCGACATACTTTGAACATGTGCAGTAACGCTTATCTTTTATTGTTCAAAGATATTCCTTAATAGCTAAAGGAAAAATCCCAGATCGAAAATAAATTGAGAATCTTTTAATTAAGGTTTTTAATTTTATATTTGGAAAATAAAAATTAGTAATGTGCATTTACTAATTGGTGATTTTCTAGTGAGATTTCGGTCATTATTTGGACAAAGCATTTCCAGGAATTATGGAAATCGAATTTGGAATATATTGCATATCTTGAGAATATTTTCGGTTTTGGAAATTCCTTGGTGTCCAAACTTCCTTGGTCTATAAATATCAAAGTTTGCATTTCGAGCAAACTAATCCTCAAAGCCTGCAAAACTACCTAGTTGTGTTGTTACTGGTGGAGCCGCCTATTCGGAGAGGAAAGTAACCTAATTAGGCGAAATCTCTTATGGACGCTCAGTTTAAAGACTTCTTTGGGATTGGGAAGCTCTATTAGTACCGTTGGTGGGAAACTAGATAATTGCGGTTTATTATTAGTTTTCGATTGATTTGATTAACTAATGGTTGTTGAACTTTGATTGCACCTAGTTTGTTTATGCTAGAGAATCTTCTCTTCTGATATAAGATTCACTCAAACTAGATCGAAGTTCCGACGGGGATCTTTAGACTGTTTGTAGATCTAAAGACGTCTTGTGATAATCTATTGTTAACAGACTCCGTTCTGTGTGTGATTGATCACAATAGATTCAAGTTGATTGTGTGCAGGTGTTTATTGAAGATCTAAGAAGATTTGAAGACGAAGAAGATTTCTGATTTGGGTTCATAATCTTTGGTGTGGACAACACTTGTTTCGGTTAAAGAGGATCCAACTATAATCGGTTTATCTTTGTGATAGATTGGATTGATTAGTTGAGTAGATCGACATCAATACAATTTTTTGTGATTCAAAGTATTGATTGAAAAATCTGGACAATTACTTTGGTAGTTGTTATTGGATAAATCTAAGGACCTGACAAAGGAGTTTATTGAGATAAACGGAAGAGCCTTTTGTCGAACTCATATCACTTGGTTTAAAAGAGTTGTTACCAAACAGATTTGTTGTTCCTTTACTGTTTGGAATACGAACCAAAGGAATTGTTTCAAGTGTGTGACTTATTAACAAGTTAGAGGCGCAGGGATACAGACGGAACTAGGTGAACTATAGGTTTAGTTGCTTGGTCTCAACTATACGAAGTTGGTTTGATTTTGTATAGCGGCTTAATCCTGAGAGTATTTAATTCTTGACAAGGTCCCGAGGTTTTTCTGCATTTGCGGTTTCCTCGTTAACAAAATCTTGTTGTGTCTTTTACTTTTCTATTTCCGCAATTATAATTGTTTTTATTATAATTAGAAGTAAAATACACAAACGTTAATTCTTATTTACTTTATAGTAATCCTATTGGGTTTGGTTAAGTCCGAACTATTTATCAAGTAAACATACTTCGTTGTTGAATTGTCTCGATCTTGTATCAATAGTCAATCACGCAAGTTATCTTGTTTTCGTATTGTCTCGATCTCGTATCCATAGACGATCACATGAAGTGTGAACCGATTAGTTGTATTGTCTTGACTCGGTCTATAGACAATCACTTTCGGAGAAAGGACTTATAGGTGGAAAAGTTTTAGATTGAGGTATATTTGGGTACCCTCGTATTTTCACTCATAATAATTAGGCTCACGGATTCTATCTGTTTGATTTGCTAATTACATTGAGAAACAGAGATACAACTCTTGGATATATTTCCATTGATTGAGTCTGACCGTCTAGTTGATTCTCTTGGAATTATATTGGAGTTTTTCCATACAGATTGCCTAAACGAAATATTGGGTGTAGTTGTTAGACCCCCGCTTTTTCAATTGGTATCAGAGCAGGCAAACACGTTTAGGACCTTATAAGTTTGTGTTTGTAGCAATCTGACTATATGGACAGAAACGCTATCTCTATAAACGTACCACCAGTCTTCGATGGATCGAATTATCTATGGTAGAAAATTTCTATGCGTGCCTTTCTTCAAGCGCATGATTTTCAATCACGGGTTCGTGTAGTTAATGGCTATGAACCTCTGGTTGTTGCAGAAGGCGATTTAACTGTTCCGAAGGATATTGGTGCTTACGATCCTGCCGAGATTCTTGCTGCAAAGCAAAATTCTGATGGATTAAATGCTATCATCCATACCATTACCCCAAACCTTCAGCACCATGTGACTATGTGCACTAAGTCTAAAGAAGCCTGGGATATCTTAGAAACTGTATTCGAAGGGAATTCCTTTGAGAAAGAAGCTAGGCTTCAAAACCTAAATTCTGATTGGGAAAACTTTCGTATGGATGATGAAGATTCATTTGATGAGTTTAATCACAAAGTGTCTAAAATTGTTAATGCATCTTTTGCGTTGGGTAAGACTATTCCTGAAAAGGACATTGTGATGAAAATTCTCAGATCGTTGCCATCCAAATACGATTCTAAGAAGCATGCAATCGTTAAAGGAAATAACCTTAATACCTTATCCAGAAATACTCTTGTTGGGAATTTAAAGATATTTGATCATGGGCATACATCCAAATCTGGGAAGGATATTGCTTTCAAAGCACAAAAGAACACAAAATTGCTTGACAAAAGTAAATATGTTGGAAACTATGTGGATGATCCTATTGAGACTGATTCATCAGATGAAGATCTTGACAACTCAGTTTCACTGATCACAAGACAGTTTAGGGATCTTCTTTTGAAGAGAAGTTAACGGTTCATCAGAGATAAACCAAGGTCATCAGTCAAACCTCATGACCGTGCTCCTCCTAAAAACAGGGACACCATTGATACTGATTATGAGGATATGCCTCAGTGCTTCAAGTGTAAAGGTTTTGGTCATTTTGCCAATGAGTGTCCAAATCGTAGAAAATACACTGGGAACAAAGGTCTTGCTGCAACTCTTGATGAAATGTCTGATTCCTATGATTCAAATGAAGATGAAAAATCAAGTGTTGCACTCCTTGCTAAAAATATTGATTTTGATAATTGTAGCAATACTCACATCAATCTTGATATTTTTCCTGGAGAATCTTCTTCAACTATCTTGGGGGATAAAATGGATTTTTCTCTGTCTACTGGAAATTCTATTTCTAATGTTTCAGGTACTAGATTTTGTCTAGCAGCTTTCTCCGTAATGGTATCTGAACCATCCTCCACTTTGGCATGTTCTTACTGTACTATTAAGGGTCACGAACTCTCTAATTTTTTCAAGTACAAGCACAAAGTGAGATATGTCAATAAACTTCAACGGAGAGCAAATCGATTAGCAAACAAGCTTAAACATGTTCATAAGTCGTCTGAGGTATGTAAACTCAACTCTTCTCCGAAGAAGTTAATTTCTAAAGAAAAAGTTAGACCACTTCAGAAAAGAACACGGTCTAAACACTCTGTGAAAGAGGATTTTAGGAGCACTTTCCAAAAGGTTCACGGTGGACAGATTATTGTTCACCCCAACAAAGCTTAATTGTGTTGGCTGTGCATCTTTTCTCAAGTACCTGATCCCAAAGAGACAAGAGTTTAGCACTGTCAGGTCTTAAGAAAAAGAAAAGGATTTTTTTTTTTTTTATTATTTTAGGTTGATCTTTTCATATCCTAGATTGGTATTGAAGAGAGGTTTCCGTGTTTTAATTCATTAAAGGAGGGTTAAAGTCGACAATTATGCCTTCTTTAGGGTTAAGAGTTGTGCATAAGCGAATCTTCTTACTTTGTATAAAGGTTCTGTAACCCTACATTCATTATTCCTTCCTTGAGAACTCTTTTTATCACAAGTTTACTTGTAGAGCTTGCTTTGTGAATTACTCTCACAAACCCATATTTGTATGGAGACTCCAAGCATTATGACTTCTGATGGAAAAGATGTTAATATGATTGTTAATCCATCAATCATGAAGGAAAAAGATAAATCTCCGTTACCCTCTTCCTTGAAAAGAAAAAAGGAGGAATGTGAGGAAACCAAGGGCTGTCCCTTCAAATCTTCAGAAGTTTTCTGGTGTTCTTGAAGAGTTGAAGGAAATTAGAAAGGAGATACAACAAATAAAGGCTATTGTTTTTAGGACTCTTGAAAATCAGAAGGCCCTGGTTCGGCATCAGTCAAGAAGGTTTGTTGAAATTGACTCCTTTCTTCATGAACCTTATGTTTCAATGGTTGTTGACGACAAGGAGTTCGGGGACGATAAAGAATTTTTCAAAGGTCTTAATGTCTAGGAAACTTCGTATGAGAATTTACTCTTGTGTTTTAAGAAGGATAACTAGGGTATGGTATAGCAATTGTTGTGAGTACACATAGCTATTGCCAACGATTTTCATCTTGCAATGTTTTTAGATTTATTTATTTAAATTCTAAAGTTTATTTGGAAGATGATTTTGCAGTATTAGTCTTTATTGGTTTTATATATTGCAAAAATTGTTATGGGATATGAGTTTGCGTCCGTGAACTATGATTGTCCCATATATGTCAAAAGTTAAGTCTATTATATGTCTTTATGCAAATATTGATGGAAAATAGAATGAACTTTTGATAACAAAGATTAAGCCTATGGTATTATTATGCAAATATTGATTGATGAAAATAGAATGAATCTTTGTATATTCCGCAGTATTGATATTTCCCTGATCCACTTCTATGTGAAAGTACTGTGCAGCTCCGTAATTCTCTTATGTTGAGCATTTCCTATTAAATTAATCATGGGTTCTCTTGTGGTTAATTTAATTGAATTTTCTGGATACAAATTCATGTTTCATTTAATTTGTTAATGTCCAAAGAAATCCTTCTTTTCTTGTAAAAGTAAGGTCACTCTTGTTGTTCTTTCGGGAGTGACATTTAATGGGGGAGAGTTCTTAATTGAACTTGTGCTTAATTGTCAAATCTTTATGGGGAGTGCGGCTGTGGAATATTGTAGGAGTTATCTAGTATCTTTATAAACTCCTTGATGAATACACTAAGTTTCGACTATGTGAAATCATCGAAACAAAGTTGATATGTTCTCTTTTAGTCATGAAGTATCTCTATGAGAATTTCATTATGATCCCGCTAATTTTTGTACCTTTGCCAATTTATATTGACAAAAAGGGGGAGAATTATTGTTTAGTTCACACTACAAACACATATGGTTTACGGATCATTATATAAGGGGGAGTGGTTTTCATTGTGAGATGAAGTATTGACTAAGGGGGAGTGATACATATCACCATAGTATTGTTGTCAAAGTTGTGATGCAATTGGACTTTGATGATGTGTAATAATACTATGCCACTGTATAACAATACGAAAATATCTTGTTTTTTTATATTCTTATAACTACGGATCTTCAACAACTATGATGCATAGTTGAACACGTTCAGAATCACTGGAGTACTAAGAAGTTACGAAGATTTCGAGTAATGTTGAAGAACCAAGGAAATCAAGCATTTGGATGAGAAGCTACAAAGTTTATCTATTTTGTAATCCATATGTATTGATAGTTTTGTCACTAAAATTGACAAAGGGGGAGATTGTTAGAGCACTGAAAATTTTTAGTTGTTAGAGCACTGCTCGGTCGAACTCGCAAGCGTTGCTATCTCAAGCTTGTTTGTCAAGTTTAGTTGCCAAAACTATAAGTCTTGATTTCTAGTCTACTTATATCTAAGTCTCGGATTATGATAGAATGTGTAGTTGAGATTTAAACTTCACGGCGTTCATCGATTGAAGACGAAGAACTACTAAGGGGAGCTTGTGGAACTTCATCAACAAAAGGTATGTGGAGACTGGAACTCATCTATCACTCAAAAGTTTATTTCTACTATATCTCTTATTTGAGAAAAAAGTCGTATAGCTATATAGATTTCGATTATACACATTTGATATTTTGAGCTGAGTTTAACTCGCTTACATATTTATCGAAATATGTGTTGGTAAGCTTTCGCTTTAACCAAGTTCATCTTATATTCTTGACGAAATTCAAAAGATGATCATGTAAAAATCGCCTGGTATCATCTTACATGATTTGTGTGAGACAGTCATTTGGTGTAGACTCAGAATGTTTCGTATTGATCATTTGATCACTTGAAAATTGCTTTGAAGCTTATAGTTTGTGTGAGACAGCTATTGTCGTCTTCTAAGAATGTTTCAATGATTGAAATGGGAGTTTAGAACAAATTAACCATGATTGTATATAGCACAATATGCGTACTTGTGTGCTAACTGTTGCAAGTTATTCCAAGTCCGGGAACCATAATATGCATACCCGTATGCATACTGGTTTGTTAGTTAAAGTCTGGGAACTTAGTATGCATACCAGTATGCGTACCGGCGTAAATTCAAGTCCGGGAATTCAAAACAGTTTGGTGGTGTACGACAGTATGCGTACCCATTCGCATACTGGCGAACCCAGACCAAATACGGCTACTTAGGTATGCTTACCCGTTTGCATACTTGAGTGGGTTATGTTCTAAAATTGTTTTGTTCATGAAGTAATACATTTATAAAGTAAGGAATGCAATCTTTTGCAAACCGTGGCTATAATGATCATTAATTGATTCGAGTGAATCAAAATCGATTTTGCTTCAATTGTGTCTTGTATACATCTATGAGAATATAAACAATTGAACAACTCTATAACTAGTTTCAATTGATTCATTTGAACTAGTTGTGTTAAGATGAACAAGGTTGATATGAAAGTGTTCATATGGCTAACTTCGATTAACTATTGTTGAGCCAACAAGTTGTACACGTTTAGGTACGGTTACCCATATCTAAATGAAGTCACTTTTCATTTGTGTGTAACAAGTTAAGTTCAATCTAACGATTGAAAGATATTAGCTTGAGTCTAATCAGGTTTTTATCTAATGGTGAATATTGAATGCTTTGTTACCAAGGTAACATTGATTGCAAACCCTGATTTGAAGACTATATAAGGGAGAACTCTAGCATCTGGGAAACCTAATCCCCACACCTCCTGTGTGATACTAGTTGCGACTAGAGTCGATTCTCCTTTAACCTAGGTTTTTCCTAAAACCATTATAGGTTAACGACTTAAAGTCTTCATTGGGATTGTGAAGCCAGACCCAACTATTTTCTCTGTAGTTGCATGTTCTTATCTTTCTTTATTCTATTGTATTGAGTACTATCTTCTCTAAGATTTTCTCGAGATTTAATCTCCAATAGGCAAGATAAAAAGTATTCACAAACATCTTCGTCTCATCGTTTGTGATTCTACAATATCTTGTTTCGCTACCATATGATTAAGATTATTGTGAGGTGATTGATATTACTAGGCTGTTCTTCGGGAATATAAGTCAGGTGTATCAATTGGTTCCTGTTCACCTTGATTTATCAAAAGATGGAACAAAACTCATAGGTATTTCTGTGGGAGACAGATTTATCTATTCAATATACTTTTCTATGTGAGACAAATTTGTTTATCAAGTCTTCGACTTTGGGTCGTAGCAACTCTTAGTTGTGGGTGAGATCAGCTAGGGGAATCAAGTACGTAGAGTCCTACTGGGATTCAGAGGCGTAAGGAATGCGACTGTACCTTGATCAGTGTGAGATTGGTTAGGGATCAACTACATTCCAGTCTGAAGTTAACTTGCAGTAGGCTAGTGCCTGTAGTGGTTTAATACAGTGTGGTGTTCAAATATGGACTAGGTTCCGGGGTTTTTCTTCATTTGCGGTTTCCTCGTTAACAAAATTTCGGGTGTCTGTGTTATTTCTTTTCCGCATTATATTTGTTTATATAATTGAAATATCACATGTTGTGCGTAGTTGATTCTCTTGGATGTATTTTCCTTGAGAAACAGAAATATAACTCTTGGATGTATTTTCCTTAATTGAGTCTGACTGTCTAGTTGATTCTCTTGGAATTATATTGGAGTTTGTCTATACAGATTTCCTAAACGAAATATTGGGTGTGGTTGTTAGACCCCCGCTTTTTCAGTTATCTATCGCAAGTAGAACCGAGAAATATTGATGAAGCTCTTAGCGATCCCTTTTGGGTGAATGCAATGCATGAAGAGTTAAATCAATTTCAAAGACAAGATATATGGGAGCTCGTACCTTGTCCCCCCAATATCAATATTTTTGGTACCAAATGGATATTCAAGAACAAGTATGATGAATTTGGCACTATTGTCCGAAACAAAGCCAGACTTGTCGCTCAAGGATATTCAAAGAATGAAGGTATCGACTTTGACAAAACCTTTGCTCCTGTGGCACGCCTTGAGTTCATTCGTTTGTTATTAGCCCATGCTTGTTTTCTTAAGGTTAAGCTGTTTCAAATGGATATAAAATCCACGTTCCTAAACGGAAATTTAAAGGAAGAGGTCTATATCGCTCAACCTAAGGGATTTGAAAATCCTGAATTTCCAGATCATGTCCTTAAGCTCAAAAAGGCATTATATGGGTTAAAACAAGCACCTCGTGCCTGGTTCAAAAAACTAACTACTTCCCTTCTTTGGAAAGGTTTTTCGAGATGCGGAGCTGATAAAACCTTGTTTACTAAATGGAGTGGGAAAGATGTTGTCATTGCTCAAGTATATGTAGATGATATCATCTATGGATAAACATCTGAGAAACGTGTAAAATATTTTCAAGCCTCTCTTGGTAAGGAGTTTGAAATGAGCAATGTTGTTGAATTAAAATTCTTTTTAGGATTACAGATTCAACAACATAAGGATGAAATTTACTTATCTCAAGAAAAATATGCTAAGGATCTTGTGACAAGGTTCGGTCTTGATAAGTAAACCCAAAACTAACTCATATGCCCACCACTGGTAAACTATATCGAGATGAGAAAGGAGTAAATGTGGATAAAAAACTTTATTGATCTATCATTGGAAGACTTTTATATCTTAGAACTACTAGACCTGATATTGCTTTTAGTGTAGGTTGTTGTGCTAGATTTCAGGCTAATCCAAAGGAGTCTCATCTTGCAGCTGCAAAGAGGATCATGCGATATATCCAACACACTATCGGGTATGGTCTATCTTATACTTTTGATACTAACACTGATCTTACTGCCTACTCAGATTCAGATTGGGAAGGATGTGTGGAAGACAGAAAGAGTACTTCAGGGGGATTTTACTATGTTGAGTTAAATCTTGTGGCATGGCATAGCAAGAAACAAAACTCATAATCTATGTCTACATGTGAAGCAGAATACATTGCTGCAGGTTCGTGTTGTACTCAACTTTTATGGATGAAACAAATGCTGGCTGATTATGGAATTGACACTGGTGTAATGAAGATCTTTTGTGACAACTCAAGTGCGATTCGCATTACTGAGAATCCTGTTGAACACTCAAGAACTAAGCACATTGACATAAGGTATCATTTTATTAGAGATCTTTATGAAAATAGTATTATTAACATGGAATTTGTGCCTTCCGAACAACAACTGGCTGATATTCTCACCAAACCTTTAGATACTGCAACGTTTCAACACTTACGGCAGTCTATTGGTGTTGTTTTGGTTCATTAGTATTCTAGCCTTTTTTCCCTGGACTTATCTATATCTATTGGGCAATCAAGGCTTAGAACTCCGGTGTAGTGTTGTTTCAATTTTGCATTTGTTTTTACGTAAATAAAGTTCTATTAGGTATCAAAGTAAACAAATAAATCCTTATTTTATTGAGAAAGTAAGGTCACTCTTGTTCTTCCATCGGGAATGACATTTTATGGGGGAGAGTTCTTAATTGAACTTGTGCTTAATTGCCAAATCATCGTGGGGAGTGCGGCTGTGGAATATTGTAGGAGTTATCTTGCATCTTTATAAACTCCTTGATGAATACACTAAGTTTCGACTATGTGAAATCATCGAAAAGAAGTTGATATGTTCTCTTTTAGTCATGAAGTATCTCTATGAGAATTTCATTATGATCCCACTAGTTTTCGTACCTTTGCCAATTCATATTGACAAAAAGGGGAGGAATTATTGTGTATTTCACACTACAAATACATATGGTTTATGGATCATTATATAAGGGGGAGTGGTTTTCATTGTGAGATGAAGTATTGACTAAGGGGGAGTGATACGTATCACCATAGTATTATTGTCAAATTTGTGATACAATTGAACTTTGATGTTGTGTAATAATACTATGACACTGTATAAAAGTAATTGACAACATCTGTTTTCTTATTGTTATGGCTACGGATCTTCAACAACTATGATGCTGAGTTGAACACGTTCAGAATCACTGGAGTACTTGGAAGTGACGAAGATTTCGAGTTATGTTGAAGAACCAAGGAAATCAAGCATTTGGATGAGAATCTACAAAGTTTATCTATTTTGTAATCCATATGTATTGATAGTTTTGTCACTAAAATTGACAAAGGGGGAGATTGTTAGAGCACTGCTCGGTCGAACTCGCAAACATTGCTATCTCAAGCTTGTTTGTCAAGTTTAGTTGTCAAAACTATAAGTCTTGATTTCTAGTCTACTTATAGCTATGTCTCAGATTAAGATAAAATGTGTAGTTGATCTTTAAGCTTCACGACGTTCATCAATTGAAGACGAAGAACTACTAAGGGGATCTTGTGGAACTTCATCAACAAAAGGTATGTGGAAACTTGAACTCATCTATCACTCATAAGTCTATTTCTATTATACCTCTTATTGAGACAACAGTCGTATAGCTATATAGACTTTACTTTATACACATTCGATATTTCGAGCTGAGTTTAACTCGCTTACATATTTCTCGAAATATGTGTTGGTAAGCTTTCGCTTCAACCAAGTTCAACTTTTATTCTTGACGAAAGTCAAAAGATGATCATGTGAAAATCGCCTGGTAACATCTTATATGATTTGTGTGACACGGTCATTTAATGTAGACTCTGAATGTTTCGTATTGATCACTTGCAAATTGCTTTGAAGCTTATAGTTTGTGTGAAACGGCTATTCTCGTCTTCTAAGAATGTTTCAATGATTAAAATGAGAGTTTAGAACAATTAACCATTGATTGGATATAGCACAGTATGTGTACTTGTATGCTAACTGTTGCAAGTGTATTCCAAGTCCAGGAATTTAGTATGCATACCCGTATGCGTACTGATTCAACAGTTGAAGTCCAGGAACTATAGTATGCATACCCGTATGTGTACTGATTTCCACTGAGTTTGGTCATGAACGACAGTATGCGTACCCGTTTGCATACTGGCAAACAAGACCAAGTCCGGGAACTTAGGTATGCGTACCCGTTTGCATACTTGAGTGGGTTACGTTCTAAAATCGGTTAAGTATGTTTACATACTCATTAAAAAATACATTTATATAATAAGGAATGCAATCTTTGCAAATCGTGGCTATAATGTTCATGAATTGATTCAAGTGAATCAAAACCGATTTTTCCACAATTGTGTCTTGTATACTTCTATGAGAATATAAACAATTGAACAACTCTATAACTAGTTTTATTTGAGTCATTTGAACTAGTTGTGATTAAGATGAACAAGGTTGATATGAAAGTGTTCATACGGCTAACTTCATTTAACTATTGTTGAGCCAACTAAGTGTACACGTTTAGGTACGGTTACCCATATCTAAATGAAGGTATATTTCATTTGTGTATAACAAGCTAAGACAATCTAACGGTTGAAAGATATTAGCTTGAATCTAATCAGGTTTTCATCTAACGGTGAATATTGAATGCTTTGTTACCAAGGTAACATTGATTGCAAACCCTGATTTGAAGACTATATAAGGCAGAACTCTAGTAACTGGGAAACCTAATCCCTACACCTCTTGTGTGATACTAGTTGCGACTAGATTCGATTCTCCTTTAACCTAGGTTTTTCTAAAACCATTATAGGTTAACGACTTAAAGACTTCATTGGGATTCTGAAGCCAGACCCAACTATTTTCTGTAGTTGCGGGATCTGATCTTACTTTGTTCTATCATATTGAGTACTATCTTCTCTAAGATTTGCTCGAGATTTAATCTCCGATAGGTAAGATAAAAAGTAATCACAAAGCTTTTCGTCTCATTCTTTGTGATTCCACAATATCTTGTTCCGCTACCATACGGTTAAGATTATTGTGAGGTGATTGATATTACTAGGATGTTCTTCGGGAATATAAGTCCGGTATATCAATTGGTTCCTATTCACCTTGATTTATCAAAAGACGGAAAAAAACTCGTAGGTATTTATGTGGGAGAAGGTTTATCTATTCAATAGTATTTTCTGTATGAGACAGATTTGTTTATCAAGTCTTAACCTTTGGGTCGTAGCAACTCTTAGTTATGGGTAAGATCAGCTAAGGGAATCAAGTGCGTAGAGTCTTGCTGGGATTCAGAGGCGTAAGGAGCACGACTATACCTTAATCAGTGTGAGATTGGTTAGGGATCAACTACATTCCAGTCCGAAGTTAACTTGTAGTAGTCTTGAGTCTTTAGCGGCTTAATACAGTGTGGTGTTCAAATCTGGACTAGGTCCTGGGGTTTTTCTGCATTTGCGGTTTCCTCGTAAACAAAATTTCTGGTGTCTGTGTTATTTCTTTTCCGTATTATATTTGTTTATATAATTGAAATATCACAGGTTGTGCGTAGTTCAATCAATTAGATAATCCAACCTTTTGTTATTGATATAAATTGATTGACACTTAAACATTGGTCTTTGGTACCGTTCAAGTTGTTTCTCATAATAATCTGGCTCGCGGATTTCTATCTGTTATATTTTTAAAAGACGAGGGTACCCAAATATACCTCAATCTAAAACTTTTCCACCTATAAGTCCTTTCTCCGAAAGTGATTGTCTATGGACTGAGTCGAGACAATACAACTAATCAGTTCACACTTCGTGTGATCGTCTATGGATACGAGATCGAGACAATACGACAACAAGATAACTTGTGTGATTAACTATGGATGCAAGATCGAGACAATACAACAACGAAGTATGATTACTTGATAATAGGTTGGGACTTAACCAAACACTATAGGATTGCTATCAAGTAATTAGGAATTAACGTTTGTGTATTATACTTCTAATTATAATTGCGAAAATAGAAAAGTAAAAGACACAGCAAGATTTTGTTAACGAGGAAACCGCAAATGCAGAAAAACCCCAGGACCTTGTCTAGAATTGAATACTCTCAGAATTAAGCCGCTATACAAAATCTAAACCAACTTCGTATAGTTGAGACCAAGCAACTAAACCTATAGTTCACCTAGTTTCCTCAGTATCCCTGCGCCTCCAACTTGTAATAAGTCATGCACTTGGAACAATTCCTTTGGTTCGTAATCCAAATAGTAAAGGAACAACAAATCTATTCGGTAACAACTCTTTTCAAACAACATGATATAAGTTTGAAAAAAGGATCTTCCGTTTATCCCAATAAACTCCTTTGTCGGGTTCTTAGATCAATCTATTCAACAACTACCAAAGTAATTGTTTAGACTATGCAATCAATACTATGAATCACAAAGAAATGTATTGATGCCAATCTACACAACTAATCAATCAAGGTTATCACAAAGATAAACCGATTATAGTTGGATCCCTCAAACCGATCAAGTTTTGTGCACACCAAATATTATGAACTCAAATAAGAAATCTTCTTTGTCTTTAAATCTTCTTAGATCTTCAATAAACACCTGCACACAAACAACTTGAATCTCTTGTGATCAATCACACACAGAACGGAGTCTGTTAATGATGGATTATTACAAGACATCTTTAGATCTACAAACAGTTCTAAAGATCCCCGTCGACACTTCGATCTAGTTTGAGTGAATCTTATATCAGAAGAGAAGATTCTAAAGCATAAACAAACTTGGTGCTATCAAAGTTCAACAACCGTTAGTCAATCAAATCAATCGAAAACTAATAATAAACTGCAATTATCTAGTTTCCCACCAATGGTACTCGTAGAGCTTCTCAATCCCAAAGAAGTCTTTTAAACTAGCAGTCGTAAGAGATTTCGCCTAATTAGGGTTCTTTCCTCTCCGAATAGATAGGTCCACCAGTAACAACACAACTAGGTAGTTTTGCTGGCTCTAAGGATTAGTTTGCTCGAAATGCAAACTTCAGTATTTATATACCAAGGAAGTTTGGACACCAAGGAATTTCCAAAACCGAATATTCTCAAAGATATGCAATAAAGTCCAAATACGGTTTTCATAATTCCTGTAAATGCTCTGTCCAAATATTGACCGAAATCTCAGTAGAAAATCTCCAATTAGTAAATGCACATTACCAATTTTTATTTTCTAAAGATATGCATTTAATTGCTGGAAATTAAAAGCATATAAAACTAAAAACCTTAATTAAAAGATTCTCAATTTATTTTGATCCGGGATTCTCCTTTAGTTATTAAGGAATATCTTTGAACAATAAAAGATAAGAGTTACTGCACATGTTCAAAGTATGTCGACATCTTTACTTTGTAAATCCTTTTTCATATTTACAATCTTGGAACCGATTTGCCACACTTCCAAACGAGTTTAGAATTGGTTCATCTGACTTCCAAGAACTATGTGATTGATTATCCTATCAAATCACCATTAATGGGTTTCACGGTTCTACCAAAACACAAAGCTTCGGTTCTACCTCATGTGGGTACTAGGATCGGTCACACTAGCTTTCTAAAAATTGGTTGACTAGGTACTAGGATCTGTTACCACATTATTATGGTATTTTACTAGGATCTGCTAACCTATACGAAGTTGACTCTAGTAAATAATCAAGCGACTCTTTAAATGAGTTTTTATTCACTAAAATATGACAACCAAACTTGACAAACCAACGCTTGGTGGGTTCAACCGAGCTATGCTCTAACAATCTCCTCCTTTGTCAATTTTAGTGACAAAACTCTTACATCATATGGATAAATAAATTACAAGAATTCATTACACATACGCTTGATTCCAAGTTTCAACAGCACAATAACCTGTATACATTCATTCCATAAATTCCGCTGTTGACATTATAATAACAAATCTAATACTCCCCCTAAATGTAAGATAGGTAGATTTTCAATCCGCACGTCTTTGTTATTCCCTCTGTAGTTAAGATAACCACAAGTATCAATATGATATGTTACTCCCCCTTAGTCTATGCTTTACTCTTTCGTTAGATATAACGTTTAAGCACCATTGTCCTTTCCTTAGTGATACCAAATCACTTGTTTACTCCATATATTTCTCCCCCTTTTTGTCACAAAATGACAAAAATACGAGCAAATAAAGGACAAGCCGAAAGGATCTTACAAATCTTAAAAGACTTGCATAACCTATAAGAGTTAAGCACGAGGGTTCCACACACCATTTTAGATAACCAATATCAAAACCGAAACTACAAAGTAATTTTGTTTTGATATGTTACCAAGGAAACAATTGCCCGAAGCAATTTTCCCTAATAGTTTAGCCAATCAAAAATTGACTAAGCACCTTGGTTTTTTTGCTAAACCGATTGTACAAATACAATCGCTTGTACAAATACAATCGCTTGTTCGATAAGACCAAAATAAAGACCAGAATTAACTCTATTTTTCTCATCAAGTTCTAATTATTCAAATAATAACTTAGACATTTCACTTTTAAACAAGGCAAGTACTAGGTTAGTTAATTAGCATTTCTTGGTAAGGCATTCGATTAGACATGAATAACCGAAACCTCCACTTTGATAAGTCTAACTAAGATCAGAATTAACTTAGTTTCTCTTATCCGGAATCGAATTGGACTAAACAATTGATCCCGAAAACCTTTTTGTTAAGCCATAAACAATTCATACAAACCAAATAAATCAACTTGCATAATTATTTACCTCAACCGGAAGCAATTGAAACAAACAAAGACATTATAGTACCACAATTGCACCGAAATTTCGTAAGCCTAAACAATTGATACCAAACAATAAAGAAAGATAACAATAGTTTTTCTTAACCGGAAACAATTGAATCACACACACATCCATACATAATAATGGAATAAACATCAATTGTACCGAAATTTTGTTAAGCAAAAGAAATAAATATATGCAATAAAATCAGGCTTTTCTTAAACAGGAAAACGATTAACTAACAAATTCGTTACCTCAAATTCCACATCCTCTTCACCCAAGAAATATATATCATTAAGCACAAGTTCACATAGAACTCTCCCCCGTTGTGTTGTCATCCTCCCGCCAAAACAAAAGAACAACAACAAAAGCAACCTTTACCAGAGAAAGGTTGAAAATCGGTTTTAACTAATGCGATGCAAAAGTTAAAACCCCGAAACACGTATGCTTTTATGCTAAACCAAAAATGATTCAACATATTATGACTTTTTCACATATTAGTTTCAATCGGTTCCCCAATGTCTAGAGTTGGTCATACCAATTACAATATATCGATCATACCATCTCAGGTGATTACTTAAGATCGGTTTCACTAATAAAAGTCATACCAATACAAAAGTCAGGCATTGTGAATAGTTTGACCAAGATACATAAACAATTTATGAGCGGTTATACCAAACACACATATTGGTAATCCAAAGATTTGCAATGAATAATAATACCAATAAGACTAGCGATTTCCCTTTCAATTCACAAAACAAGTTTATGAATTGTACTTCCTTTAAACGAATGTAAAACATTATTTCCTAGGACGAAATCTTCACCCATACCCATACATAATCACAATAGCATTCATACGGTTATGTCGATGTCTTATATACGAAGTTCAAAAGATAGATGTTATACTTCGCATTGTAATTCCTTAATACTATGTCTAACTAGAGTATAATCATTCACAGCTTCGCAGTTATGTTTTCAATATTCACGACTTGAAAGATACGTTAGGAATGAAACAGTTCAAGTCAAATATTACTAACCTCAAGAGGAAGGATGATGTCGTCGTTGTAGTTCTTTACTTCTTCACATTCTTCAAAGTCTTCACGTAATACTTGTAAGTCTCATATCCTAGTAACTTTCTAGCTAACCTATACGAAGTTGACTCTAGTAAATAATCAAGCGACTCTTTAAATGAGTTTTGAATCACTAAAATATGACAACCAAACTCGACATACCAACGCTTGGTGGGTTCAACCGAGCAATGCTCTAAAAGATTTGCTGATTACATTGAGAAATAAAGATATAACTCTTGGATGTATTTTCCTTGATCGAGTCTGACAGTCTAGTTGATTCTCTTGGAAATATATTGGAGTTTGTCCATACAGATTGCCTAAACGAAATATTGGGTGTGGTTGTTAGACCCCCGCTTTTTCAATTTGGACTAAATAAATATCTAAATTAATTCTAACTTCCCAATTTGAATTAATGCCTGGTCTTGCCATCAACAAATTCATCCACTTTTTAGGGTACAATGAATTTAGTCACCTTTAATAAAGGCCAACAGATTAGGTTTTTAACCCTTAATGGATTTAGGCTTCAACCCATGATCCAATTAAATGTTTTTGTTTAAGTCTAATGGGATGAAGATCCTACTAATCCCATTCCATATTTAGGTGGTCCAAACATCGCCCCCTCTTAATTCCCAAATTGTTAGTGTATTCAGAAGAGTGTCCTGGATCAGTTGCTTTATAGTTGTACTCTGACGCCTCCAAGCTACGTGTTGAAACGATATGGTAGTCTTCTTGCGAACAAGGTTGCACTTGGTGTTGCTGGACTAGAGTTTTCCGTAGTCGAAAATGAACGATGCTTGATGATTATATCACGAGTTTCAAGTTATGTTTTTGCCGCTGTAACAGGTCTTCTTGCTTGGAGCACAATAACTTTTTTTTCTTTTTTCGTTATGGCAGCTATTGCACTGACTGCTATAAATGTTGACATGTCTCTTGAATAATGTATCTCATTTTTGAGACAAGAGTTCGTGGTTGCACTGGTGCAAAACTTGGTGAGATTTTGTGCTTGCGATAAGTGCAAGACTTAAGTCTTCACTTGTGATTTGAGGCCGTAGATGCCATCTCGACATAATACTTTATGCTCGTACTGTAGTTGTTGTATAACTTCACAGTTCGGAAAAAAACCCTAGTATATTTCTTCTGTTGAGTATAGACCATTGTGCTTAGATGTGTATGATGTTGTATAAATATACTCCAATTGATTTTCCAATAGTGATGGTTATGCCGAATCGTGATCTACACCTTTTAGATGGTTGTAAAATATCATAACTACTCATGCATTGAGAGCTTGATAAGTGATGTTCTTTGAGTGATGCTTTCTAGTTTAATTTTTTTCTACTTTGCTCCATAAAAGCTTCCTCGCAAAATGATTTTTGTTCATTCCACCCCTGATAAATCTTATATGCAATTTTATATTCATTATAATTTTTTTGTTTGTAGCTCTAGCTTCTGATCCAGCAAAACTTCTTTATAAAACTTTTTTTTAATCGTATAATGAACTCTCATTACCTTGAGAATGGGGTTCCATTGCCCACGGAACAAGGTCCTTGCTATTCTTGAGCCTGCACTGAACCTATTTAGGTTTAGCTTGCTTGCAAATTTGCGCAAGTATTGACTAAGACGGTGCAAGGATTTTTCCTTTAATCAAAGTCAAGTTGGTTTGGTTCTCACTGCCCTGAGATGGGGTTCCATTGCCCATGGAACAAGGTCCTTACTATTATTAAGCCTGCGCTAAACCGGTTTAGCTTGCTCGCAAATTTGCGCAAGTGTTGACTAAGATCGTGCAAGGAATATTTTTTGAAATTACTCCTTGAATCAAAGCCAAGTTAGGATCGGTGCTAGATGTGCGAGAGTTATTGTTTAACAACTCTGGCTAGTATGCCCGGAATTTATGTCCGATCTTAGCTATGCGAGTGTTATTGCTAAACGAATCTGGCTAGTATCGAAGTGTATGCATCATGCATTTGTTTATGAATTATGCACTTGTACGTGAATTATGCATTTGTTGTAGGCCTATGAAATACGAAGGAACAAGAGGAGCAAACTACCGGGTTTCGTCAGTGGAAGAGGCTGAAGCATGATCTTCCTTTGAAGCTGCTAACTGGGCAAGAGTTAAGGCCTTAATAAACTTTTATTTGAAAGGAGACTTCAAAAATATAATAGACTATCTGAATGGGAGGAATTCTTCAATATCTTGACAAGTCCAGAGACTACTTGAAGAGGTAAAATGGATGATGGCTGAAGTAACTAATTTTTCAGGAATATCAGTTTATCATAGAGCGACACAGGAACCATACTGGAACCGGGGAACCAGACTAGAACTGATAAACCCGGACCGAAACTGGAGAAGGGGGTGTAGGGAATGTGAATAGAATTCAGAACCGGTTTAATAGGGGGTACATGTACTGGTTCTAGTATATTCTCGTACCTGTCCCAAACTGAAATACATGTTTGATTCTATCCCTTGATTTAAATGCATCCTAACAGTTGTTGCTAGGTTTTTATAATTATTTACTCTCTCGATCTCTCATCTCATTCGCGGACTCTCGTTATTTCGTTTTTCTTCTTTCTCTGGTTTCAATTTCTTGTTCTCATCAATTCAATTGAAACGATCAGTATTATGAGCAGTAGTATTATTAGAACTAGTAGTATCAATTGAAATTGTTTTCATCAGTTTCAGTTTCATAGATCTTGAATTTCATGTTGGTTCGAATCGGTTGACTTCTTAAATTGAGTAATTGATTGTTCAACCAGTTCCGTTGATGATGATTTCATTCGATTAGGTTAGCTTAATTTATTCAATTCAATTCTATTTTACTTTAGTTTGTTTGATGAATACTGAATTTTCAGTTGTTTGTTGATTTTCTTTGATTTCGTCCAAGAAGAAGAAGATCTGCTTTGAAAAATTGATTTGTATTGTTCACAGACACGTTTCTTGTTCGTCTGTAAAATCAATCTTTGAAGAAAATTGTGAGACTTCAAGAAATGTCCGAACCAACACTTAAAACCACAACAAATTATCCAAATAGAGATGCACATCAACTTTTGTATGAGAATAGTAGAGTTGAATTAAATCCCATGTGTTGCCTGATCAGATCATTATGCTCCATGTTTCAAAGTATAAATCTTGTGCTAGTGATGGGGTTAAATTGGGTCTTGATTTCGGTTTTCGTTCTCTTGCTCGTATGGTAACTACTGATTCAACTAATGCTTACACATTTTTCCATCTTTTAGAAAATTATAGATTAGCTAGGGGTGTCTGAATTTGAAGGTTTTTGAGAGTGATTGGCGAATGTAGGTTTGATTTCAGAAGAAATTTTATGTATTGTTCAACATACACGTCTTATGTATGTGTATCAAAATCACAGGTAAAAACCTGGCACCAGACTGAAATCGGACCGATCTTACAGGTACAAATGCAAGCATAAGTACACGCAATCAGATATGGAACCAGCCACTAGGAGGTATAGGTACTCGGTTCTTAAAAAAAACGGACCATACCGTCCTTTGTGCAACCTTAGTTCATCCATAGAACTTCTATCTTCTCGTAGAAAAGGCTAGATCATCTAGCGTTATTCAACAAACTTGGGTTCATATTTTGCAGGTTATCAAACAATCTCTTTAAATAGAACAATCTTCAAGAACCTCTGCACTCGAATCTTTGGATTATCCACGGAAACATCCTGTAAACTTAACATTATGGTCTTGTAAAGAGAGAAAAAGGAAAAACAAAAAAAAAACTTTTTTACAGCTGGTCAAGCCATAATTCGATGACGTCACATCTTTACTATCCAACGGTGAGGAAGGTGCTCATTTTATGGTTTAGTTAAAAAAAAAAATACACTTATTTACGACTGGTCAAGCCATAGTTTGATGACTTCACATCTTTACCATCCAACGGTGAGGAAGATGCTCGTTCGAATTTGCTCGCGCGTCGCGTGATCCATCTGTCCTAAGTCCTAACTTTTATTTCTGTTCCTCTTCCTATTCCTTTCGTACACCATTTTCAGATTGAGAAAAATAAAACATTTCTGGTTTATCTACATTCAGAAACCAAATTTAGATTCCACCCATATCATCTACTCGAATAATGCTTCAAAAAAAAAAATCTACTCGAATTGGTTCCTAATCCCTAATTCTAACAATCTGTGAACCACAATCTACTCCTCCAAATATAGTTTTTATCAGTCTCATTTTCCAATTTGATCACAAAAAGCCCTTTTCCCAATGGAATAAATTGGCAACAACCAGTTAGATTGCTCCGTTGATATCTCAAGTTTACAGCACCAGCGTCCAATTTGAGTTTTTGAAGATCCAATCTACCAATCAAGCTGAAATTCAATTCCTCAACACTCATATCCATCATCTCATCAGGTAAGAACAATGAGTGACACTAGATTCAGGAAGCGATGAAATATCAATCGAGGGACTCATATTCAACCAGAAACGCAGAACCAGAAAAAACCCTAGAAAAATCCAAGAATCAAGAAGAAAACCCGACAAAGAAGTAATCAGAATCAAACAAGAGTTCACCTGAATCAATTACACCAGACATGGGGAAGTTGAATGATTTTGCACCAGAAATCATTTCAGAGATTTTATGTAGGTTACCAACTGAAACAGTATTAGAGTGCAAATTAGTATGTAAAGGGTGGAGAAATCTTGTGTCACATCCATCCTTCTCTCAGAAGCATTTGACTCATCTCACTCATGCTGGTAAGTTCACTATACTTATAGTGACTAATCAATCTAAGGAGGAAAACTATCAAATGATTTACAACCTTGAATATGATGAGAATCACCATGAGACAGTACCCTTTCATCATAGAATTACAAGATTTGGCATTAACCTTCCATTTGTGAACATGAGTTTTCGTATTACTGGTTCGTGCAATGGCTTGATTTGTCTCGATGCTGGTTATGACGGTTCATCATTTGATTGGCAACCTGCTTTTGTCTGGAATCCCATCACCAAGGAGCATGTTTTTCTTCCAAAGTTAAACAGAGCTGAGAATCCTAAAACTCGTATTCTAAAAAGTGGATTCGGTTATCTTCGTGAAACGAATGAGTACAAGGTTGTTAGAATCACTCAGCAGTTTGAAAGCCCCAATGTCGACAGTTTCGAGGTTTTCACTCTAGGTAGCGGCAAAGGATGGAGAAACATAGGAGAAGATGGATTAAGTTTTTCTGTGGCTCTTTTTAATGGTCTTTGGGGTGTCTTCGCAAATGAAGCTCTTTATTGGATTACAAAGGACCGAAAGATAATGGCCTTCAATCTGGCTGATGAAAAGTTCTATGAACTTCCAACACGGCCTTTTCTGTGCGAAAACAGGGATCTTCGTGCTGAAATTGAGGTTTTGAGTGGATTTTTATGTTGCTTTATGGTTGAAGGCTCTATGACTGAATTAGGAGAAGATACAAGAAAGAGTGGCATTTTGTTACTAAAAAAAGCCGGAAATCAGAACATGATGGAGTTGGAGGAATACATGTCATGGACTTGGGTCGGGTGTAATACTGTTGATCCACTTGCCTTGATGAAGAGTAGTGAAGTTCTATGTTACCGTCATCCCAATTTCTATTCTTATGACATAAACTCTTGTTGTTTGAAAACACTTGTGAATTTTCCTCGAGCTTGCCAACAAATTTCTCATATGAGTACCTTAATTTCACTGAAAGCATTAGGAGAAGATACAAAAACAATGGAATAAGGTACAAGTGCAATATCATGCGGGAAGAAACGAATAGGCGTTAGCAGACGAAGCAGCAATAGGCAGGATGGTCCATACCATATATGCACAAATATTAAATGGTAATTTTTGTTGAAACTTAAATTATTTTAACTATTATAAGTGGAATCTTGTTCTTGTGTTGTTGCATTGATTGTCCTGTGATGCAGACTTGAATATGAAACTCAACGCCGATTTGTATTTGTTTTTATCTGTAATTACATCATGAATTTGGTTTCTCTTGTTTTTGGTTTATATTTATCATGCTTATTATTGTTTTGAGATTACTAGATTTGTCAATTTTATTTACTAAATCAGGTCATTGGAAGAAAATGTACACAGAAAAAGTAGGTTGAATATTAAATGGTTGGAAAGTAATCCATAGATGTATGAAAATAAATGCTATGCTTCAAAAAAAAAAAAAAAATGCTTGTAGATTAACCTGTTTATGAAAATAGATGCTTGTAGATTAACCAGTTTATATCTGTAGGTGATCTTACTAAGAATAGTGTAGACAGTTTGGATGAGAATGAGATATACGAGTAAGCTAATCACAACACCAGATCTCGTAAACATACTAGGTTTGGTCAATTTTTGTTGAGTTGAGCTTTTAGTTAAACTACTTTGATAACTTTTTTGTATACCTTGCAAATTACAATGGTCCAGAATTCACTGTGTTGGCAATGACCATTCAGGTATCCTCTTTTGTATAAATGCATGACAAGTTTAGGTTTGCATAGAAGGATCGACCTGCACTGGGTAAAATGTTTTTCTAAATCTAATTCTGGTGGATCCTTTTACCTGCGTTTTATATACTGAACAACTGCTCCTGCATCTCTAAGCTTAACTGTACTTGTACAATATTACATCATTTTCTGATCAAAGAGAGTATATCCTGTCATTATCCACTAGGAGATTTTGAAGGAGGTCGGCAGGCTTTGAGGGATCACTGGTTTTCCTCTTGGTGTTAAATTTTTTGGCTGCAATGATATTAACCCTCTAGTTCAATCAGATGCGGAGTCAGGTTAATCTACTGATTTTAGCATACCTATTACTATGTGTTTTCTGCTGACTCCGCATCTGATTTTGTTTGGGTCTGTTTGTTTTCCAATTTTTGCTGTGCCCCTTTTTGAATCTGGTTGCACCTTATGTTTAACTTTAGGGGCTAGGGTGATCTGTTGTCGTTTACATCCCATCTAACTCGAATAGATTAATATGCCTTTGCATGACAACTCAAATCCGCTAAGTCAGACTCAGACGACTTAGCAGAAAAAATGCACAATACATAGGTTACAGCGAGTGCCCCCAAGTAAGGGCTGATCTAATTTGCTATGCGTATGTGTAACTACAGCAAGACCCCTTCTAGGATGTCGATAAAGCTAGACTACCTCAAATTTTAATGATGATATTGTACTCAGGGTGGTTCTTCAAATTTGTGCGTCTTACCTGGTGAATAACTGCATATATTGGTGATCTGTTAGCAAATTTTTGCGCTGGTTACTTGGTTATCACAGCATTTTAAATTTTAATCTTTCAGCTGTTGTGTTTGGTAGGAATTTCCATTACTGCGTTTGATTGCATTTCCAGTTCCTTTGAATTCTTATCAATTTGTGAGTTGCAACCACATCATAAATAGAAGTTTCTTCATTAAAGTTCTATTTTTCTGATTGTTTTGATTTTCTGGTTTGTACGTTTAGTTCCCAATTCGGATAGGGAACTACCTAATCTCCAATACGGTTCATACTAAATATCAGGCATAACCAGATATTGGAATGTTCCATCTTAAACTTTAAACTTCTCATCTTTTATTCGTGTAAATGAACTTGCTGGATATAGAATAGAATCGAGTATGGACCAGTTGAAAGGAGCGAGTACAGTAAATGACTTTCCAAATTAAACGTGATGCAACCAAAAAAAATGGCATAAACAACCAAAAAAAAGACATAATATCGTGGTCGGCAGGATTCGAACCTGGGCGGGCAAAGCCGACATGATTTCTAGTCATGCCCAATAACCACTCCGGCACGACACGTTGTCGTAGGGTACAACAATAATTACTACTACTCCCCAGCATAATATAACCTCAGCTTATTAACACAAGATTGTAAGATCGCGACTCATGCTAAAAATAAGTATAACTAAAAAGAAGAACAAAGTTGAGACTTATGATCCTTTCTTTACCATCCATTTTTCAGTTAAAAGATAAGTTTGTTTTCCCCTAAATTACCTTTTACCATGGACCCACTTTTTGACCATTGCGTACATTTTGGAGACTAATAATAGACTATAAGAATATGCAACTCCCCTATGTTCAAGGAAAAGACCCATTACCTCTTCGTTGACCGCCAGTTTCTTTATTGTACATCCGTTAATCACAAGCCCTCTAAAGTGATGCTACTGTGTTTGGTGAACGGCCTTATGTAGAGCTCTTCCTCTCAAGTCAGTGCACATCTACAACCACACGAAATTTTAGTAGAAAAGAGTCAAAAGACCATTATTACGCCCATCTGTGCAATCTTGTTATTTGTGGTTAAACTCTTTTTTTTGGTTCTAACCTTGTTTTGTTTTCCTTATTTTTACTCGCTTAGGCATTACCATGTGATTCTCCAGATTAGCTGCTGACATGTCAACGACCATTTTGACGCTGTCAGAGAACGTCGATCTCCAAAGGACTCATAAGTGGCTGCCGAAAGTACCTGTAGTTCACAGAGTAAATGGATGAATTCTGACCAACTTCATCTAAAGAGCTTTAGATATGTGGAGTTGCTTGTTTTTTGGCTCTCAGATACTTCATTATCATGTTATGCGAATTTAGTCAGCATAGCCCCTCCAAATTAATTCCAGCTTACAGTTCTAATCAAGGCTATTATGTTCTCGGTCTGCACGTACGTTTTACTACAGTCTTAGCTTCTGTTGATGATAAAGCTTAGGCATCATAGAACGAGGCCAATAGGAAAGCCTCTTTTGCTAGCAACAGAGAAGTTGAACCTTGTGGACCTGGATCAATGAGGCCCTGAGAAGGATATGTCCCCAGACGGCCATTTTCATGGAGTTAAATAACCCAATTAGCGCGGCCATTCTTTTTCTCAGAAAATGGGTCATTTGACCATAATAGTGTTTTTCCCGGTTCAAATGGACGGGTAGCATAAGGTCTGGGTCAAATGGACAGTTAAAATAAAAAATTAAATACAGACCATAAAACCCCTCTTCTTCGTTATCTTCACTCATTTCCCATCACAAATCTCTCTTCTTCGTTATCTTCTTCCTCCCCCCATCAAAACCAGAACCAAGCTTCCTCCAAGATCTCTACCATTAATATCATCATCGACAAACAAAACCATCATCGTCACGACCACAAACACTAACACCAAAATCTCTCAGATTCACCACCGCCGCCATCAGCAATACAGATAACTGGATTGCAAAGCATTCATCATCGACACAACCACCTCTATCACCGCTTGTGATTTATGTTCTTCAAATTCCCTAAATTATTGAAAAGAATAGTATTATGCTGTTATCATCCATCAATTCAAGACGAATACCCGTAAGTTTCTTAACCCTAATTCATGTTTTTGATTTTATTTTAGGAAAAACATGTTTTTTGATTGAAATGTTGAAATAGAAATGAAATTTAGGTTAAAAATGTTGTTTGATTACCATTAATATAGAATCCTGTTTGAATGTGGTCATGTGAATTGAGATTTTTGGTTTTATGTTGATTTTACAAAGATATGTGTACTGATATAGTCTATTTTGAATGATTTCAACCATGTTATACTAGGATGAAAACCAGTTTCATCATGTTTTGGATAGAGCTCAAATTATTTTCATCGATGTTATATTAGGATGAAACTGGTTTCATCTTGTGTTGATTGAACTGAAATTATTTTCATCCCTGTTATACTAGGATGAAAACCAGTTTCATCTTGTTTTGGAGTGAGCTGAAATTGACTTTATCCAATGTTATACAAGGAGGAACTTGGTTTCATCCTGTTTTGGATTGAGATGAAATTATTTTCATTCATGTTTTTCCCTACTCTCACTGTAAGTAACAAATAAAAATCAATTATTGATCTAGATATGTTGATTATGATTGTCATAGAGCTAATGCAGTAACAGTATAGTCTGTTTTGAAATTATTTTAATTTCATCCATGCTTATACTTGGATGAAACTGGTATCATCCTTGTTTGGATTGAGCTAAAATTGCTTCATATAAATTTAAACAAGGATGAAACTGGTTTCATCTTGTGTTTCCATTGGATACAACTAATTGCATCTTGTATTATTAATGGATGAAACTGATTTCATCATGTGTTGCATTAAATACTACCCCTGTTTATTTTAGTTGTTGTCACAATTTTATAATGGAAAGGAAGGAAGTAAATTATTACATGAAGTTTTATGGAGAAGATGACCGTACGAGTAGCGTTCAACTAAATTCTCTACTACTAGCTGCTATCTTTTGATATCAAGTGGATAAACCAAATTTCAGTGTTGTATTATGTAAGGCATTATCAAGAAGTATGACTGTTCCTCGTGAGTTTCTTCTCCAAGATGTATTGAATGAGTTAAAATTCTTAGTTTCCTAGACAATTGCATTTGGACTTTCTTTATCTGATTCTGAAGAGCTTGACGCCAGAATTATAGGTAATTTTGTAAAAAAAAATCATGGTAGGGAGATTGATTGTAGTAGTTGTTGTTGTTTTTCTGTAGGACAAAGCTTCTGTACGAGTCAGATTCAGGAATTATGTGCGAACGCGGGTGCGGTGGATTCTAAATGCGCAGATTCAGAACATTGTTTTGTGTTTATCTCGGTTAGAGGGAGTTGCAGACACTGTGAATTGGCTTATTCAAATGGTGTGTTGTTGGAGATGAAAATATGACTATGCTATTAGTATCTCCATTGTGTAATTCGGATGATATGAACTCTCTGTAGTTTTTTGTGCTACAAATCAAGCTACTGGGTTAGTGAACAATTTTTTTTTTAAATTTCAGTCGTACTTACATCATCATTAATTTACTGCTTGCTACATTTGCTGGTTGACAGGCAATTGGATTTATTTTATGTGTGCAACCAAAATGACTTTGATGACATTTTTGCAGAGATATAGAAGGAGATGAGCATGGCTGATACTGTCAAGGAACTGGGTTATGGCTATAAAGTCAACACTACCCACTACTGATATGGCACAAGCGGAAGCAAATAGAAAAGTAATAGAACAAGGAGAATCCACTCCCAAAACGTAACACTCACTCCAATCCAGGAGCTATGATAATCTCTAATACAAGAGTTAAATTGATAAACAATGGTATAAACCAAACAACTTGAGAGTTTTCATTAATCAGATAAAAGTGAGCTAAACCAAGCTAAAGGGAAATGATAATAGAAATTTATATAGCCTACAAAGATAAACCCTAAAGTCTAGAACTTTCCTAAATAAGATAAACATAATAAAGAGGCTTAATTATCTTAACAAAAATAGTAAATATCCAAGATTTGACTAAAATCTTGGACCCGGTAAGCCAGGCCTCCCGTATCAGGCTCCCCTACTGCGACGAAACTCGTCTCGAGTTTATAACGAATTTGGCAAAACAGATACAAAGTACGTGGCTGTTCTTGAATCGGTACTTCGGCGACATAGCTTGCTCTCGAATTATGCATGGGCACAACAAAACGACTTAAAATAAACAGATGATGAGTGTCACTCCATTCTTGTGTATTGAGACTAAACTGTTGCTTTTGTTGGAACCCAGAAAAAGAGATTTGAGATCCAATGCAAGCAGGTGAATATAACCACGAGGGCATCCATAAAATATAGGTCGCACTTCACAACATTTGGCAAAAGAATCTTCATATTCACAGGGAAAAAATAGAGCAACATCCCTTTGTAGCATTGTGTCAACAAAAGGGTCCTTCTGTTCATCTAAATGGTGCGACAAACACCCTTTGTCTACTGTCTCAAACTCACCAGTCCCCAGGTTTGTTGCGTCTTCCTTTGGCTTAGGACGTGGCATTAGAATTACTTTAGTCTTCTCCCACGAAATTCATAAGAGTTGTCCAAACATTTATGTTTAGCACCAACGTCGAAATCCATGTCAACCACCTCACAACTAATTGAGTCAGAATATGACTTACCGATTGACAATGGAAATCTGCATACACCGACACAAGTAATCGATCCCCTTTTGACACATTCAATTTGATCCAGATGCGGATACCAATCCATTTTCAAACCCATGGCCTCTACCATTTTTCTTAACACCAAATTATCAATACAGCCACCATCAATCACCAAACAACATACCCTCCCATTAACAAATCCAGGGAACAATTTGTTTCTCTGACCGGTTGAGTATTCCATCATTTTGCAAACAGCATAGATTAATGGGAGTCTGTAGTCAGTAGGTGACTTGTTGAAAACGTGTTTAATAGGTGTGCAGATGAGTAAGATAGATAGTGGGCTCGATGATTATAAAGAGTAATAAAAGAGGGAAATGAAACCCAACAACTAGATTTTCTTCCGAGTTTAAATCTTGCTTACCCAAACAGGACCAAACAGTGAAGTACGCAGCCGATGATGAACAAGATGCCAAATCTTCCTTCCTTCGAATTTTTTTTTTAAGAACCTAGAGATCACAGGAATCCTCGACTGATTCTTCTAGGCGGCCTCATAGACGAACATCGCAGGAAAACCTGCTCTGAATACCACCTGATATGGCACAAGCGGAAGCAAATAGAAAAGTAATAGAACAAGGAGAATCCACTCCCAAAACGTAACACTCACTCCAATCCAGGAGCTACGATAATCTCTAATACAAGAGTTAAAACGATAAACAATGGTATAAACCAAACAACTTAAGAGTTTTCATTAATCAAATAAAAGTAAGCTAAACGAAGCTAAAGGGAAATGATAATAGAAATGGCTTTATATAGCCTACAAAGATAAACCCTAAAGTCTAGAACTTTCCTAAATAAGATAAACATAATTAAGAGGCTTAATTATCTTAACAAAAATAGTAAATATCCAAGATTTTAGTCAAATCTTGGACCCGGTAAGACAGGCCTAAATACGTCCCGTATCAACTACAAAGACATTTCGTCTCTTTTCTTACGTCTCACTGAAGTCATACACTGTAAAAGGAGGGATACACTGAGTACGTACTTAGTGTGTTACTATGTGTGTAGATATGTAAATATGGGTAATAGACAGTTTGGAGACTGTTTGGAAGAAGTTTAAACAAATACTTAACATCAGAAGCTTATAAACAACTTGGTTTATGGGTATTTTAGGTAAAAGGTAGTTTTTTATTTTTATTTTCTGGGTGAAATATCCAAAATGGATAATTGAAAAGTATTTTTTTGATTCATGTCCATATAAACAGTATCAAAATTTACAAGTCCGTTTCACCCAAAAATTATTGATTTTGATCTATTTAACCAATTTTGTGTTCTTTTTATTTAAGTTTATGTTAAATTGTCAGAGTGAATCTTAATCTCATTTTGTTGTAATTATTTGTAATCTGAGTTCAAAAGAAAGGCATTTTGGTTCTAATATTGTCAGGCAGAAAAGTTTGTGATGCAACTAGTAACAAGTTGAACCAAAGAAAGACATGTCATTACTATAGGCAAAACGTAAACTGCTCGATTACATCAAATTTCATTTCAAACATTCCACCTTTTGCTTCAATTGCAATAATTAATAGATAATCAGCAAAGTAAACAAGTAAAGAACCGTATAACACTGCACATAACCTATTGAATCGTGGTTAATTTTAACTCAAACATATATTGTCTCACTTACTATTGTTAGTTAGTGTGAAGTTACTTAGCTAATTAAGATTAGTAATAATTTAGTGAGTACACATGAGTGTTCCACATGCTTTGTATTAGGTCTTATGTATGCCTAGTATAAAAAGAAAGAGAGAAAGAAAGAGAAGGTAGTCCAAATGAAATAGAATTGTATAGAAAAGTAGAGAGAAGCTAAGAGCCCTCACCTCCATTCAACAAATTTACTTCAAATTTCTTTATCAATTTAGTCATAAAACCAACAATTGGTATCTAGAGCTTAGATCTATTAGATTTGATCTTGGTGAGTGAAAAAAAAATCAATCAATATCCATTAAATCCAAAAAATCAGCAACAAATAAACTTTTTAAAATCTTGATCTAAAAAAAAAAAAACCCCAATTTCTTCAATCAATCTTCAACCAAATCAATGGCAAGTAGTAGTAACTCAAGTCTATACATTCAACAACCTTCAATACCACTTTTTCATGGAGAAAATTATGATTTTTGGGCCATCAAAATGAAGACCTTGTTCATGTCACAAGATGTGTGGGAGATTGTACAAAATGGGTATGATGAAATTGAAGATACATCAACTCTAGAACAACCCCAAAAGGATTTACTTAAGGAGAGTAGAAAGAAGAATGCAAAAGCATCCATGTACATTCAACAAGGAGTTGGAGACACTATTCTACCAAGAGTAATCCATTTTCCTTTAGCTAAAGAAGCTTGGGATATCCTTCAACAAGAGTATGGAGGTAATAAGAAGGTAAGAGAGTTGAAATTACATTCATATAGAAGAGACTTTGAGAATCTAAAAATGAATGAGAATGAATGTTTGAATGAGTTTTCTTCAAGAGTTGTTGAAATTGTTAATGATATGTTGATGCGTGGTGAGAAGATGGAAGAAAGAAGAATTTGTGAGAAGATATTGATTTGTTTGCCGGAGAAATTTGAACCCATTGTGGCGGTTTTGGAAGAGACTAAAGATTTCTCTACATTAAAGTCACAAGAATTATGGGTTTCCTTGAAGGTGTATGAGCAAAGGTTGTCAAGACACTCCGAGAAATCGATTGAGAGTGCTTTTCAATCGAAAATGAACTTGAACTCAATGAATAAAAATGAGTACAAGGGTGATGCTTCATCTAACTTCAAATGAAAGTGGAAATGGAAGAAAGGAGGAGCAAGCTCCAACAACTACCAAAAGGGTGATTCTCAATAAGTACCAAAATGCAATTTTTGCAAGAAGAATGGTCATTTGGAGAAGAATTGTTGGAACAAAGGGAAACCTCAATGTCATCATTGCAAGAAGTATGGACATTTTGAGGAGGATTGTAGATACAAAGGAGATGAAGAGAAAGAAGAAAAATGAAAACAAAACTTGTTTTATGCTTGTCAAAGTGCCGTAGAAACTTCCAAGAGTGAAGTGTGGTTTGTGGATAATGGTTATACTACTCATATGTCCGATGTGAAGAGCTTGTTTTTTGATATGGATACATCCATAAATTCTCTAGTGAAGATGGGGGATGGAAACATGGTTCAATATTACGGAAGAGGTACAATTTGCGTGCAAACTATCAATGGAGCAAAATACATTAGAGATGTGTTATATGTTCCGGATTTGGCACAAAATTTGCTTAGTGTTGGGCAATTTGTGGAGCTTGGGTACGCGGTTCATTTTGAAGATGGATATTGCACCATTTATGACAAGAAACACAAGAACAAGAGACAAGTAATGAAGAGTATCAAGATGGAGAAGAATAGAAGCTTTCCAATTGTATTTGAAAATGAGAAGAATGTTGCATTGAGGATGGAAACCATTGATGAAACATGGTTATGGCATAAAATACTTGGGCATTTGAATTTCAATAGTCTCAAGGTGCTTTACAACAAGAACATGGTGCAAGGACTTCCACAACATATCAACCACAAGGATGGAGTATGTGAAGGTTGTGCACTTGGGAAACAACATCGCCAACCATTCCCAAAAGGTGTAGCATGGAGAGCAAAAGAACTTCTTGGTTTGGTACATACCGATGTGTGTGGACCAATGAAGACACCAACTCATGGAGGTAATAGATACCTTATCTTATTCATTGATGATTTTAGTCGTATGACTTGGGTGTACTTCATGAGGCAAAAATCCGAAGTTTTTAGCATCTTCAAGAAGTTCAAGAGCCTTGTTGGAAAGCAAAGTGGTCACTACATCAAAGTTTTGAGAAGTGATAGAGGCAAAGAATACAACAACAAAGAGTTTGATAAATTTTGTGAAGATGAAGGCTTAGAAAGGCAACTAACCGTGGGTTATACTCCTCAACAAAATGGCGTTTCCGAGAGAAAGAACCAAACCGTTATGGAGATGGCGAAGTCCATGCTTCATGAGAAGGGTATGCCTAAAGTGTTTTTGGCCGAAGCCGTCAACACCACCGTCTACTTGATGAATAGGTGTCCAACAAAAGTCGTATGGGATAAAACTCCAATTGAAGCATGGGGTGGAAGAAAACCATCGGTAAGGCATCTTAAAGTTTTTGGTAGTGTGTGTTATTCTCAAATTCCAAAGGTGAAGAGAACAAAGCTTGATGAATCAAGTGAGAAGTGTATATTCATTGGTTATAGCCTCCAATCAAAAGGTTATAGGTTGTTTAGCTTGAAGAACAACACAATGATCACAAGCCGTGATGTCTTGTTTGATGAAGGAGCTTCATGGAATTGGGAAGAAGGTAAAATTGAGAAGAGAACCATTATTGTTGATGACGAGCAAGAAAATTCAGCAACAAATGAAGTTGAAGAAGGTGAAGAAAATGAGGAAGAATTACCTCAAACACCTCCAAATACAAGACAAAGAGCATCTCCAAGTATGTCTCCAAGTACTAGTGCATCAACATCACCACCATCGGCACCAAAGAAGATGCATAGGTTGAGTGAAGTGTATGAAATATGCAACTATTGTGTGGTCGAACCGGATTTTTTTTGAAGAAGCATCAAAAGAACCGGTTTGGATAAAAGCTATGGAAGAAGAAGTTTTAGTCATTGACGAGAACAATACATGGGAGAAAGTAGCAAGGCCAAGTGACAAAGAAGTTATTGGTGTGAAGTGGATCTACAAGGTCAAGTACAATACGGATGGATCGGTTCAAAGGCACAAAGCAAGGTTGGTGGCAAAGGGATATTCACAACAACCCGATATCGACTACAATGATACTTTTGCACCGGTTGCTCGTCTTGACACCATTAGAGCCGTGATTGCTATGGCTTCCCAAAAAGGTTGGTTACTTTATCAACTTGATGTCAAATCGGCATTTTTGAATGGAGAACTCCATGAAGAGGTCTATGTAGAACAATGATGTAATTTTAGATAGTGGTAAGAAATAAGGTTGTCGTTCACTCGGATTTGTAGAGATTAAAGTTTTTAAAAATACTAAATAAATATATACAAAGATATTTAACAATGGGCGAGAGGTACTAGGACTAAGGATTTAGCCAATCTTTATAATATAAGGTTCACTTATTTATTCTCAACAATTTTAGCTCAAGAAATATAAACATGGACTCTATTTTTGCCAAGGTAGATTCTCAAAACATTGATTGTAAATGTTAAGCATGGGACATCAAATCACCTAAGCTAAGCATGACCCATCTAATCAAATGACAACCAATTTAATCAAATCATATTTCAATTAATTTTAATGCAAAAGTCATAAAAAGAATAAAAATAAATTTACCCATGTATGAAGTTCGGCCTCCTCCGTCGTCCCAGTGTTGGGGTTTAACTCATCATGTCGAAAACACACTCAAAATATGTATTCATGGCTCAAAAAGTGTTTACAAGAAGAGAAAATAATGAAACAGGAAATCTGCAACAGCACAGGTGCGTTACAGCCCTACTGTTTCAACTCTCAACTGTTATGATGAAATAATTGTTACAAATCTGAAGATAAATGTTGCAAAAGAGGATGAAGAAACTGTTACAATGAAGATAAATGTTGCAAACCAGTTGAAGAAACTGTTACAACGAAGATAAATGTTGCAAACCAGTTGAAGAAACTGTTACAACCAGTTGAAGAAACCGTCGATGTTTCCCTGTTCTTCACGAGCAGCAGCAGCAACAACAACAGAGTTCTGAAAACTCTTGATTCACGCCTCCTGAGCTCTCCTCTTGACCCCAAACTCTCTGCCTCCGCCCAATGAGATCCTAATAACCTATTTATATCAACCAACACCAAGAAATCTCGCTAATAAATCCAAAATATTTTCTTTTACTCGGGGATGATATTCTTCCATATTTACGTGATTCTTCCCTTGTTTATCTCCTCCACGCATCTGTTTTATCTCCACACACTTCTTGCACGCTGATAAGATGTTAAACTCGCTCTAATCTTCACGCAATCTTCCACATAATCTCATCGACACGTGATATTCTCGTTTCTCCCTGTTTTCTTCTTGTGGATTACTCAGCCAAATTCGGTCGAACCTAAAGCCCAAAACATGTTTATTAGGTCATATCACAACTACCCATAAAAAATCAGCCCTTTAGTCTCTTCATAACATCATCAAAAATCGATCGACCCAACTGCCAGTGAAGAAAAGCAATTTCCCGCCAAAAATCCATTTTCAAATGATGAAGATGGGTGCTAAAGATGAATTTGGGCTACACATAGCCATGGGTGCCCCTTATCCGCTGCTGGAGTCCGTATAACACTTCTCCCTTGGTGTGCATTTAGACAACTTTTCGAGCCGATTTTTCCAAAAATGTTTATTCCCCAAAAATACCTACACACACACAAAATACCATAATAAGTACAAAAATGGGTACTAACAATATGCACAGTAGAGACGAAAATAAACACATAAATGCGTCTATCAAACAACCACAAGGTTTTGTGATTGTAGGAGAAGAAGACAAAGAATACAAGTTGAAGAAAGCCTTGTATGGACTCAAGCAAGCACCAAGAGCTTGGATAGTGAGATAGATGGATACTTCAAAAGTCAAAACTTCAACAAAAGCAAGAGTGAGCCTACACTATATGTGAAGACAAAAGGTACGTCTATTCTCATCGTTTCCTTGTATGTTGGTGACCTTATCTTTATGGGAAATGATGTTCATATGATTTAACAATTCAAGAGAGAAATGATGATGAAATATGAGATGAGTGACATGGGTTTGCTCAAGTACTTCCTTGGTATTGAAGTTCACCAAAGTGAAGATGGAGTGTTCATTTCTCAAAGCAAGTATGCAGAAAAGGTGTTGAAGAAATTTGGTATGCTTGGTTGTAACCCCACATCAACACCACTTGTAGTGAATGAGAAACTCAAGAAAGATGATGGAGGAAGAAAGGTTGATGAGACTTACTATAGAGGTCTTATTGGAAACTTGTTGTATCTTACACATACAAGACCCGACATCATGTTTGCTTCAAGTATGCTTTCTAGGTTCATGAGTTCACCTAGTCATCTACATCTTGGCGCGGCAAAGAGGTTATTTAGGTACATACAAGGAACAATGAATTTTGGAATCATGTATTCAAGAAATTTGGATGTCAAATTAGTTGGCTATTGTGATAGCGACTTGGGAGGATGTATTGATGACATGAAGAGTACATCGGGGTATGTTTTTTCTCTTGGTTCGGGTATATTTACATGGGCATCGAAGAAGCAAGAAACAGTAGCTCAATCCACGGCGGAAGCGGAGTACATTTCGGCATATATAGCTACATCTCATGTTGTATGGCTAAGAAGAATCATGAAAGACATTCAAGAAAAGCAAGAAGAAAGCACAGTAATCTTTTGTGACAACAAATTGGCAATTGCTATGTCCAAAAATTCGGTTGAGCATTGTAGAGCAAGGCACATCAAACTCAAGTATCACTTCATTCGAGAAGCGGTTGAAGATGGTGAGATAGAACTCAAGTATTGCAAGACGGAAGACCAATTGGCGGACATATTCACCAAGGCACTTCCCAAAGGAAAGTTTCAAAATTTTCGAGAATTACTTGGAGTAGTAGAACATCACATTAAGGAGGAGATTGTTAGTTAATGTGAGGTTACTTAGCTAATTAAGATTAGTAGTAATTTAGTGAGTACACATGAGTGTTCCACATGCTTTGTATTAGGTCTTATGTATGCCTAGTATAAAAAGAAAGAGAGAAAGAAAGAGAAGGTAATCCAAATGAAATAGAATTGTGTAGAGAGGTAGAGAGAAGCTAAGAGCCCTCACCTCCATTCAATAAATTTACTTCAAATTTCTTTATCAATTTAGTCATAAAACCAACAACTATGATGCCAGATTTATATCTTTGAACGCGCTTTTTAGGCCTGATAAGGAACTCAGCGTGGTCATCTTTTCCATACTCGTCAAATCTGCTACTTCTGTTGTTGCCCTTCATACCATCATTCCCAAATCGATTCTGCCTGCTTCTATACGTATCAAGATTCATCAAAGGTTGAGTTTCTCTAAACATCAGGTTGGGTGCAAAACTGTATGGTAACTTGCTCTCATCCATCTTTCTGAAAGTAATGGAAATCCTTTTTCCAGGGACACTAGGTATACAGTGTTTAGATACATCAGCTCTATTGCCTTTAAAAACTAATACAGATCCTCTTGGCAAAGGAATAGCAACAGGAACCAAAAAAATTCCAGGGCCAACGATTTCAATTTTAAGACCGAATAATATATCGCATTCAGTTAAAAACGAGACAGTACAAAATAGTCTAAGAAAATCATGGTGATCGATATGTGGGGGAATGCAATCTCCTTTGTCGTAGATATTAACAATGCAACTATCAGGTGCACAAGTTGTAGGAAGCACTGACCAATTCACCATTCTTTGTATCATTGATTTCAACATTGGAGGAATGGAGTCAACTTCTTCGTCTCGCATTATACCTGGCTTGTTTCCCTTCTTATCGAGAGCATAATTATAACAACAACCAAACTGTATAATTACACGACCTTTGCCAGGCATCCACTTCTTGGGTTGTGAATATGTTCGGTCTTTAAGTTCACCGTTCTGCCCTAGACTCTGAAGATGGTAAACAAAATTCACAATGGTTTTTTGCTCCGATTCGTTGAAAATTCATGTATGAAGTTCGAGACCTTGAAGTACATTTTTGATTTGCCCGTGGACATTCTCATAGTGAATAAAATCCTTCTTGACTTCGACAAGATGAGTAAGTTCCCCATTAAAACATGAAGAATACCGTAAATTCTGATTGTGGGGGTCTTGGTGGTGAGATGAGTGGTAGGAGTAGCCATGCGAAATGGATGCATCAAAATGAATACCTGGTAGGGGCTGCGGAGAAAGCCTCCTCATCCTTAATGCTGACCACATCTCCACCTAAAATTGCCATGTACTCGGATTAGTTGAAAGTGTTTAAACTCAAAAACTATGACTCCAGCAATTTCAACATAAAACAGATGTACTGCTAAATTGGAAATTTTAATTGTGAAAAACCAATGCGCCTTTTTTTCAATCCCAACAAGATTTTTCCCCTGAACTTTAACAACATACTCAGAAACATATAATCTCTTGAAGGTCATAAACCTTGTGTTCTTTCAAAATAGGATACATTAGCAAATGACCGTTCAGTCACAACATCTTCATAATCCCATTCTAGAAATATATTTGCAAATTGAAAAAGTGATCTATAAGAAAGTACTAAAAAAGACAAACTTTAGACAAATCAAAACCTTTATTTTACAGAAGTTTAACAGAGAAGTAAAAACAGTATGTATTTAAGGTTCACTTAAAAGAAAGACCTCAATTTACATATAGAAACTAAAGGGGTGTAAAAAAAATCAAAAACAGAGAAGATGCAGAAATACTCACATCCTGATTCGCTCTAAGTGCCGGATACTTGACTGAGTTTGATGAAGAACCTACTTCATGTACCAAAGAAGATGGTGTTGATGTTTCTCTTTCTCTTCCACCCCAAACACCGCCATCACCACCACCATAACCTCCAGTACTTCTTCCACCACCTCCCCAACTAGTACTTCCTCCACCATGGTTAGACATTCTTTTTCAGATTACTATGAGAAGAAAACCAGAGGAGACGCAGAAAATGATATTTGTTTTTTTCTTTCTTTTGGGATCTCAGAAATCTTTAAGTGGACTGATCTCCCACTGTAAGGAAATCCTTTAACAGTAGTTCTCAGTAGAACTACCCCATTGAATGTTAAGGCCGGTTCCTATGGGGTAGGGCATAAAAGTTGTTTTGCCATGCCACATGGCATGGAAAATCCTTTTCTCCACCATGGGAAAACTGGCAAATATTAGGTAAAATTGGCAAATCTTAGATAAAATAATATATTTGTTATGATAAGTGAGACCCTTGTTAATAAGACTTAAGTCTAAAGAAGAGACTTGACCTAAAATTAGGTTTCCTGAATCCCCATCTTCATATGCCGGAAAACTGTTATAACCCACTGGTTCGTTTATTATGCCGGTAGAGTTTCTTTCGCCGGAAACATTAAACTTGCAGTCACCTGAAACTCCATAACCAATAACATGGAGGGTGTTACCCAGATCTTTACACGCCAAGAAGCTATTACTCTTCACCAAATTTCCATAATCATCATCAGTAACCTTTAGGTTGTCAAACAGACAACAAAGAGGGTCCTCATCCACCGAAGGAATGGGATTCACATTTTTGAGAAGGATATCGAAATCACGGTTCAGAACACGAAACGGCCATTTAAATTAAACAGATCCAAAATCCATCTAGTATTCTTAAGAAATGAAAAATAGGTAGAAACAAAGGATTTGAAACGATCTACTACTAAAATACTAGAGGATCTGGTGGATACAATAAAGAAAATAGAAAAGGTTAAGCGATTTCATAGAAGAAGAGGGTGGTTTCAGAAATAATAAGGTGGTTTTAGATGAAGAAGTAGCAGTATTTGACTAGTCAAAGGATTTTTTCAGTTTGTGAGAGAAAACTTCTTTAGGGTGGGTGAAAGTTGTACGACTCCATCTATCTCCTCTAAATGACTTTAGAAGCTATTTGCAGTTCCAACCCTAGTTAGCAATTCGGCGGTCGACAATAATTCGATGCGACAAAAGTCGGTGCATTATTCGTTTAAGTAAAATCTAAATTTGGTCAACTATGCTGTCAATCATGCAGCAGGAAAAATTTGTAAATACTTTAATTCGCACTTAATGCGTTCTTCATATATGAATCCTGCATAACAAAAATCGGAGCACACACATATCATATGGAGCACTAGTACTGGTGTTAGAACATTATTTAGTAACACAATTAGGTTGAGTTGGAGAAATCGCTAAAATTGGGCCGCAATTATTGCTTTATTTACATGGAATGTGGGACCACTAAACCACCGTTAAGGCGGTTAAAAGTAACAAATTCTGTTACTTGACCAAACTGTTTAAATAAAAAATAAAATTAATTGGCGAACCCACCACCGAATTTTTCTGGCTGAACTACTCAAAATATGCGGAATCCGCGTTTAGTTCTTTTAATTTTTTAAAAAGTGTTTTAAGACCGGGCTTCTAAATGAGTGTCGGATTTGATTGTTCCCGATCAATTCGCTCTTATTCGTCAATAAGTCACGATTAAATCGACGACTTACTAACTAGGGTTCCAACCATGCTAAATGCGACTGTTTTTTTTTTTGGTTCAAAAATAAAACAATAAAGGGAGCTTTAATAAAATGCCCACTTTTATTTATGTTTTTCATAAAGTAGCCCAGGTTTTTCCAAAATATATAAAGTAGACCGAAATTGACCTTTTTTTAACGTTTTTCTCAAAAGAGAGCTGACAGACGTTATTGTGTACATGGAAGTTAAATGCCATTACAAAAGACAGTTATGTCCCTTCAACTCGTTGGAGACGGTCTAGTTAATTGAGTTACAATTCCTAGGTAAGTAGTGACCAGTGCACCGAGTTAGCCAGATCCCATGTTCTTCCCCGAACGAAGAACCCAAATTAAGAAAAATCGCCAAATCATTCACAATGTCATTATTGATCAAATCAAGTTTTAACGAGATGCATAAATACTCAACACAACCGATTATACCAAATTCAATTTACTTATAGAATCCTCATCATAAATCCATAAAAACTTACAGTGTAAACCATCAATTCTTCTAGTTCTATTTACTGCAAAATTTCACTATTTTGAAAGCTACAAAAACTAAAAAAATAAGTTGAAATTTCATTACCAAAGAAGAACAACAAACCAAATCTAAAAAATCCGTCAACATACATGAATTAATCCTCTTCATCTTTGTAATTCAATTGAATATTCAATAAGAGGTCGTTTAGGTTTTTTCTTATAAAATTCTTCTGAACCAATAAAAACCCCAAAATCAATATGGTTTCAAAAACTAATTTCAATTAAAAAGGCCCTTATTTCAGAGAAGCAAAAGAAATCAACTATACCCAAAAACTTCATCATTCAATTAATTCAAAATCTTCAATTCTCTGCATCAAGAACAAACCCTAAAAGTAGCCACAACATTGTTCAATATAGGTTTTAGAGAATGAGTTTATTAAGGTTTGAAAATGGTTCAATTAAAACCTTAGTAATACCTTAAAAATTCATTCTTCAAACCCTAATTGAAATCATGAATACATCATTAGATCTTTTACCAAACTAGAAAAAACTGGACATGAAAAAAAAGAAGGGAGGAGGCGCAAAGAAGAAGAGAAGAAGTAGAAGAGATTACGAGTCACTTTGTTTTGTTTAGGGTTTTGTAAAGATAACCAATAAAATGTAAGGACATTTTGACCATTTTGATGATTCCATTTGTTTAAGAAAATGACCAAGTCAGTCACGTTTGACGATTTTGATGATTCCATTTACCTTGGCTGACGATGAGCCTATAAAATCAATTTCGAAAAAATGGGGTTACTTTATAAAATCGGGATAATATAGTTAAGGTACTTTATTAAAATTCCTAATATAAAAATAAAGTGTATTTCTCAATTTCTTCTCCTTCAGCACTCTTCTTAGCCTCTCGACATTTTTCCATTGACCAACATCGGCATGAATATCCGATAAACTCATATAATAGCTTGTAATCTCTGGATCCAACTTTAAAAGGCGCTTCTCTGCAAATTCTGCAACTTCGACACCATTTAACTGTTCTGCAACCAGAAAGTAAACCTCCCCGAAAGTAATATCTGGTTTGATACTAGCACATAGAAAGGAGCAAATTAGAAGAAACCCACAACTGAGATGGAATAATCATAATAAACACATAACAGATAAGACCAAATGAGCTAAAGAGAGATCTTATCGGAGAATGTAGTTAAGATCCCCAAGATCCATAGAAGATAATAGACACCCATAGAAGATAATAGACACCAACGTTTTACTGATCATCATACATATTATCTTCTGTGTATGTACCTAATACCATCAAGCGCTATAGAAAAAAGATGAGAGAAACTTATGCACTACTTGCATAACCAATTCATTGCCGAAATATAACAACACTTATTCATCGTACATGGCAACGACCATGAATAGTGAAGCAGGCACCTCAAAAATGTGACTTGGTGAATGTCAAAGTCCTCTCCCGATTTAAGTTGTAAAAATGTCCTTAAGACATATATAGGAAGGGGTAGCTGGTTGAAGGTGCATATGCGGACTATGCACCAAGTGAGCTTCATAGCTTAGCCGGAAGAGCGTAATGATACTTAGGCCTTATTAATTTATAGTTTTGTAGCTTTGAGAATGAGGCATATGATGCGAAGGCATCATTATGTCATTCCGAGGATTAAGTTACGCACATTCTTTGTGAATTTTAACAGAACGACCTATACGGACCAGACCATTGTTGCAAGCCGTTGTCACGTACCTCTGAATAACCGGCAATGATAGTTGTGTTTCCCTTCTGGCCCATAGGCAAAGTTCAATATTGTGCTATGATAGTTATGTTTTACCTCGGTCATCCCACTCTGGCATAGTGCACCATTGTTGTGCAATATTGGCTCTAGGCCAGTTCCAATATTTACAACTATGATGGTTGTACATTATCTCGGTCATCCTACTCTGGCCTATTGCATCTTTGTGATGCGATATTAGACCTAATGACCTTCATTATGTGTTATGTTAGCGCTACTTTTCTCAAGACCATCCTTCCAACTGGCCTGATGCACCATTTGGTGAGACATTGGCTCTTGGCCAATATAACTTACGTAATGCGCCATACTTGGCTCAATATTGGCCCTTGGCCAATATGCCCAACATAATGCGTTATTTTGACGCGATATTGGCCTTTGGAAAATAGGCCTTCACAATGCGCCATACTTGGCGCAATATTGGCACTAGGCCAACGTACCTCTTACGCAACGGAAACTTGAGATGAAGCTTCATCTCGGAGCATGGCGCATCTTTGAGCATGCGCCATGCCAAAAACACGGGGTGTTACAATTTTAGTATGAGATGATCGGTCTTCGCTAGTTATTGTCTTCCTTAAAGATGAGGTCTTCGACCCATGTCGATGGAGTTGTCATTCTTACCAATGTTATCATTCCTGTGTCACTATTTTCTAGCTGGAGGTTGGATGCTAGTGTGTATAGTGCATCATCATGTCTATCAGATACTCGATTCTTATGTTGTATGATTACCTGTTTGAAATGTTTGATCAACCATTAGGCTCGATCCCTAATTCCCTATACACAGCTAAGGTTGGCTCTTTAACTTGAAATTCCTCGTCCATCTGGTTGATTAACAGCCGTGAGTTCTATGACCTCCAAGTAACATGTAGTCCATCAACAATGGTTAGACGAATTAAGAAGCTTTCATACTCCGCCGCATTATTAGTACATCGGGAATCCATTCTAGCTTGAATGGGTATGAGATACTTTCTCCTTGGGGATTGATGAAAACATGCCAGACCCACCATGCGTGTCATGTAACGATCCATCGAAGTAAATCCGTCAAGGTGTGTCCTTTACTACCATGGTTATCTCCCCATGCAATTTTGTACCGATCTCTGTGGTATCCGGCCTTGGGAAGCAACTCGTAAATTTGCAATTGCTTGTCCTCTTACTCCATGTGGGAGAAGTGGAATAAACGAAAATTCTAGTAATTGTAAAGCTCATTTTCCCGTTTTACCGTTTTGTATTGGTTTTGTAGTCAGGTACACCACCTAGTTCGCTTCTACAATAACATATGTTTGATGGACTAGCAAGTAATACCTTATTTTATGTGTCACCGTCATCAATGGAAGACAATCCTTTTTAACTGGAGAGTAACGGAGTTCAACGTCTTTGAGAGTTTTGCTTACGTAGTAAATAGGTATCACATGTGTATCGCCCATGTCTTGAGCTAATAAAGCACCTATTATTGTACTCGTGTTTGCGAGGTATAGGTGTAGTGGCTTCCCCTTGATTGGTGTTCTTAACACATATGGATGTACTAGACGCTGCTTGACATTGTCGAGTGCTTCGTCTTGACATGTGCCCCCATACAAAGGTAACGCCCTTCCTTAGAAATGGAAAGAAATATTATGTACAATGAGCGAGGCATGTGATGAATCTTCGGATACAAGTCTTCCAAATGATATATTGTAGTTCTGTTTTATTCGTAGGCGGTACCGGTATGATTATTGCTTAAACCTTTTCCTGTTCTACTTCAATGCCTTATCATTACCTGAAACCCTAAAAACTTTCCCGACCCCAAAAGCATACTTGGTTGGATTTATCTTCAAGTTATATTCGCGGCATCGTGTGAACACCTTTCGTAGGTTAGGTATGTGGTCTTCCCTATGTTTGGCTTCACCACCATATCATCAACATATATTTCCACAGCCTCATGGTTTAAGTCATGAAAAATGAAGGTCATCGCTCATTGGTATGTGGCTGCTGCGTTTTTGAGACCAAAAGGCATGACCACATAATAGAAGTTACCAAAGGGGGTAGAGAATACAGTTTTTGTCGCATCTGATTCCTTCGTTTTTAATCTGATTATAGACAATTTGCCCATCCATGAATAATAAAAACATCTTATGTTCTGATGTTGCATACACTATCATGTCAATGTTGGGAAGAGGAAAATCATCCTTAGGGCATGCTTGTTTAAATCTCTGAAGTCCACATAACATCGTACTTGTCGTTCTCTTCTCCACTGGCACGTGATGAATAAGCTTTAGGTATCCCGCATCCAATAGCTTGGTTACTTCTTCCTTGAATTTCTCTTCGATCTTGCGGTGGAATTTTTTTTTTTGTTATTTTACTGGCATACTTGTTGGAGCCACCTTGAGCTCATGAAATATTAGAGTTGGGTTCAAATCAGGCATGTCTTCGTAAGGATTGTGCAAACTTGAATTATGTCACCTATTTTGGAACGGAGGGAATACTAAAATACAAATATTACGGCTCACACACATCCTTCAGTTTCAGATTGTTCTTTATGTGGTTGAATTCCTCATGGACCTTGTTATCAAGTGCAAATGGATTCGGCAAAAAGAAAAAAAAAAAAAAAAACATCAATTAGATTTTATTTTCAATCATGAGCACTGGTGAAAAGTCAGATGCTATCACAATCCAAATGCCAACTAATTTACGAAATATATGAGATACCCCCTAACAAAGATAAACTTAGGCATTTCAGTCCATGTTGCAGATCTTCCAAAGAAGGCTGTTTTGAGGCATACTCAAAACTTTTGGGGCATACTCAATAAACACGAAATGTAGCCACTAGGTAGTAAAACCAATAACCCCTTATTCATCATATTTCAACTAAAAAAATAAAAATAAATAAAAAGGTAAACAACAAAGTAGGTAATAATAAAAGTATTTAGACAAGTGCACGTCACAGGGATATCAGTTTTGCGCCTTGGCTTTCTCGACTTTGGGTGAGCTTGGAGATGACCTCGTTATTCTATTGAGGAGATTGAAGAATTGTCTAACAACCTATGATGTTAACAACAAAGTAGGGAGTTTGCTTTTCCATAGGGTAAGTTTGGCTATCCAAAAGGGCGTTGGTGCACAAATTGTTGCCCGACTCCCGCCCATTCATGTGGAACTTGCACAGTTTGTTTCTTTTCAATAAAAGCCCTTTGTGGCATCTTTTCATAATAATAATTATTATTATTAAAAAGGTAAATAAAAAAATAAAAAAAGGTAAATAAATAAATTAGTCATGGTTATCTACGTAATTTAACTAGCCTTAGAACACCCCTTATCAACCTACACTAGTTAGAGTAACAACTTTGTATACCTATGAACGTTGATGGTGGATTTTTGACAAAGGCTAAAATCGTAAAATCATAATTTTGCATACTTCAGGCACGGCTTTAGACACGTATGTGAAATTCACGAACAACCTCTGACTGAGCGTCCACCATTTCAGAGATCACAATTTTGCATATTTCTGACACGGCTTCAGACACGTATGTGAAATTCACGAACAACCTCTAACTGAGCGTACACCCTCTCAGAGCTCTGTATGAATATGTTATTTGTAAATCCCCTCAACTGAGCTTTTCGACACTTCGCATATTTCATCAACACTTCTACATAGAATCGAAATGATTGGACGGCTCTTAGATATATTGCATGCTAGTATAGAGCGTTAACGTCTTCAGGATGCCACACTGTTCCTTGACTATGTAGAATACATATGTATAGAATCTCTTAATGATTGGACGGGTCCTAGACATATTGCATGCTAGTATAGAGCGTTAACGTCTTCAGGATGCCACACTGTTCCTTAACTATGCAGAATCAATGTTCAGAATGAGTATGATGCTTCCATCATCTCATACCTCATTCTCGAATATACATAATGCTCCTAGACATATTGCATGCTAGTATAGAGCCATTCATAGATTAATTCTAGCGCAAAATTTGAAAAAGCGGGGGTATAACAACCACACCCAATATTTCGTTTGACAATTTGAATAGACATACTCCAATATACTTTCAAGAGAATCAACTAGACAGTCAGACTCAATCTAGAGAAAAGTATATCAAGGAGTTTTATATCTCTATCTCTCAATTCAATCCGCAATCAGCAAATAGGAATTTGCGAGCCCGATTGAATATAAGAGAAATAACTTGAACGGTACCAAAGACCAATGTTCAAGGATCAATCAATTTCAATCAACAACCAAAGGTTGGATTTACCAATTGATCGACTCAACGCACAACCTGTGATATTTCAATTATATAACAAAATATAATGCCGAAAAGAAATAACACAGACACCGGAAGTTTTGTTAACGAGGAAACCGCAAATGCAGAAAATCATACTGTATTAAGCCGCTACAGACACTAGCCTACTATCAATTAACTTCGGACTGGAATGTAGTTGAGCCCTAATCAATCTCACACTGGTCAAGGTACAGTTGCGCTCCTTACGTCTCTGAACCCACGCAGGATTCTACGCACTTTATTCCCTTAGCTGATCTTACCCACAACCAAGAGTTGCTACGACCCAAAGTCGAAGACTTGATAAACAAATCTGTCTCACACAGAAAAGTCTATTGGAATAGATAAATCTGTATCCCAAAAAAATAACTATGAGTTTTGTTCCGTCTTTTGATAAATCAAGGTGCACAGGAACCAATTGATAAACCGGATTTATATTCCCGAAGAACATCCTAGTATTATCAATCACCTCACAATAATCTTAATCGTATGGTAGCGAAACAAGATATTGTGGAATCACAAACGATGAGACGAAGATGTTTGTGACTACTTTTAATCTTACCTATCGGAGATAAATCTCAAGCAAATCTTAGCAAAGATAATACTCAATCACGATAATAAAAGTAAGATCAAAACACACAACTATAGAGAAAATAGTTGGGCCTGGCTTCACAATCCCAATGAAGTCTTTAAGTCGTTAACCTACAGGGTTTCGTAAAAAACCTAAGGTTAAAGGAGAATCGACTCTAGTCGCAACTATTATCACACAGGAGGTGTGGGGATTAGGTTTCCCAGTTGCTAGAGTTCTCCTTTATATAGTTTTGAAATCAGGATTTGCAATCTAAGTTACCTTTGTAACAAAGCATTTAATATTCACCGTTAGATGAAAACCTGATTAGATACAAGCTAATATTTTTCAACCGTTAGATCGAACTTAGCTTGTTATACACAAATGAAATGTACCCTCATTTAGGTTTATGTAACCGTACCTAAACGTGTACACCATGTTGGCTCAACAGTAGTTAACCGAGGTTAGCTATATGAACACTCTCATATCAACCTTATTCATCTTAACCATAACTAGTTCAAATGACTCAAATGAAACTAGTTAAAGAGTTATTTAATTGTTATATTCTCATAGAAGTATACAAGAACACAATTGAAGAAAAATCGGTTTGATTCACTCGAATCAATTCATGAACATTATAGCCACGGTTTGCAAAGAATGCATTCCTTATTATATAAATGTATTTGTTCATATCACAACTGATTTTAGAACTTTTACTATTCAAGTATGCAAACGGGTACGCATACTTGAAATAGCCAGACCAAGTTTGGTTTTCGCCAGTACGCGTACAGGTACGCGCACTTAGGTTCCCGGACTTCTCAAACCAACAGGTACGCATACTGGTATGCATACTATGGTTCCCGGACATGGATCACACATATGCAAGAGTGCATAACATGTTTATAATCCAATGTTGGTTAAGTGTTGTAAACTCTATTTCAATCATTGAAAATTTCTTAGAAGAAGACAATAGCCGTTTTCACACACTATTAGCATCAAAGCAATTTTCAAGCTATTGAAATAATCATAACGAAACATTCCAAGTCTACACCAAATGATTGTATCACACAAACCATGTAAGATGTTACTCGGCGATTTTCACATGATTATCTTTTGACTTTCATCAAGAATATAAGATGAACTTGGTTGAAGCGAAAGCTTACCAACACATATTTCGAGAAATATGTAAGCGAGTTAAACTCAGCTCGAAATCTCAAATGTGCATAATCGAAAACTATAGTAATCGACTTTTGTCTCAATATAGGAGATGGAGTAGAAATAGACTTTCCAATTGATAGATGAGTTTTAGTCTCCACATACCTTTTGTTGATGAAGTTCCACAAGCTCTCCTTAGTAGTTCTTCGTCTTCAATTGATGAACGTCGTGAAGTCTAATGCTCAACTACACAATCTATCCTAGTCCGAGACATTACTTTAAGTAGACTAGAAATCAAGACTTACAGTTTTGATCACTAACATTGACAAACAAGCTTGAGATAGCAACGCTTGCGATTTCGACCGAGCAGTGCTCTAACAAAATTCATCAATTGAATTATTAGAAAATTAATCTATTCATCCGTTTCATGGCTTATTCCCGGCTGAATTCCATGAATTAGTAATAGATAATCAATCTATTTTATTACTCTGTTTCATGGCTTATTCTCAGCTGAATTCCATGAATTAGTAATAAATATTCATTGTTCGGGCATCTGGGCCACCACGAATAAACCCCAAGAAAATGGTGCGAGTGTACTTAAAAATAATGCACGAACGAGCACCAAACCCCATAAATGAGCATCCCAAAATATGGACGAATGAGGAAACCTATGCAAAATGGGGAAGAAAAATAATAATAAAAAATATAAAGGAAGCAGGTACGGGACCGTCCCCACCGGCCGGCCGGTCTCGCTCCACCCTTTTTCTTTTTATTTTTCGTAATCTCATGAAAACTCTTTGTTTGAGCAAACTTCCTCATTCGAGCAAAACTCATAGTTTCTCCATATTTCCTGAAATAATGAAAATAATAATTTAAAATAGGGAAGAGTGTCGGGACCGGGCCTACTAGCCGACCGGTCATGCCCTAGCCGTGGCCTGTCCCACACTTCCTCAATTCCTTATTTTATTATTATTATTTCTTCCTTCATCTCATGAAACTCCTTCGTTTGAGCAAAAACCCTGGGTTTTCCATATTTTCTCAAATATTGCTCAAACTATCAAAAGGCAAAAAGCCAAATGGTCACACGACCATCTAGGCTTTTCATGACAAATATTAAAAAATCATTTATTTTAATATTCTCAAAATATTGGTCGCACGAGAAAAGTTCTACTTGCTCATTCGAGCAAAATCTAGAGTTTCGGTCAAGATCAAACTCTTACGAAAATCCAAAATATTGCTCGAACGCGCAACAGAAAATATCAAAATTCTCAGGATTGAGTCACGGACAATATGGTGACACGGCATGCCACCTTGACCGACCAAGGTCGCCCCCTTGGCTTACTGAAAGAGGCCCACACTTTATTATGATTTGGACTAATTAATATTCCATAATTCATATTGGGTTCAAACTCTTTCCAAACAACTTGGAATTTGATCAATCGACTGTCAGTTGGTCCCACAACCACCAGAGATGGTTTCATACCCCTTGGTCGGTCCCTCCTCTCTCCATAATTAGGTTTTACCACCAAATGCTCAGATGAGCACTATTTTTAATAATAATGATTGAACGAGCATTTAATCATCCTCTCACCAACTGGTCAAAGGACTTTGGTGCACGCTTGTTCGAGCACGTGGGAGCTACATGGTTGTACATCATCCCATGTAGACGGTCCCCTCTATCACTCATTGATTGATTTCCAGTAAATCATCAATTGATCAACAATCAATCAAAATTAGGGTTTCAAACCAAATACTCTACAAATCATAATTCTGAGCAAGTTCGAACACTGATAATTTTATGTTGATCCAACAATCAACATCCTAATTATTATATAATATTCGGTCCAGCTACCAGTATTTTTAATTAATATTTTATTGGTTCCGCTACCAATAATTCATGAACCGAGCAATATTGCTCAAATGAGCAATATTTATTTTGCTCATCTAAAATCTAAATCCAAAGTCTTTTCCAGTAGCAAGTACCGGGTCGACTAGAGAATATCTCATAAAAATATAACATAGTTTTTACGCCGGCCTATCAGAGCCTTGCACAACTTGCACTACGGCAAGCAAAATACTTGACGCTACCCGCGCCGCGATTGTTTATGGACCAGATGGTAAGTAATCACCGTTTTTATGGGATTACGAATTCTCGACCATTAATGCGGATATGCTTACACCATGTCCCTGTCGCAGAAGCTACGGGGTGTTTCCCCTTCACAATCCTGTCAACTGCAGCGCTACAGGGGATTCCCCCCTTCACAATCTGCAGGGTTGCCTTTACGTGTTCGCTGATTGAGTGGCAAAGAAATTGACGAAAAATACAGAAAAGAGGTTTGTTAGTGTTCATACCTGAAACCTACCTCTTCCACGCGTATCGCCGTCCTCCATGTCTGTCTGTCCAACGCCTGCTCTGTTGAAAGATAGTGCTTATTAGGGGGATCGACCTGTTCGCCTACTTGTTAGGGGGATCGACCTGTTCGCATACTTGTTAGGGGGATCGACCTATTCGCATACTTGTTAGGAGGTTCTCGTCAGACCAAACAGCCCACTCCTTTAATCCTGGCTTGTGTTCAGGCTGTGCGGGGAGAACACAAGGCGGGCTCGGTGGCCTGCTCTGTTGAAAGATAGTGCTTATTAGGGGGGTCGACCTGTTCACATACTTGTTAGGGGGATCGACCTGTTCGCATACTTGTTAGCAAGATACACGATCAACTGGGTTAAGTTAGCAACACTAAATTGCTTAAGTTAGCAAGATACACGATCAACTGGGTTCAGAACTCATTGATTCAACTATCAATTGCTCGACCGAGCAATATTCCTCATGTTGATTCAACTATCAACATTCTAAAATTCTATTGATCCCGCAATCAATATTATAATTTAATGTTTGTCCTGCTACAAATATTTTTGCTCGAATGAGCAACATGTTTCGAACGGACGACTATCCAATATTCCTACTGAACATATCAGAATAAGTCCTTGATTGAGCAACCTCATCGGACGATCATCCAAATTCCCAAAATATCATTATTACCTCGACTGGTAAAATGATATATCACAATTCATCATGACTCAGCGTCTGAGCGTGTCTCAGCAAACACCGTATGCTCAATCCATGAGTCCATAGCATACCACATTCTTTCATTATGCTCGACTCATCAATTCTAAGACTCATCGTCTAGTCAATTCAACAACTGACTAATTAAATACATGTATACCTTGCAGACTCCACATTCGTGAGACATCAATCACGTCACATGGGGGGGTATTATCTAGGGTTTTGGTTTGGCGTCCTACGACACGTGTGTACACCCACGATGAGAAATGTGAGTAAGTCGTGCAAGCAGTTGAGGGGGTTAGCAAAGTAGTGGATGGACAATCAACCAAGTCTCCGCACGACATGGAACTGGTTTTACCATGATTTCTCACTTTCCCACTCTTTCATTCCAGCAATCGTCACACTTACTGGGATCAATGTGTCTACTATTATTGTAATATAAATAAGTCTCTAAATCCACGATTGAACAACCAAGAATCATCGTCTAACGAAGAATTATCATCTGAACAAGAACTCTCAACAGAGCAGAATTCAATCAATCAATCAATCAGAACTTATTCGAACTCAACAGTTCACTTGCAGAAATATCCAACACATCCACAATCCTCGATCATCATTGATCTCACACACTTCTCAGCTTGCCTCCTACATATCGACCCTCATCCCTCTTTGTGACCGAATTGACTCTGGAATGGCCATTGTCTTGGTTTAGGCCAGAGTCCTACAGATTGATCTCTCGAACTCAAAGCATTCCTGTGCAGTGCATCTGTTTGAAAAAGGTTTAAGAAATTTGCTCGGTCAAGGAGTCCCTGCTCGCACGGTCGTCTCTTCACTTTCCTAAAAAACCAGCAAATCGTTTTCACCCATCAACAACCTCAAATTTTTTGGGTATGCCTTAAACAACCTTCCTTCAAAATGATTTTAAGCATCTAAGTAACCAAATTTCCCAGGACCAAGGTTCCTTATATACATACAGCCTGAGTCTCTAGTCCACATACCCAGAATTTTTGCAGCCTTCAAAGGTCAACCACATGGAGTTTCCTTCTGCTCCTGATTCCCCAATTCTTCAACAAGAAGAAGAAGTATTGAAATGTATATATTTAGACGTTATAGTTTGTATTTCAGTTGTTCTGTGTATGTGTGTGTCACATGTGCATTGTAAGTGTTTGTGCAGCACAAGTGTTGTTGATTTTTTTATCATATATATTATTCTCTCAGGTCTGTCTATGTAGAATAACAACTTTATTTTTCATTTTCTAAGAACTCAGAGATTTATTTTATCTTTCATCAAATGTTATTCAAATTCATAATGTACCAATCCGATTCAGTTAATTGGAGCTCTTTTATTCTCAAGTTTATATTAGGTTTACTATGGTATCATTTGAGCAGGGAGCTTCACGGCGCTAGTTTTCGATCATTCTTTTGCTGAATTCTCAAATAGATTGATTTCCTCAGTTTTCTGGTCGTGTTTTCTTCTTAAAATCTGGTAATTGCGTCAATTTCATCGTTTTCAAATCAATTTTAAGTTTCAGTTCTTTTCAATTTTTTAATCCCAGATCAATTTCTTTTCGATTTCATAGTTTCTATGTTGCTTAACTTGTTCAATTATGGATCAAGATAACACTTCCTTTATTTTATCTCAATCTTTAAATCAAATTGCTAATCCCATCCCTGTTAAGCTTCGTGATGATAATTTTTTGGTATGGAAATCTGCTTTTCTTCCTTTGTTAAAATGCTACAATGTTATTTCCTTTATTGGCGGTACTGGATTTTTCCCTCCTCAATTTCTCACTCGTGTAAATGAACGTAATCAAACTATTAATCCTTCTTATACAAAGTGGAATGTAGAGGATCAAACTATTATTCTTTGGATTAACTCTAGTATCACAGATACTGTGTTTGGTCATCTATTTGGTGCAACTACTGCGTTTGATCTTTGGAAACTAATTGAGGAAAAGTTTGCTCAAATTTCATCTACTAATATGATTCAACTACGTACAAAGCTTCAAACTCTTCGTCAAGGAAATCTTACTGTTTCGCAGTTTCTCTCCGAGTTGAAGAAAATTACAGATGCTTTGGCTGCTGCCGGTTGTGTGGTTTCAGACTTTGAAATTGTGGTAACTATTCTTAAGGGCCTTCATGCTGATTATGCTGCTTTTGCTACTTCTATTCGTGTTCGTTCTCCTCCTGTTACAAGTAGAGAAATTCATAATCTATTACTTAGTGAAGAAATAGAGTTACTGACAGATTGAATAATTTAAAACTCTCATCTAAGAAAGCTTTTGCTGCTAACTATGATTTTCACTACACACTTTATGGTTATTATTATGCACCTAGAGCTTATACCCAATCTTATACTAGAGGAAATCGTAATAGAGGTCGTGATTGGACACCTTCATTCACAAAGTCATATAACTCTTTTTATCAACAATCTGCACCACCATCTCCCTATCCACCAAGACAACCTCCACCACAAGGTCGGTCACCAATGCCTTCTGCTTAAAGACCACCAATATTTGCTCAGACTTTTGCTCCAACATAAAGACCACCATGTCAGCTTTGCCACAAAACAGGACATTTAGCACCAACTTGCAATCAGAGACTTGATTTTTCTTATCAAGGAAGAGCTCCACCATCAAATATTTCTGTTATGCTAGCAAGTGCAAAAGTATTTGGCGAATATCCATGGTTTGTTGATTATGGTGCTAATAATCACATTACTGCTGAAGGGGACCCTTTAACTATCATTTTACTGGCTCAGAGGTGATTTATGAAAACGCGGGGGTACAACAACCACACCCAACTATTTCGTTCGACAATCTGTATAGACTAAAGTCTAATATAATTCCGAGAGTATCAACTTAATTAAACTCAATCAAGAAAGATATCAAGGAGCTTTTTCTCTTTCTCAACACAATGTGTAAATCAAACATATAGAAATCCGTGAACCTGATTGTTATGAGAATAACTCGGATGGTACCAAAGACCAATGTCTGAGTGTCAATCAAGTTCTATCCAACAAACAAGGTCGGATTTATCAAATGTGATTGAACAACACACAACCTGTGATATTTCAATTAATGAAAATATAATTCGGAAAAGAAATAAACACATACCCCAAAAAAATTGTTAGCGAGGAAACCGCAAATGCAGAAAAACTCTGGGACCTAGTCCAGACTTGAACACCACACTGTATTAAGCCGCTACATATACTAGCCTACTAAAGTTAACTTTAGACTGGAATGTAGTTGAGCCCTAACCAAGTCTCACACCGATTAAGGTACATTCGCGTTCCTTACGCCTCTTGAATCTCGCAAGACCCTGCGCACTTGATTCCCCTAGATGACGTTCTTTACATCCTAGAAGTTTCTATGACCCAAAGTCGAAGACTTATAAACAAATCTGTCTCCCACAGATAAGTCTATTTTATTTGTTATTTCCGTCTTAAGATAAAGATCTAGGTGAACAAGAAACACAGCTAATAATCCAGTCTTATATCTCCTGAAGAGCATCCTAGAATATTAGTTACCTCACAATAACCTAACTGATTAACAGAAGAAGTTATTGCGGAATCACAAGAGTCTGGGACGATGAAACTGTTGTGATTACTTTTTATATCTTACCTATCGGAGATAAATCTCGAGAAAATCTTAGAGAAGATTAAACTCAATATGATAGAAAAAGTAAGATCATGATACACAACTACAAAGAAAATAGTTGGACATGTATTTACGAATCCCAAGCGAAGTCTTTAAGTCGTTAAACCTAGTAATGGTTTTCAGAAGAACTGGAAACCTAGGTTAAGATAGAATCGACTCTAGTTTGCAACTAGGACATACAAAAGTATCGGGATTAAGTTTCCCAGATGCTAGAGCTTCTCCTTATATAGTCTTTCAAATCAGCGTTGCTTACAATTGAAGCGAAGATAACTTATTAACAAAGCAATTAATATTAATCGTTGGATGAACTTCTGACTTAAGATTCAAGCTAAGTTTGCTTAGAAAATAAGCAATCAATCTCCGTTGTTAGATGGTTTAGCTTGATACATAGAAATGAAATATACTTATATTCAGATATGAATGAACCGTACCTAAACGTGTATAATGAGTTGGCTCAATAACAGTTGACCGAAGTTAGCCGTATGAACACTTTTAGCTTAACTATATTCATCTAACACTTCTAGACTCAATCTGATAATCAACCAATCATGATAGATAATAAAATATATCTAAATATGTTTTAAGAGAGTTGTTCAAATGTTCACTATCTCATAGAAATATTCATGAAGCATTTGAAACATATTCGGCTTGGTTTGTAAGTGTACAAAGTACTTATACAAGAACCAATTCATGAATATAATTCCACGGTTTGCAAACCGAGTTCGCATACCTTAAAGCATTAAGAATCTAGGGACTTCAATTCGTAAACGAACCTGATTCCATGCTTACCAATAGTTAGCATACATAGTATGTGAACAAGTTGTCATACTTACCGATTTTAGAACCTAATCACTGAGTTTGTAAACTGAGTTCGCGAACTACCATTCCGGACCTTGCCTAGTTTTTTTATTCGCAAACCACGGTTCCGAACCCATCACAGATAAACTCGTTCACGAGCACAATTCACAAACAAGAGTTCCAGACCCGAACTAGTACTTCACAGTTTGCATACTGGGTACGCATACCGTGTTGTATCCATATATTGGTAGTAGTTCTAAAACTCTCGTTAATCGATTTGAAACATCATTGGAAGATGACAATGGTAATACTACACATACCACTAGCTTCAGGTAATTTTCAAATGATTATTTGATCAATACGAAACATCCCGAGTTAACATCAAATGATTGTCTCACGCAAATCATGTAAGATGTTCAAGGTAATTTTCACATGATCATCCTGACTTAATATTTAGTTTCCAACAAATGAATTGTTCACAACTAAAGTTATCAAGTAGATGATGAAGCATTCTAAGATTTAAACTCATATTTCGAGAATTATATAAATGAGATAAACTCGACTCGAAATTTCAAATGTGTATAACACAAAGTCTATATAGCTATAAGACTTAGTCTCATTAGAAGATAAAATTGAATAGACTTCTGAGTGATAGATAAGTTTTATCTCCACATACCTTTTGTCGTCGAAGTTCCTTCAAGCTCTTCAGTAGATCTTCTTCTTCAATTGGTGAACGTCATGAAGTCTAATGTTCAACTACACACTTATATCTTAATCCGAGACATAGCTATAAGTAGACTAGAAATCAAGATATAGTTGTTAGAGCACTGCTCGTTCGAACTCGCAAGCGTTGCTATCTCAAGCTTGTTTTTCAAGTTTAGTTAATCAAAACTATAGTCTTGATTTCTAGTCTACTTATAGCTATGTCTCGGATTAGGATAGAATGTGTAGATGAGCTTTAGATTTCACGGCGTTCATCGATTGAAGACGAAGATCTACTAAGGAGAGCTTAGAGGAACTTCATCAACAAAAGGTATGTGGAGACTAAAACTTATCTATCACTCAGAAGTCTATTCTATTCTATCTCCTAATGAGACTAAGTCGTATAGCTATATGAATTTTATATTATACACATTTGATATTTCGAGCCGAGTTTAACTCATTTATATATTTCTCGAATACCTGTTGGAAGCTTTTTGCTTTAACTATGTTCATCATTATTCTTGACGAGTTTAGTTGGAAACAATTTATTTGTTGGAAACTAAATATTAAGTCAAAAGATGATCATGTGGAAATTTCCTTGAAACATCTTACATGATTTGTGTGAGACAATCATTTGATATCGACTTGGAAAGTTTCTATTGATCATTCGATCACTTGAAAATTACTTGAAGCTAATAGTTTGTGTGAGACAACTATTGTCGTCTTCTAAGGATGTTTCAATGATTGAAATGGGAGTTTAGAACAATTAATCATGTAAGGATATAACACGGTATGCATACCTAGTATGCGAACTATTTTGTAGTGATTCAGGTTCGGAAACCTTGTTTGCTTACCTAGTATGCGAACGGTGATAGACGCATTTATGTGTCTATTTTCATCTCTATTGTGTATATTTTTAGTACCCATTTTTGTACTAATGTTGGTATTTTATCCCTTTGTAGGTATTTTTGGGGAATAAACATTTTTGGGAAAATTGGCTCGAAAAGTTGCTAAAGGCTCCTGGGAGGACACTTGCTATTCGGACTCTCATTTTGGATAAGGGGTAACCCATTTCCAAGCAGCTGCTAAGCACAGACCGGCACTGGATAGGGGGAGGTCAAATTTCTAAAAATTTCAAAACAAAAATTGGCGGGAATTTTCTTTACAGAAAACAGAATTTTTCTGTTTGATTTTTGGACGATTTTTAAGGCGATTCAATGGCTGATTTTCGTTGGGTTAACTCTGTTAAGGATAAACAAGTATGGTATGGGTTGTAGAATCGATTAAACAGGGATAGAAATCCGTGTTGGAGCAAAACAGGGAGAATTCACAATTTGAGTTATTTTCGGTTTACAAAAGAATTTGTGAAGAGTTTACGGCAAGATAGGAGTGTATGGAGTCCTTATTCAGTCCTGAGAGAGTTTGAGAGAGTTTGGAAACCAAGTTAACGCGTAAAAAGAAGATTAAAATCCCATAACGTGCGGTGAAGAAAAAACGAAAATATTTGGATTAACTCGAGAGATTTTGTGTTTGGAGGCTATATATAGGTTGATTCGAGTCATATTTAGAGATACAAACAATTTGGGGGAGTTTGGAGAAGTTTAGAGCTATAGAGAAGCGAGAAAAAAATCACAGAGTCGAGTTCAGAAACTTTCCTGCTGCTGCTGTGAAGAAGAAGACGAAGAACATTAGACCCTCAGAATCAGTCGCAGTGGCAGACTTATTTTCAGTGACAACGAGGTACGGTCGTATCTTCCTTCAGTCACAGAAGCTCTTCAGCAACGACTCGGACTTCTGTTTTAGACCTTCAGCAACTACAGAATCCGCTGCTTAGCACTTTTCACTCTTTTAATCAACTTTTGAACACCAAATATGTATTTTGAGCAAGTGATTAATATGAGGAGCTAAACCCCTTAGCCGAGGCGACGGAGGAAACCATTGTTCCATGAAAAGTGGTATAATTCTATTTTAATTATTTATTGCAATTATTTTACATGATTATTTGCATAGAACTTAAAAGAAAAATTGGTTTTTATTGAGTAGTTGTGAAGTGTTTTGATGGGACATGCTTAGTTTTAATACTTTTGATGTTTCATGCTTCGTGCTTACAATTATTACTTCAAAAATCTATTAGAGGCAAATATTAGAATCACTTTAAAGAAGAATATTGCATGAATATTGATTAGAGTTTATCAATTAATTGGTCAATGGTGGAATCCAAAGTCTCGGTATTTTCTTATTATTATCAAAACAATTCTATTTAATTTTCGAAAATCCTTCACAAGTTCGAGCAACGAACCTTTTTACCACTACAACTATAAAACGACATCAAACGGGTTTAACTGTTAAGGTCCGGGAACCTTGTTTGTGTACCTAGTATGCGAGCGGTTCTACGTGAGTTGGGTCTGGGACTGCTGGTCGCATACCTGGTATGCGACCGGCTGGACAGGCCAAGGTCCGGAGCTGTTGTTTGCGTACCTGGTTAGCGAACACAGTGGTTAAGTTCTAAAATCGGTTAAGTATGATTCTCATACTCATGAACTAAAACATTTATGAATTGATTCTTGTATAAGTACTTTGTACGATTATGAATCAATCCGATTTTGTTTCAATTTGTTCATATATATTTCTATGAGATAGTGAACAATTGAACAACTCTATGTGAAACACAATTTGATTCGTTTGATTATCTTTCATGTTTGATTGATCATCATATTTGATCTAGAAGTGTTAGATGAATATGGTTAAGACAAAAGTGTTCATATGGCTAACTTCGGTTAGCTGTTATTGAGCCAACTCAATATACACGTTTAGGTACGGTTACCCATATCTAAATGAAGGTATATTTCATTTATGTGTAACAAGTTAAGACCATCTAACGGTGGAGATTGATTGCTTTATTTCTAAGCAGACTTAGCTTGAATCTTCAATCAGGTTTTCATCTAACGGTGAATATTGAATGCTTTGTTACTAAGTTATCTTAGATTTTATTGTAAGCAAACCCTGATTTTAAAGACTATATAAGAGAGAACTCTAGCAACTAGAAAACCCAATCCCGACACTTTCATGTGTCCTAGTTGCGTACAAGAGTTGATTCTCCTTTAACCTAGGCTTTTCCAAAACCATATTAGGTTAACGACTTGAAGACTTCATTTGGGATTCGTGAAGCCAGATCCAACTATTTTCTCTGTAGTTGCGTATTCTGATCTTACTTTTTCTATCATATTGAGTATTATCTTCTCTAAGATTTGCTCGAGATTTATCTCCGATAGGTAAGACATAAAAAGTAATCACAAAGTTCTTCGTCTTAGACTTTGTGGTTCCGCAGTAACTTCTTCTACTACCATATAGTTAAGTTATTATGAGGTGATTAATATTTCTAGGCTGCTCTTCGGGAGTATAAGACCGGATTATCAATTGGTTCCTGTTCACCTTGATTTATCATAAGACAAAACAAAACTTCGTAGGTACTTCTGTGGGAGACAGATTTATCTATCAGAATAGACTTATCTGTGGGAGACAGATTTGTTTATAAGTCTTCGACTTTGGGTCGTAACAACTTTTAGTTGTGGGTGAAATCAGCTAAGGGAATCAAGTGCGCAGAATCCGGCGTGGTTCTAGAGGCGTAAGGAACGCGACTATGTCTTAGACCTTGATCGTCTCGTTCCCATATATGACTTGAAAGATTGGTACGGAGTCTCTCTTGAAGAACTGAGTTTTGTAATGTCTCGCTCGTCTTCCTCAATGTTCCAACTACAGGTGCATGAGGTGGATCCGGAACATATTTCCACAACGGTTCATGATGTTCATCCTCTACAAACATATTATGCAATATCAAGTAGGTTCTCATGATCGATTTCATATCTTGCTTCTCCCAGTAGTTACATCTGTGGTATAAATTTACTTTGCAGTGTCCCAAATGATCGTTCCACATCTTTCCTCTTAGCCATTTTATATTTATTAAACAACTTGAGAATTGGGATGCCACTAGGTGCACCGTATGCTTGGACTAACACACAACGGCTCTTATAAATTCCATCCACTAGGTAATACCCCTGGGTGTACTGGTTCCCATTGATAGTAAAATGACAAGGAGGTGCAATACCATTGAGATTGTCATCAAACAAATTGGAGGACTTCAAACATTAAGATCATTGTTTGATCCATCCACTTCAAAATAACCATGCCAAAACCACATATCGTATGAAACAACCGCCTCAAGAACACAAGTGAGATAACTTTTGTGGTCTGTGTGTGTTCTCGCCTCGTCCATTGGACAAACCATCAAACCCCAATGCATATAGTCTAGGCTACCAAGCATTCCTGGGAACCCTCGTGTTGTGTTCTCCTTCATTAGCCACTTGGTATCATTCACAGTGGAACGTCTCATGTATTCCGTATTAAACCCAAACATAATTGCATCACAAAACTTCTTAATATAATATAATAGTAAATAGTAGAATCAGCCATACATGTATAGTCATCCAAACTATCTGGTGGGATACTTTTACAAAGACACTTCATAACGACATACATTTTCATATGTGGGCTATGACCAGGAATTCTTGCAGCATCTTTTCTTTGTCGAAAGTGTAGGTCAACCTCACAACTTTTATGCAAAATTCTTAAAAAAAGTGGTCGATACATACCAAAACGGCCATGGAACTTTTTCAGTCCCCAAGTGCAACCAACATCGTCATCCTTGCATCCACTTCGGCACGACTTCTATTGATTGATTCTCTCTACGGCACTTGCGTTGGAACCGGTTGATGCAAATTTTGAGTATTTTGCACCATAAACTGATATAGCATGAGAGGATTTTGATTTGTAACTTCTTCATCAGAATCATCGCCAAGACGAACCCCGAATTTGATTGACATATATCTCCTTAAAGACATGCTTCAATTAACACCAACACCGAAGTAGCAATTAAATAGTGACAAAGTGGACAACTAAAAAATTTGACACTAGAATTAAACTATAACAAAGTTTACAACCAACAACGTATGCAATTGAATTCCAACGAAAGTGCAGCATATTATGACCATGATAATATCTATATCTTCTAAATTACCAAGAGAATTAAACATGCAATCTAAGTTATCTCTTTTTCAAACATAACAATTGATATAACTTGCAATTAAGATATGAGTCCCTAAAATAACAATGTTAAACAAATTAAAGTCTACAAAAAGTGGTAACTAATACTACTTGGATTCAATTTATGTTATTCATCAAAAAATATAATGAAAATCTTTTCAATTGAAAATAAAAATAAAAACTAGATGATTAACCTCTTCAAAAAGTAGTCCAACTTGCAATTTAGAGGTTCTTCAACAAACCCAATATGAGTAAGTGTGCAGGTGATGATTCTTTGGTTAACTAGGGTCTCCTGTGTAAGAAGAAAAAAAAAATTGGGGAAGAACAAATGAACTGTGGTTGAGTTCTCTGGATGTTTTGAGGCTAAATTTGGAAACGAGCAATGGTTAGCCGATTCAATTGGGTTGGACTGGTGAAGATAAAGATAACAGGTAATGAGTGACCGTTTATTCAAAAACAGGCAGTGACTATCCGTTCTGAAGTAAACGGATGATGACTTACCGTTTTTTTGGCTTAGAACGGCTAACCATTAGCCGTCCCTTAATTTCTCAGGGAATTACCACTAGAGCTAGGCCATTCTCAGGATGATGAGTAAAGGCATTTGGGAAAAGCTTGGGCATCTCCATAAGACCCGGTCTTACTTAGACCAGACCTGAAATCAGCTTTGTTGTGAATCAGGTCTGTCAACATATGCAGAGACCTACCACTGCTCATATGACTGATGCTAAACGTATTCTTCGATATATTAAGGGAACATTAGATTATGGCATCTTATTCACTAAGGGGATGGTTGCCTTGTAAGGATTTAGTGATGCTGATTGGGCAGGTAATCCAATTGATAGGAAGTCCACTAATGGTTTCTGTCTATTTTTTGGTCCAAATCCAATTACCTAGTCTTCTCAAAAACAATCTATTGTTGCTAGGTCTAGCACAGAGAGGCTGAATATAGATATTTAGCTCAAACTGCAGCTGAATTGATTTGGGTTTGTCAGCTGCTCAGAGATCTTCTTATTTTCTTGCCCGTGCCTTCAATTGGTTATGATAACATTTCTTCTATATCCCTGGCTAGCAATCCAGTTATGCACGGCAAGATGAAACATGTTGCAATTGTTGTTCATTTCATAAGAGAGTTAGTACATTCTGATCAACTAAGGGTCTTCTGCATTTCATAAGATCAAGTGACAGATGTTTTTACCTAAGCTTTGCATGGACCGAGATTTAATAAGTTGCGTCAGAAGCTCAGGGTCCTTACTCGAGCTTGAGGGGGGTATTTCAGCTGTTCTATATCTGTGTGCGTCACATGTGCATTGTAAATGTTTGTGCAGCACAAGTGCTTTTTATTTTTTCATCATATATTTTCTCGCAGGTCTGTCTGACTGTAGAATAACAACTTTATTTTTCATTTTCCAAGAACACTGAGATTTACTTTCTCTTTCATCAAATGTTTTTCAAATTTGTGCTCAAATTCATGAAGGAACAATTCGATTCAGTTGATTTATTTTTTTTGTTCGATTCCGATTCAGTCTGTCTGCAGTTGATTGATAAGCTCCGATTCAGTTGATTGAAGCTCTTCTATTCTCAAGTTTATATTAGGTTTACTAAGAAGTAGCTATGTCAAGCAGCAAGCTTCCAGAAGAAATTTACCATGAAATCTTGATTAGATTACCAGTGAAAACCGTATTAAGAAGTAAGTCTGTTTGCAAATCTTGGTATTCCCAAATTTCGAATCCTAATTTTGTTAAATTGCACCTCAATCAAATTTTGAACAACTCTAGTAGTAATAGTAGGTTGTTGCTTGGAGTTGGTGATGATCTGCACTCTATTGGTTATGATTTGTTAGTTTCATCTAAGGAGATTGAAGAAGATTCTGCTGTTAGAATGCGGTATCCATTTAGATTACAAATTCAGTATGTTAGGTTATTCGGTTCTTGTAATGGTCTGGTTTTTCTTTGGCTTCTTGATGATTCTATTGATAATGGTGATGATGAGAATTTCTTGTGTGTTTGGAACCCAGCCACCAGGGAATACAAGAAAATACCTGACCCACCATCTATATCTATATGTTTCGACGATATCTGCATAAATGGTCTTGTATATGATGGTAAGAATGATGATTACAAGTTTGTAATTGGGGAACCAGATGATATGAATGCGGACATCTTCTCGTTAAGATCAAATTCATGGGAATCTATTCAAACACCTTATTGGACTTATGCCTGTGGTGTGTGGAAAACTGGGGTACTTGTGAATGGGGATCTTCATTGGTTAGCCTTCGGGGAATGTGGCGTTTGCATAGTCTATTTGGATATCAGCAATGGTATGCCATCATTCAAAGAAATTCAACTACCAACAGTGCCTAATTTGAAGGTTGTTAGTGTGGGAGTGTTGGAAGAGGGGTGCCTTTGTGTAGTTGCTCAAAACGGTGATCCGGTTGGTTTTGATCATGTTCAAGTATGGGAAATGCAAGTTTATGGGGTTCATGAATCTTGGACTAAACGTTATGTTATCGCCAATGACACAATAACTACGTCAATTATGGTTAAAGAATTTGGTTGGAAGACTGTATGGTCTTTTAAGAATGGGAAGATTGTATTTGTGGATTCTCATAAAGTAGTATTATATGATCCAAAGCATGGAACTGCCGTTGAACGAAATATGGATAGGTTAGCATATTTTGCGTCAGAAGTTAACTATGTTGAAAGCTTAGTTTCACTCGATTCTGGTACATACGTGGGGACTGAACGAAGAGAGCAATCAACAGAAGACGAAGCCTAAGAATGTGTTATTTTAGTCCTTAATTATACAATACAGGCATCTCCGTTAATGCTCGATTTGCGGATAAAATAGCAGCGAGAGGCGAGAGCTGCAGCTTTTTCTTTCTGTGCTGTGCTGCCACCTCCTCTCTGAAATGCAGTTGCCTTCCCCTTCTCGGTTCCAAGTTCCTGTAATATTTTCTTCATTTCTCTTGAGACCTTCATGTTATGGATAGCCACATCATCTTTCAGTTATCTCCTTCAACCGCATATAGTAGTCTCACCAAACTTAGGATACCCATCATCAAATCAACAGCATATCTCTGTGTAGGATCACTCTGAATTTCTGTCGGCGTCCAGAATTTCTGTCGGCGTCCGACGATAAATTTAACCGTTCCTTTCATTTGTGGTAGTGGTGGAAAATTCACATGATATTCAAAAATGAACTTAAACCTGGTGTAATATCCATTCTTCGACGTCTTGCAGTTCTAGAATCGGGGTCACAATCACATGATGAAGAATTCTCACTGCTCACAACCCCGCGACATATTTCTGCCACATGAGAAATTATACAGGAAACTTTTAAATTCAATAGGCTTTTTCTAGCTAGTAGAATATCAGAGATTTAAATCTGTAATAGTTCCAGATCTGTAGTAAAGCATGTTCAATTACTTCTCTACCACAAAGTATTCACATTTTTTCTCTGAAATTGCAAAAAGATTTGAATCTGAGAATAGTGTAACAAACTTATACCATGGGGGTTAAGCTAGAGTAGTCTTCCGAAGTTCTTCCCCATGAATTGGTGGTAAATGGGGGAGACTGGAAAGACAACATTTGCTCAACTCATTTACAAACACAGGACAACACTATTTCCTGCTCAGTGAAGATAAGTTCACAGAACATCTGCTGCTACAGGTAAATTCTTACTTTTGTTTCTTTGGTTGTTTTCTTAGTGTAGGTAATTTCCTACTTTATACACGACATATATGGAACTAATCAAAAGACATCAGATTCGATTACGGTTCAGGCTGCTATCGTCTTGTTAGGTCATATAGGTGGTTTCAATGATTGCTGTATTAGTTGGTCTGGTTGAACGCTCGCAAAATCAGCTCTTGGAGGGTTGTTAAAAGATGGTTGGACTGCTGGGACTACTGGTTATCTATTTACAGATTAGGTTCTTGTTCTATACACTCAGCAACATTGAACATCACTTTTTGCAAACCAGTTTAATTGTTCTCGCCAGTCATGTCTTTCAACCATAATAAGGATTGTTTGATTATGGGATCATCTTGAGATAATAGGAGAGATTTTAAATCGTATTGATACATTTAACTCACTACGTATCCTACTTGTTAGCTAATATGATGGATGCATGTTAGCTGCTAACGTTTCATAGTTGAGCTACTACGATGCCTTAGCACAGAACAAGATATTGGAATCCATCTTTACAGTCAGAGTTCCATTTGGACACCGAGGGAAATAGGGCATTTTGTGGTGGAGTTTTAGGCTTGTAGCACTAGTCCACTTCCACAGCACACTACTATAAATAGAGCTCTTTGTATGCAGTATGTTTCATGAATGGTGTTCAACCTAATGTCGTGACATGTGGGACTCTTAGCAACTTTTACCGTAATTTGCTGAACTTTCTATTGTGCTTGATGGTTCTACAATTTTGTAATAGTTTTAGTGACTGTTACAACTTATAACCAAAACTATATGATCTATTTCAACGCATCCATCAGAATTTAACCTGTAATAGGTTTGTTTTTTTTTTTTGTTTTTTTTTTGAATATTCCACCTTTGTTTTGAATTTGTCACACTTGTCGTATTGAAATTAGATTGATAAATGAATATCAATCCTATATTCTTATTGTCCTGTGTTCTGCAGATTTATTTATTTATTTTTTTTGAAGTAGAATGAGTAACTTCAGGCTAATGTTACAAGGCAGCATTGAAAGAGGTTACAGAAGCTCGAGCTCGGATATTTGGGCATGTACTAATATCAAGATCAATCGTTTGCGCATATTATCATGTGGCTGCGGCGTGGTACCCTTATGATATCCAAAGGGATGATCCTCTTGCCATGGCTCGTGATGAAAAAGCGTAATTATCATAATCATCTCTTTACCTGATTTATGCTAATCGGTCTTTGATTTTTGTTGCTGCTAAACTTGTGATACATATAAATATTCTTTTCATTGCTTTTGCCTTCCATGTCGATTAATATTTGGTTATCTACCAAGGGATATGTGACGTCTGACTTTGAATAAAAAAGAGTATGTGAATATGATGCATAAGTGAAACGATTCAAGTTGCTATTGCTTGCAATCTTTTTCTTGATCGTAATGCCTGGATAGAAAATATGGCTGATATATCTGTTGTTAGCATTCTTATTCTTGTATTGTCGAGATTCTGCTGAACACATGTGCCTTTGATACTAAAAGTCTAATAGCGGGTCCGGAAGTGGCTTAATCACGTCTTTTTCATCGAGATTGTTGATTTTAGAAATACAGACTCTAAAGACAGTTCACTATTTGGTCTGATTCCTGCTTGAGTGTAAAACATCATTATATGCATGTACCTTTATTTGCGGCTCTCAGCAATGTCTGACAGGCTTGTATTACAAATTTCTCTAGCTCTTAGAGTGTCCCCATTTCTATCTGTATTATGTTTTGGGTTATAATGGGTGTGGAGGGTCAAGTATATGTTTATCGCCAAAACTAACTTAGATTTCATTGGTCCTCAAAATCACTTGTCTATACAAAGTCAATATTTTGTAAACTTTCTTTAATTGACATTGTCGAAATGTGCTAGAAAATCCAATATGGTTAATCGTTTTGTTTTGTTGATTTGTTTTATGGGTGCAGTTCTTAATTTAAATAGATAGGGTATATATTGATAATACTAGATAGGGTGTTCTGGCCTCTGGGAGTGTGCTGAAAGGTTACTTTTGCCTTATCAATGGTTTTCTGTTTTCCCCTAGGGTTTTCACGGTGTAATCCTCCCCCTTTAGGGTTTAGAATACATCTATTTATATAGTTATGTAGAGCAAGACGTGTAGAAACTTCTGGAGCCTTCATCTGGGTTAACGGAAATGGGTTGTCGAAAATGGGCCACTAATGATAATAGGCCAGCACGTACGGTTACTGGGCATAGCTGATGGATTTTTCCCGTATATAACACCATGGTTAACTGATATTGGTACCAAAATATTATGGTACAAACATCGCTCCCTCTTAACCTTGGTACCAAAATATTATGGTACAAACATCGCTCCCTCTTAACCTCCAACTTGTTGCGGGGTTAAGAAGTTTTTTTTTTTTTTTTCTTCTGCATCGACCGCTGATGACTAACTCGCTTCGAAGCGTGATAAAATGTAGTTCGCCCCATTATTCTTGTACGTATTATGAACCATTCGCCCCCAATTGTAAGAATCATACCTGGCTGAACAGGAATACGATGGACACCTGATATTTACAGCAGATTTGATCAGATTTGATGTCGCTTCTGGTGATGGCGTAGATACGGGTGTCGTGTCTCTTATATACTGATCCGCGGGTTCGTCTCCCTATCATATATATAAGATATTCCGCCCATCTGCACACTCCTTGGGCCTAGCTTAAGCCGGTCCACTCGATCTTATTGTCCAATAGTGATGACTCCACCATTGTGGCTATTAAGGTAAATTTACCTCGTTTGTGTCCCTCGGTGTGTAGACTATAGAGTGAAATCCCTAGAATTTAGATTTCGCCTTCCCACTTGACATTGAAAGGAAACAATGGAAGGTATTCACCGGTGACTCTAAATCTCTTGGTTTAGGGAAGGATTCTTCTAGCCGTCCGTCAAGAAGAATGGGAACTATCACGCTGATGTTCTGCTACTGTCATAAGGTACTAAAAATCTATTTAATTTCGCTTTCTTCAGTGCGTTCCAAGATCTGAATTCCGTAGAGTAGAAATTGATGCTTTGTATATGCATTATAAAGCCACAATCTTCTTTTACTCAGATGTGAAGTTGTATTTAACTAATCGTTTTCGTCGTCGTTCCTCTAATAGTTTGATAGTCCGATACTGATTCCTCCTCGTGAACTTATAAAATCCACTTAGTTTTTATGCCTTCAAGCTAATTAATTAATGCTGACGAATAATATCGCTTACTGCCAGAACTTTGACTTCACTTCTTTTAATTTCAGTTGTTACTTGTCTTCTCCCAAACAATTTGAATTTGTCCAATGTAATTTAACCTCGTCCATACCCAGTGATTTCATGTGTATGCCTGTGTACTTATTCGCAGAAATGAGTTCTTCATCTTCCGATGCTAATACCGAACTTGAGCATTTAGACGATTCAAACCTGGTGGCACTTTAAAGTGCATCTCAAATGCTGGTCCGCTTTCTTCAATAGTTGGCAGATTAAGTAGTTTATTTGTTGTCTCTTTCCAACGAGTATGGCGTTATAACAGAGACGAGATTTGAATGCAAATGAGATCTCATTCCCGACTAACGCTATCCCTTTCGATCGAAGGCCAGAGGTCACAGCCATCGATTCCGACTCTGATAGTGTTGGTTGCAGTTTTCCCCAAGTTACAAACACAAACTCACTAGATACCCGCTGCTGCCAAGAGTAGTCTTTTGCTCCTAGTATTATGGGACTCCCTCCAAATCACTACAAGACACAGTCAATCAGGGATAAGTCTTCGGGGATCCGTCGTCCTGACACGTACAAAAATGAGGTGAAGCTTAAGAGGTTTCGCATCCCGTCGTCATCCGAAGAGGTCTCTTTTGATCAAAACTTTTAATCTTATGAATATTCCAGATGCTATGTCCGGGAAGCTGTGTATGCCTTTACGTCATAGCAGCCTTGCGAACAATAACGTAAAGTACACATATGCCATTGACTTTGTCGTTCCTCTCCAAAAGGACAATGAGTGAGAGTCATGAAGGCTTTGAAAATGGTGACAGTTCAAAGAAATTTATTGAGGACGAACCCCCCAAGTGTGGCTCTTATTGTAGTGATCGGCACCTCTTCCACCAAGGGTGAACGAATCGAAGATGCCGCCATAAACGAGCTTGTCAGAACTGCCTCGTTTTCGCCTCATACCGATATGTATTTCTTTGATAAAGTTTGCTGCCTTATTCTTGTAAAATTCAATGTTTGTGCAACTGACTTTTTACTTGCTGGAGTGATTATTACCTTGACAGATGAAGCTGACAATATGCGTTCTTGAGATGATGCTCTGAAAGCTTTCAGGGTTAATGATGCTCGATTATCCCCAAATTTAGTGCCTAGATCCACTCGGACAATACAAGGACAACCACCAAAAAAGAGGGAAGACCCAAGCTCTGTTTCTGCACCTTATTCAAAGAGACGAGACTGTGCTGGTGTGTTAGAAGATGCGGTTACAAAGTCAGGCCATGGACTTTGGGTAATAGCTAGCTCCCAAAAGGGGTCACATTCGGAGGATGAGCACACAGTTGTACATAGACCTTCCTCTCTAATCATGTAGATAGCTCCATCATTCAGTCTCTTGCCTTAAGTGTAATTTCCGGTACTTTCTTCAGCTCTCGAAAAATATGGAGGAGAACTTCAATTAGGTAAATCACAGATCTTATTCTTCCCTGGTCGCTACGTATTGCATAGTTGATAACTTTACTTGGAGTTGTAGTTAGGGGTAAACTAGATACAGTGGGGATCATTTGGTGTAGTTACTCCCCAGCTGCTAATTGTTCTTTTTGAAGTAGCTGATAACTTGACTGGCTTGTTTTCTGGCTTCGGTAGCGCAGAAAGTAGAAGTAGAAGGCAAAAAAATCCTGTAATGTGATCAATGTTTATATTTATACGCCAAGTCATGCATAGAATACGTTGTTATCCATAGTAGTATAGTCTCCCCCACTAGTATATACGAGGGAAATGGATGTCAGACGCTCGTTTATGCTAGTAATTTCGCTTACTCCACATCTCATGTTTGTGCTCTTGCAGACTTGCGGGATAATAATTTTGGTGTTGATGGCAAATTGCTGGAGAATCTCTCTAACAGCATTTCGAAAGAATATTGAACTCGATCATGGTGTGGATAGAAAATCAACACAACAATTTTCACGAACATAGCTATAAAAGCTTAAACGAACTTCGATCTCGATCGTGTTGTGGACAAAAAATCAACACAACAATTTTCACGAATATAGCTATAAAAGCTTAAACGAACCTCGATCTCGATCGTGTTGTGGACAAAAAACACAACAATTTCCACGAACTTGGCTATAAAAGCTTAAACGAACTTTGATCTCGATCGCGTTGTGGATAAAAATCAACACAACAATTTCCACGAACTTAGCTATAAAAGCTTAAACGAACCTCGACCTCGTTGTGGATCAATAATCAACACAACTCGCAGTAGTACAATACTTATATGCTCGCCGCAAGTGGTACTTTTCAACACCGTAACAATTAAAGGTCGATGGTATTGACTGCGTAAACGATTAGTTCGGCTGCACTTGTGAGGGAGGGACTGCAACTTTCTAACTTTTAGCTCCGTCTTGTGAAATGTTAAGACAGAAACTCTCTTGATTGTGCTGCTGCAGCAATCAATAACCAGTATCATTATCTTAAATTATGCTGGTGTCGCCAATGAATTAAGCTGAGCTTCTTGATAACTGATGGGAATGACTAGAACAGTTTCATCATCTGTAACGATCTTTTGTATATATTCACGAGATGCACATTTTCCTTCTAATTTACAGGCTAACTTGATGCTCTCGATGTCTTGGAAAATTAGTTGTTGTATCGAGGAACCGATGTACCTTTCCGCGATGGATAAGCCTTTCGTAGATATAGCAGCTTGTCATATAGTGCCTGACCATATAATATAGTTGGCCAACACGATAATCTTCAAGTTACTTTTTGGATGACTCCTTGAAAGTGCAAATTATGAGAGGAGGTTCCTTTTGTCGAGATCACTGAATTTCGTGCTATAACGGAGTGCTACGTAACTTTCCCCTAAACATGCGGTTCAGAGAGTTACACAGCTCGCCCCCGAGTTACTGTTTTCTGCGCCAAGGTGTTACGTATCGCGCCCCCAAGTGACAACGGTCGTAGTTGGAGTGATAGTAACTCGCCCCCAACAAGTGTCATGCTGCTAAATGCTCGCACAAGGGTGCACCTTCTTGCTGCATCTTGCTCGCACATGAATTGAAAATATGTGTTTTCTGCTACCTTGAATTCTCGAGGGGGGCCAATCCCACTATTCAAGATTCGTGCAGATTGTAAGAGATCGAGTAAGACGATGGTCGCTATGACTCTTAATATGCGTGTGAAGATTAGTTCTACTGCTAGAACTCGCGTAGGACTCGAACCGTCGCTACTGTTCTTAGCTCGCGTAGAAATGCTTTAACCCTACTGCTTGAACTCTCGCAGGACTCGAACCGTCGCTACTGTTCTTGTGTAGTATATGTTTGAATTAGTGCTGAAATCCAATGTTCTTTAAGGGTATGATTGGAAGTAAATTACATCTGCACTGATTAGCTTTTTACGTTCCACAAAGATCACAGAATATAGAAATATGGCTAAAGGTGTTATCCAGATGTGAATATATACGGTCCAAATTTTGTAAGGTGCAGTATGTGATAATCAGTGCGATTAATGGAATAGACTCACATTGGGGATGGTGTAAATGTACCAGTGCAATAGCAGCTCCACGAGTTTGCGTCTTTTGTCCACGAAATAAAAATAAAATAAAATCAAGCTCCACCTTGCATAATTGATGAAATCGAACTAAAGTCCACGATGTCAACTGCGTGGCTATTGTGATTCCTTTAGCCTTCTGAATCTTGCAAGGAAGACGTCTCAGATCTGTGCTCTATTATCCGTCTCCCCAGAATAGAGGAAAGCTTAGATCGAGCTCTTTAGTCTTTTGTCGTCACAAAACTTGACCCCATCTGTTCTAAGTGGTAGCAATGGCGATGACCACCACAAACCGATCGTCTGCCTCTCTTTCCATTAGTAGAGTGTTGTCATTTGATCTGGTTCTTTCACCCCGATTTAAATCAAGCTAGTGCTAGCTGGTGGACTGCTGGCTTCCAATTGTATAGGACTGGTGCTTCTGGTACAACACTAAAACATGTATAGGACTGGTGCTTCTGGTACAACACTAAAACATGTAGGCTTCCTCCTTTTGATGAGTCTGTGAAGGCTTTCTTGAGCATCCGATTATTACTGATGTGAGTTTGCTCTGGTTCCTCAAATTGTAGCTTTTCCTTAACGTAGCAAGACGGTAGGCGCAGTGAATTTGTTGGTGCAACTTGGCAGCTATCTTTGTCGTATGCCTACGTCGACCGAAAGAAGAACTCCTTTCTTTTCGGCAGAAAATTGTAATTGAAATTTGGTACTGTCGACCATTAGGTGGCTCAAAATTAACAGTAGTTGAAGTGCTGCGACCTTGTGTTGCAGCTGGATAATTCTGAAGATTCTACATACGCCTGTGTAGACTAGGAATTTAATGAAGGTACAGCCAGACATAAGGCTACAGTTGTTCGCGCATTTGACACATAGTTCGGTGCTTGAACTTTAAATATACTAAATTGCCAGACGCGTGTGGTGAATGCGAATTTCTTAACTTCTTCAGAAGATGTCATGGATTTGTACTCGCGGCACAAAACAGCACGTTGGGCAACAATTTGATTTAAAGCCACTATGAATTCGGCCAGAGAAACTCAGGCTTCCCTGTTTTCGTTTCACCGAGACTGATGATTACTGCATTTGAAGTTGGAACCCAGCGATTCCTCTCGTCGTCCCGTAGAACTCTAGTGTGTAGGTGTATTTGTCGTTAGTGTAGCAAGACGTTGGCGTAGTGAGTTTGTTGGAGCAACGTTGCAGTTATCTTTCTCTTTACTGCAGAAACTTGTTTTTTTTTTACTTTTTATTGAGCTTTGATACTCTTTATTAAGTGGATAATCAGATTTCCCCAACCAGTTGCGTGATTTGAGCAGACTTGCAGACATCGAACTTGTCGCAGGACCGTGCATAGTTGATCCTATGCCCGGCAGGGTGATCACCAATATGCTTGAACATCAAAAGTTCTTGATGGAGGAAGTAGATTTCTTTTTGTAGCAAAAGTGGCGACATCGAGCTGCAGTGGGGGATGACATCTTGCCTCTGGCGTTACTGAATGCAGTGAGTCATTAAACAAAGTTGAAGTGATAACCACTCCTTCATTCTGGAAATAAGAGGATCAATGATCCGCCAAGAATAAAGATTAGGTTGCCTATTAATTTTGAATAAGATGAAATCCCAAAGCAAGTTTGTCAACAAGTAAAACCAGGGTAAAAAACTTTTAAAAAAAAGTTACGCAAGGCTTATTAATGCCACTTCACATTCACCCTAATACTCTCTTTTATGAAAATCAATAATTATGAATTCGAACACAGCTAGGCATTATCAAACATATTAACTGTACAAGTCAAATTCCGACTAATCAAAAGGCTCCTCGTTATCGCTCAAGGAAAAAGAAACCGATAGCAGCTGAGGCTTGCAAAAGAATATCATACGTATGAACAGATAAATTTGTATTTTAATGACATAGAAGGGGACAAACTTATCTGTGATTTTAGTCCGAGAAGATGATGACCAAGGTCTGCCATGTTGAACTTCAAGAAGATGGTGTGCCTAACTCGAACAAAGAAGGCTTCCCTTAAAGACCGCTTTTTTTTTTAATGGATCAATGGAACGTTACATAACTTCTTTCAAGAACCAATCCCACGTTTCTGTAACGCTGTCGCAACTTTTACTTCAAACCCTAATTTTTCATATTTATTTTTCTGCGGATTTTTACATGGAACTCGTACACGGATTTTGAATTTGGTCCCGTACTTTTCTTAATGGAAAAACACTATTGCTTTTCACGATTCCCCTTAGTCGGCGCCAATGTTTGTACCTAAAAAAAAATTTGGGCACAAAACACAATTGGATTGATGATTTAATGTGAAATTAGGGCTAGAAAACGAATTAAAGATGAACAATGGAGACAAAGAATTAACGTGGCGAGTGATGCCTACATCTGCGGAGAAATCTCCAAATGGAGAGATATTATTGATTATGATAATACATTGGTTTTCTGTTTTCCTGTAGGGTTTTCACGGTTTTCACGGTGTAATCCTCCTCTTTAGGGTTTAGAATACATCTATTTATATAGTTATGTAGAGCAAGACGTATAGAAACTTCTAGAGCCTTCATCTGGGTTAGCGGAAGTGGGTTGTCGAAAATGGGCCACTAATGATAATAGGCCAGCGCGTACGGTTACCGGGCATACCTGATGGATTTTTCCCGTTTATAACACCATGGTTAACTGATATTGGTACCAAAATATTATTGTACAAACAAAAAGCTCTAAAAATCTGCTACAGGTAACTTTCTACCCACTTGCGTATTTTGCTTGTTTGTTTTAGTCAAATATTCAGGTTGAATTTTAAAGTTGGATTTGGTGGTGTTGTGTATACTGCATATTAGCTTAGAACCACGGAAGAAAACCAACTTGTTCACCTATTTGAAATCAAGTGAATATTCGATACTCATCAAGTATCATTGACTACCCCAGAGTGGGGACTGATTTAGAGATACATACCTCTTGTTCTCTTTTCTTTTTTTTGTGGTAGACACAACATATGATATTGCATATGTTCATAATTAACTCTCTCTGAAGTTGTATGTTTAGGCTTGATGAGCCAACAGTAAACCCCAGCCCTTCCCCTATGAAAAATAGGGTCACGATAGGCCTTGCGAGCCTGTGATAGACCAATAGAGGGCGAGAACAGTACTAAGATGGGAAATTCTAGTATACCTTTTTTGGTCGAAAACCAGCCATTTCCTTAGGAAAGGGCGGGTGCAGTACCGAAATGGGTGACTGCTTGGGAAATCCTCATATTCCCTTTCTAGCCTACCCAACTTGTTTTGGACTAAAGGAGACGAAGATGTCTTTTTATCTTTTTGTGGTTCTTTAAATTGATCATTGAACATCCGAGTTGCTGACTATACAGCAAAGGAGTGGTAAAGATAATTTATATTAGGCACCTGACCTGCCAAAATTGTTTCAATTACCCAACTTTTTAGTAGAAAAATATCCTAGACTGACTTCGAAATTGAATATGAGTTTTCAATTTAATGGGTCTTAATGATATCCTCCAGTTGCGCAGGTACAGAACTTGTGTCATTCAAAGACTGACTGCAGAATGTGCCAGCGCTACCTCATACATGTTGACTTAAATCACATCTCAGTGGTTTTTGACATATAGTTCAGGGATGACATCAAAACTCCATTTAATATTCAATATTCAATCTATGGTGATTATATCAAAGTAGAAACTCATTTCCCAAGCTTAAGCTCATCAAGGTATTATAATTTGGTGAAACCACTCAGATCTGATCATAAGCAAGAACAAAATGGAAGAAGAATCGTCAGTTGAACTGCTAGGGGCTTCCCCCAGTCCTTTCAGTGAGAGAGTCATTTGGGGTTTACAGTTAAAAGGTATCAAATATGAATACAAAAAAGAAGATTTAAAGAACAAGAGTGAAATGTTATTGAAGTACAACCCAGTTCATAAAAAAACACCAGTTCTTGTCCATGGAGGAAAACCCATTTCAGAGTCCATGATTATTCTTGAATACATCGAAGAAACATGGCCGGAAAGTTACTCACTACTACCCAAGGATCCTTACGAAAAATCTGTTGCTAGGTTTTGGATAAAATTCATAGAGGATAAGGTATATCATTAAACTCCCATCTTGCTAGTTAAGTTCAAAGTCATTTTCTTGTTTTAATTTAGCTGATCAAGTTTGTGTTTTGCTTCTTCGTATATACAGGCTCCAAATGTTGTAATACTGCTTGTAACAACAGGGGAAGAACAAGAAAAAGCCCAAAATGAAATTTCGGAAATGCTAAAAACTATTGAAGAAAAAGGTGGTCTTGGAGAGAAGAAGTTTTTCGGAGGTGATACAATTGGAATGGTGGATTTGGCAATTGCACCTATAGTTTACTGGTTGGGAGCAATAGAAGAAGTAGTAGGAGTCAAAATATCTGAAGCACATAAGTTTCCTAAATTTCATGAATGGATTGAAAGCTTTAAGCAAGTTCCTTTGATCAAAGAGAACCTCCCAAACTATCATAATTTGTTGGATTATCTCAAAGGCATAAAGGAAAGAGCCATAGCAGCGTCTCCTTGATGGTATTCTTGACTATGAGATAGTGTTGTTTATCTGGATTTAGTATCCTTGTCATTTTCTTGAAATATCTAGTCTTTTTGTCGAGTCTGAATAAATTATCTCGTATTGTTTGTTTCTGGGTCTCGTTTGAATTTGAGCTTGGATTTAGTAACTTGTGAACATTTATGAAATGGGTTTGGTGTCAAATGAGATGTTGAAGTTTGGAACAGATTACCTGTTTGATAATAGGCCTGACAGAGATTACGTAGAGCTTATTAACACTACTGCTGCGACTGTTTCTTTTCCTTCAAAAAGTGCTTCAAGAGGTAAACTTTAATCTTTAATTTGCAAAACCATTCCATGAGGGTTCTTATAAGTCATAAGTTTTGTTGTTTTGGATTATGATTTTGGTGAAAAGATAGTGAACTTGAATTATCAGTTGTTACTGTTTTATGCTGCAGATATTAGGAATGTGGAAATGTGATAGATTCGTAGATGCAAGAATCCTTTTGATCAAAGTGGTGGTGATAAAATGCAATATTAAGGAACTCTGTGATTGCTGGATGCACTGCCAATACTGTGCGCTCAGCAGTCCGATTTTCCACGCATGCATCCAACGACTAAATTACTGATGAATTCAGAAATCAAACTATAATTACAGAAAATCTTACTACTATGAAGCATGGATTTTACTATTCCTAATCTAGATACTGAAGCACAAGTAATTTACAAACACAGGCAGCACCACACTATTTCCTGCTCAGTGAGACAAATCCACAGAACATCTGTTACAGGTAATTTCTTACTTTGTTTGGTATTTTGTTTTTATGGGTTGATTGACTCATTTAAAAACACAGCAGTCTATATCTAAGTGCATGCGTTGGTAAAAACAATTTATATTGCAGACACTTTGTTTCATCATCTGAGATCAGGGATCCAATAAAAATATTCCTGGTGGTCAGCAGTTGTGGAAACTTGTATATGAAGATAGAAACATAAAAAACTATATCCTATATGCAAGGGTTAGGTCAGGGATGACATCAGAGCTCCATTTAATATTCAACATTGACATTCACTAATCAACCTATGGTGATTATTATATCAAAGTAGAAACTTATTTCCAACTTCTCAAGATCAAGGTATTATAAATCTAGTGAAACCGCTCATCTGACCATTAACAGCAACAAAATGGGAGAAGAATCATCAGTGAAACTGTTTGGGGTTTGGTCCAGTCCTTTCACTTACAGAGTTATTTGGGCTTTAGAATTAAAAGGTATCGAATATGAATTCAATAATGAAGATCTGAGAAACAAGAGTGAAATGCTATTAAAGTACAATCCAGTTCATAAAAAGACACCAGTTTTGGTCCATGGAGGAAAACCCATTTCAGAGTCCTCGATTATCGTTGAATACATCGATGAAATGTGGCCGGAGAGTTGCCCACTACTGCCCAAGGATCCTTATGAGAAAGCTGTTGCTAGGTTCTGGACTAAATTCATAGATGATAAGGTAAATCTAATATCATTAAACCTCATCTTGCTAAGTTGAAGTTAACTATCGTCTTGTTTTGATTTAGTTGATCATTTTTGTGTTTTGCACTTTTGCCTCTTTTTTTATACAGTGTATAAGCATCGAAACATGGCTTCTAACAACAGGGGAAAAACAAGAGAAAGCCCAAGATGAAATTTCAGAAATGCTAAAAACTATTGAAGAACAAAGTGGTCTTGGCGAAAAGAAGTTTTACGGAGGTGATACTGTTGGATTGGCAGATTTGGCAATTGCACCCATGGCTTACTGGTTGGAAGCAATAGAAGAAGTAGTAGGAGTGAAAATATTTGAAGCACATAAGTTTCCTAAATTTCATGAATGGACTGAAAGCATTAAACAAGTTCTTGTGATCAAAGAGAACCTCACAAAGTATACTGATTTGTTGGATTATATCAAAGGCTTAAGGGTAAAGTACACAACAGCGTCTTGGTGAACATTTTCATGAGAAAAAACAGTTTATCTGGTTAATATCCTCATCATTTTCTTAAAATCTCTACTCTCTAGTCTTTTTTACCGCGGGTCTGAATAAATTATCCTGTATCTATTTCTGTTTTTTGTTTGAATTTGAGCTTTGATTTAGTAACTTGCAAACATTTGTGTTATGGGTTTGGTGTCGAATGAGATATTTGGGTGACAACATATGGAGTAGCAAACTAATGCATTACAAGTAAAGCACAAGCAGAAATTTTCATAAAAACAAATGCCGAATGATGCTCAAAATGATACAAATTACAACAAAAATAAAAAATAAATCATATCACAACAATATCATCTCTCATTTTCTCTATTTTCTTCAGAGAAGTCATAAATCTGACTGCTGCATCTTAGTTAACAAAAGCACAATGTTTCCTGATCTCACCAGCATTACCAGTGAGAACTTCAATAGCATTCATCTTCTCCATAGACACTGCAAAATCCTTGAAGAAAGTTGGTCCATTGTTTGTTGCTTGACTCCTAACATAAGCCTTAGTCTCAGCATCGTCAAGAAGAGTTGCGTCAGATGTAAATAATCCCCTTCTCTTAGCAACAATCTTATAATAACTTGAGTCAAATGTTTTGAAACTCCCTGGATCCATCTCGGCTGTAGTCACGATATCGTTTGGCTTACATTTGCTCTTCAATCGTGGTACGTATTCGCTGTCCAGTGATGGGTCTGAATCTCCTTTGCCAGTGAAGTTGTACAACCTTTGTGAAAATGATGCACAAGCGGAAATTCCAATTGTATGTCCACCTGTTGATAAATTCATACAACAAAAAGTGATTAGTTTTTGAACCTCAAACTTAACGAACACGGGTTTCGGAGTTTATCCCCAAACTGATTCCTAAATATAAGGATATGTACCTGATAAGACTGCAAGGTCTTTTGCATTCAACCCCTTTGATGCAAATGATGCCTTCAATTGAGTGACGTTGAAGAATGGTGGTGGTAGATGTATAAAAGCATCTGCAATGGTCGATACTCGTCCATCTCTTCGCCCAGTGGGTACATTCCACCATGGTCCTTTAATCTGTATCGATTAGTTCAAATATGTTTGTTTAGATTACGCGCATAGATCAATCTGTCCATTATAGTTAATCAATTAGTTGATTAGTTACCATAGCTACTGAATCTCTCGCTGACAATGCTAGGATGTCTGCACATGAAACAACTCCAGGGCACGCTTTTTCGACTGCAGCCTTTGCAGCGTCGATAATACTGAAGCCTCTTAGGGATAAGTTAGGAATTGCGGCTTTCTCAGTTTGATTCGTGCTTGTCGAATTTAGAAGAACCGAACCATCACACCCCTGCATATATATAATCACAAATAGAGATTAATTTAATTAACTCAAATTCATAATACCGAAAGTAGCTACGAAAAATTACGTGGTAAAATATCAATGCATACCCTGACGAAACAGTCATGGAAATGCATCCTCAATAACGCAGCAGGGAATGTAGGATTGTAGGACACATATGAAGCGACTGTTTTGTGAATAATAGATTCTGCATTGGGGCATGTCTTTGCGTAGAAACCCAATTTCAGACCTTGCCCATTAGCTGCGTCTATAACAAGAAAAGCAAGAACCAAAACTGACAGACATTTTAGAGTACTGGCCATGACTGTTTGATGCTCAAGGAGTTAATGAAAAAACTCCTGGTAAAGCAATGCAATGCAATGAATTGAAATGATAGTAGTGATACTGATGAAGATGATAAGATTTCATCATGTATATATAGTACTAACATGGGTTTTAAAACCTTAGTAAACTTCTTTGAACATGTCACAGCGGAATGGCTGTCATCGTGGGTTAAACATGATTAATCAACTTCTTAATAATTTTAAATGATAGTATTGGTTTAATTATCATCTTCTGGGGTTAGGTAGAGAGGTTAATATTATGCAGTATAAATACTCACCGGACTACAGAAATGGGTTGACTTTTAACATATGGGTAGGGTACTGACAAGAGGAATTATTGTCAACAAGCACTACTAGCTAGCAAGCAAGCAGTGTATATGAACTGTCATTATAGAATGTGCATTTAGACGGTCATACTGTCCCGAAAATGTAATGTACCAGACCGGTGGCTGAGCCGAATATTAAAAAAAAATGGGGTAACAAAACCCCTGTGAATTTGCATTTTTATTCATTTGTCACTATAATTTATTTATTTTTTGCTCTCTCGTATTTTTTTATCCTGGCTTCGCTAATGTACCTACTGGTGCAGTGAACTTATTATTTATCAATAATGCCGCAAAATTCATGGGAAAATGGCATCCATCGGATCGAGCAAAATTATGGGTGTCTCCCTTAGAGGAATAATTTAAGCCAATGAACATCATAAGACGAGCAGCCAACTTAAATTATATCCTATTGGCTAGTTTGTAACATTGGTAGTAGGTAGCTGTAGTCAACGAGACATTCTAGGCTATTATTGGTTGTAGTTGATCATCAAGACTGGTAATGGGATTTTATGATATAATTAAGCAACATTTATGTGAAGCATATAGTAATTGATTCATTTGGGATGTGGCTGCAAGCTTGCACTATGATGTATGAAAAAGATTAGTGAAATATTAGTAGGAAAGTTCAATGTAGATCTGCCCATTCTAGTTTCTAGCCCTTTACCTGAATTGGTGGCTAGATATTAGTACCAATTTAACTCCGGTCAGGATTGAAGACATGAAGGAGCCAAAAAAAAAAAAAAAAAAAAAAAAAACTCTGGAGAAATATGAAACAATGAACAAATTCTGGAAGCTAGTCGGGAAGTGAGGATCGGTCCCTACTTGTCCTCACCCAATTCTACCGGTCCAACTTTTTAATCCTTTTTATCGTTGGGTTTGTAATTTCTAACTTGGTGATTAATTTCACATAATATAATCATTTAATTATCTGAAGTTATGAAGAACAAATTAATTAGAGCTTGTGGTAGCCACGATCAATGATAAGTTATTTTCGTTGAAAAAGTAATGAAAAAGTAATAAGGTAAAGTGGTGACAATTCAAATAGTGTAATAAATAAATAAAATGCAATTTTCGACCAAATTCATTTAAAAAATGATTTTATTTATTAACTAAGTAATTCACTGTGGGTGCAGAATTATTAACTGCATTTTCTTAGTCAGTATCATTATATCTCTTGTATGTTTGAAGCATTGGTTTCTTACTAAAGTTACAGAGTCATGCATACACTCAATTAAATGTCGATCGGTTTCTTTCTCATTTATGTATGACCTATTCGAGTAAGATGAAAGTTTTACAGCCATATCGGAGTGAGTTACAAGTTAGCGAAGTGTTGCCATCCCTGTGAGGTATTGGCCAGAAATGTCGTCATCCGGTTGATCGAAGGGCTAAATACGGTCTGAAGTCGTATCCAATATGTAAGGATAGCTTCAACAGTATTTAGTCATGATATTGAGTTTGAAGATGAAAGAGGATCACCATGAAGAAGAAGACACCAACTTAAAAATCCTTATAGCATCAACTCTCGCTCGAACGGATGAAGTTATAGATATATCATTTGTAAACGAATATTGAATGGATTTGGTTTATGTTTGTTATTTTTTATATGCTCAACTCATTTTAATTACTTTATACGTCCAACCAACATATGTATCCAATTATTTTATACAACCTTCGCAATAGGGTACGTAGATGGTGATTTTTTTACCGAGGTAAAACGGTCATCTATGATTTGAGGGTAAAATCATAATTTGGTAGTCCAACACGAAATCGTTACTCGGCCAAAATGTTTAACCCAGTCGAGGTACTCATGCCCATGAATACGATCAGACATTAGGTCATGCAGAGGAGCGTGTGAATTTAAACAGTATGAAGCCCAAGAAAGGATGACGAAGTTCAAACTCCAGAAGAAAGCGAAGCCAACTCAAAGTTGAAGAATCCTGGTTAGGCCCGGAAGAGCTCTCATCACTTCAAGGTGAAGAGCCCACATCACTCGGAAGCGGAGAGCCTTCATTACTCTGAAGCAGAGAGACATTATCTCTCAAATTGGCAAAAGAGGCTGGTCACTCCAAAGAGAAGGGACTTCACTACTCAAAGATAAAAGATCGCACAGGTCTATGGTTGACCGCCTTAGCCGAGGTCAAATGGCTCTCCACAGTGCCTTGTCATCCCCAGCACCTTGCCTCCGCTGCTCATGAATGGATCTTGTAGGTTTATAGTTGACCGCCTCATCCGGGTTGAATGGCTAGGTCTATGGTTGACCGCCTCAGCCGAGGTCAAATGGATCGTCTCAACATTCACGATTAGGTCACGATAGGTTTCAGTCAATATTGTGTTATTCACATGGCACACATAGCTATAACAAGGCTTCTGGAGATCTTCACATAACTCCTGAAGACCTCCACGTGCAAGCATATGTAAAGTTGTGACAACTCAGAAGAATGCTAACATGTCAAACGACACATCACATACGAAAGCTGGTCAAGTCACAAATGGGGGGATAAACTTAGGGTTTTGGTCTGGCGGTCTAGGCAACATGTGGGTATCAGCCTACCCACACGGAAAGAGAATAGTCGGTTTGAGGAGTCAGATTAGGATATACTAGAAAAGTTGTCTATCCTTATAAACAACACACAGAAAAACAACAAGTTCTCTGCAACTCTCTCTCTCTCTCTCTCTTAGAGTTTCTTCGTCTGCAACTGAGAAACTCTAATCTCATCTCTTTCAGCTTCCCTCTCTAGGCCAACACTACCTTCCATCTACGATTGAAGTAGTCTTTGAACGACCATCATCTTGGTTTAGGTAAGGACTGCTCGTCATCAGCCACCCGTTCTCACAGTCGAACAAGTCATATTACCCGATCAACCCTCGTATATTTATCGAGATATACAGGTACCCAAATTATTTTATACGACATTTTAAAACCCATTAATCATTATACATCAATTTTCATGCCATATATTGTCTGGTCAGTATATTGTATGAATGCATTTATCCAACAACACAAATTACACAACTGTTTACATAGGAGAAACTAAGCAATGTGTAATGAGGTGACGAAAGAGTGTCAACCATGTCGTGAAAACAGAGGGTATAATATTAAGCAGCCACTCCATTGACACACTCCATATCAATATTAGGATATGTAAAATAGGTAATCCCCAAATATAGCTCAATTATAAAGTGAAAAAAAAAATGCGGATGTATAGTAAGAACACAAGACTTGAACTATATGATAAACTTTTCAATTGGTGCCAACCATGAAAATAAGATGTAGCTCCAATCCTTTACTTCTAGCAGATCCACAGAAGTTCGTATTCCTGGAATGACTGTTATGCAAGAGTACAAGCACGATCAGAAGAGTTTAAGATATCATAATATATAAAGCAGGTAGAAGTTAATGACAAAGAAGACTAGAACTCAATACTTGTTACTGTCATGATATTTTGCAATTCGTAAATACAGTTGAAACGACACAAAAAAAAAAATCGGCTCCTAACTAAATACTGTCCACATTGTGAGGTGATGCGCTAGACTTATAACATTGGCATCTAACTAATATAAGAAACCCACGATAATATACATAAAAAGAGAAAATGAAAGATATTTTGAGAGGGGTAAAGGGAACCTACACAATGTACATGATGCAATTGTGCTGCTTGTAAACCTTGTCATGCAGTGGTGTTGCTTTACCAAGAATTGGTTGGTTTAAATATTTTCTAAGCTGCAGAAACACATTAATATACTTTATATTTCAGACGATCGTATAAAATTAACTGGGTACCACATTAAGAAGGCCATATAAAATAAACCGAGTATGTTATTCCATTGCAATATAAATTCTAAATGGGTAACTGATTCAGACGGTCGTATACAACAATGCCAGTTCTATGAATTCTGAACTGGATAGTAATTAATGTATAAGCAGTGACGTTTTGAATATGTAACCTGACATTTATGAATTCTTACTTATAGATAATGCATTCCAAGTTAAGGTAAAATTAAAACAATGTCTTCTTCTACAACAATTGCATGATCAAGAGTATGCAGCATAATTCATCCTCGCTGATCTGCAATGAAGCACTTGACATATTATCCTCTTGACACTGATACCAGAATCTCAACCCAATTATTATCAACTTTATATATATGTATAGAGAACCTATTATACCTGCATATATTCTGAATTTACTATTTGCCAGTGGGAGAAATTTATTTTCTTGGAGATATTGTCATCAATCTAGACACCAAAATGCGATGGGGATTAAAGCGAGTAAGGTGTTGTCTTCCTCTCATTGTTAGCTTGAATAAGAGACCTCTCTAGTAGAACCTTTGCATCTGATCAATATCATACACAATCAAAATAAGTCCACATTTTCAACAAAACTTAGAAAGAAAGAAAAAAAAAACAAAAGAAAAAAAAACATTGGCATAGATCCTACTTGAATCAACATTTGCACACAATCAAACTTTCATGCATTGTGTCCATATTTAATGAAGTCTACACAAATCAAAACAAAATCAAACCACGCCCCGAAACAGAACCTTTCACAACATCACCATCATAAAAAAAATCCTTACTTGTTTATGACGATTGAGTATATTTTGAGGAACTATATTAGCCGACATCATGGAAAGAACCTATAACAAAAGCCCTTCAAAAAAAATATAAGGAACAAAAGTCTTCTCATAAACAATGTCACAAACAGTGAGACCAGATTAAGTGTTTTACATGTATCTGATTATCAGCAGCAACAACATGAAGAGAAGAAAATTTATCATAAACAGTAAGTTGATGTATCAAGTGAGGATATACTGGAGTATCAAGTGTCGCACACAAGTAACCTAGGTACTGCTCTATATAGATGGTTTATGTGGACTTAAACCTGATGGTTGAGGATCTTATGAAACTCACATGAAAAGCATGTATCTCAGTATAGTCATAATGATATAAATATGTAAGAAATCTCAATCTGAACCAATATTGTATTTTCCTAAATCAAACAAATAAATCCAAACTTTCTTACATATTATTCTACTCATACTAAAACAAACTTCTTTCCTTCTTCAGCAGGAACCTTATAATCTTAAACTACAACAGAAAGTCACATAAAGATTGTTAGAGCATAGCTCGGTTGAACCCACCAAGCGTTGGTATGTAAAGTTTGGTTGTTATATTTTAGTGAATCAAAACTTATTTAAAGAGTCGCTTGATTATATGCTAGAGTCAACTTCGTATAGGTTAGCTTGAAAGTATTAGGATATGAGACATTACAAGTATTACGTGAAGACTTGAAGAATGTGAAGAAGTAAGGAGCTACAACGACGACATCATCCTTCCACTAGAGGTTAGTAATATTTGACTTGAACTGTTTTATTCCCTAACGTATCTTTCAAGTCGTGCATATTGAAAACAAAACTGCAAAGCTATGAATGATTATACTCTAGTTAGACGTAGTATTAAGGAATACAATACGAAGTATAACGCTTATCTTTTGAACTTCGTATATAAGACATCGACATAATCGTTTGAATGCTATTATGATTATGTATGGGTATGAGGTGAAGATTTCATCCTAGGAAACAATGTTTTACATTCATTTAAAGGAAGTAAATTCATGAACTTGTTTTATGAATCGAAAGGGAAATCGCTAGGCTTATTGGTATTGTTATTCATTGCATATCTTTTGAACTACCAATATGTATGTTTAGTATAACCACTCATGACTTGTTTATGTTCTTGGTAAAACTATTCACAAGGCCTGACTTTTGTATTGGTATGACTTTTATTAGTGAAACCGATCTTAAGTAATCACCTGAGATGGTATGATCGATTTGTTGTAATTGGTATGACCCAACTCTAGGCAAAGGGGAACCGATCCTATTAAGAGGTGCAACCGATCACAAAAGGGGAATCGATCCTTGTAAGAGGTGCAACAAGTTTCTAGATATTGGGAACCGATCCTATGAAGATGTGCAACACGTTTTTAGATATTGGGAACCGATCCTATGGACATGGGAAACAAATACAAGTTAGATACCATATATATGTGGGAACCGATCCTAGTACCTAGTCAACCAAGTTTTGGTAACTAGCGTGACTAATTCTAGTGCCCACATGGAGGTAGAACCGAAACTTGTTTTGGTAGAACCGTGAACCCCATGTTTGGTGATTTGATAGGATAATCAATTACATAGTTCTTGGAAGTCAGATGAACCAATTCTAAACTTGTTTGGAAGTGTGGAAAATCGATTCCAAGATTGTAAGTATGAAAGAGGACTTACAAAGTAAAGATGTCGACATACTTTGAACATGTGCAGTAACGCTTATCTTTTATTGTTCAAAGATATTCCTTAATAGCTAAAGGAGAATCTCAAATCGAAAATAAATTGAGAATCTTTTAATTAAGGTTTTTTATTTTATATTTGGAAAATAAAAATTAGTAATGTGCATTTACTAATTGGAGATTTTCTAGTGAGATTTTGGTTAACATTTGGACAAAGCTTTTCCAGGAATTATGGAAACCGAATTTGGAATATATTGCATATCTTGAGAATATTTTCGGTTTTTGAAATTCCTTGGTGTCCAAACTTCCGTGGTCTATAAATATCAAAGTTTGCATTTCGAGCAAACTAATCCTCAGAGCCAGCAAAACTACCTAGTTGTGTTGTTACGGGTGGAGCCGCCTATTTGGAGAGGAAAGTAACCTAATTAGGCGAAATCTCTTACGGCCGCTCAGTTTAAAGACTTCTTTGGGATTAAGAAGCTCTATTAGTACCGTTGGTGGGAAACTAGATAATTTCGGTTTATTATTAGTTTTCGATTGATTTGATTGACTAACGGTTGTTGAACTTTGATTGCACCTAGTTTGTTTATGCTTGAGAATCTTCTCTTCTGATATAAGATTCACTCAAACTAAATCGAAGTTTCAACGGGGATCTTTAGACTGTTTGTAGATCTAAATACGTCTTGTGATAATCCATTGTTAACAGACTCCATTCAGTGTGTGATTGATCACAAGAGATTCAAGTTGATTGTGTGAAGGTGTTTATTGAAGATCTAAGAAGATTTGAAGACGAAGAAGATTTCTGATTTGGGTTCATAATCTTTGGTGTGCACAATACTTGTTTCGGGTAAAGAGGATCCAACTATAATTGATTTATCTTTGTGATAGATTGGATTGATTAGTTGAGTAGATCGGCATCCATACAATTTTTTGTTATTCAAAGTATTGATTGCAAAATCTTGACAATTACTTTGGTAGTTGTTATTGGATAGATCTAAGAACCTGACAAAGGAGTTTATTGGGATAAACGGAATATCCTTTTGTCGAACTCTTATCACTTGATTGAAAAGAGTTGTTACCGAACAGATTTGTTGTTCCTTTACTGTTTGGAATACAAACCAAAGGAATTGTTCCAAGTGCGTGACTTATTAACAAGTTGGAGGCGCAGGGATACAGACGGAACTAGGTGAACTATAGGTTTAGTTGCTTGGTCTCAACTATACGAAGTTGGTTTGATTTTGTATAGCGGCTTAATCCTGAGAGTATTCAATTCTGGACAAGGTCCCGGAGTTTTTCTGCATTTGCGGTTTCCACGTTAACAAAATCTTCTTGTGTCTTTTACTTTTCTATTTCCACAATTATAATTGTTTTTATTATAATTAGAAGTAAAATACACAAACGTTAATTCCTATTTACTTGATAGTAATCCTATTGTGTTTGGTTAAGTCTGAACCATTTATCAAGTAAACATACTTCGTTGTTGTATTGTCTCGATCTTGTATCCATAGTCAATCACACAAGTTATCTTGTTGTCGTATTGTATCGATCTCGTATCCATAGACAACCACACAAAGTGTGAACCGATTAGTTGTATTGTCTCGACTCTGTCTATAGACAATTACTTTTGGAGAAAGGACTTATAGGTGGAAAAGTTTTAGATTGAGGTATATTTGGGTACCCTCGTCTTTTCAATTGGTATCAGAGCAGGCAAACAAAAAAAAGATATAACAATCTGTGTTTGGTGCGATCCAACCTATAAGAATTGATTATAATGGATGATTCAGTTAACGTAAAGCAATACATCAAGAGTTTTGAATTAACACTTGATGATGGAATCTACGATTCAATATCTGAAGAAATCATCTCAAGAGATTCTACTAGACAAGTTAATCTTGTTAATGATGTAGAAACCAATGACAACTGGAAAATTTATCTAGAAGAAAGGATGGATGAAATTTCCGATGATGATGACTCAGATTTTTAACGAGAAGTAGAAGAGGATATCTCAGAATACTCTAAACTACTGAATCCTTTGAAAAAATTAAAAACTGAGATCTTCAGATTTCGTTGGTCTTATGAATCCTCTTTGTCGTGAGAACAAGAAATTGAAGAAGGTTTTTCAAGGATATTATATTGGTTACCAAATCGGTGATTCTCTTCTTAAAGATCGTACATACGAGCTAAATTCTAAGAAATTAGAATGTGAAAATCTTCGAAAAGATCTCTTTTTGTCGAAAAAGAAACTTGTTGAATCTGAAGCAAGGGTTAATTCTCAACCAAAGAGTTTTGAAGAGAAAGAAGGTGTATATCTCTCACGAGAAAAACATCTTAAGGCTGATCTAGCTGGTGCTCTTGATAAAATCAAGACATTTGAAGAAGAAATCTTGGACCTTAAAAAGTTCAATGTTAGCTCAAACAATTTAACCTCAATGTTAGAAGCAAGTAGAAATCATCGTGATACCCGAGGATTGGGCTATAAGGGAATAGATGCTTCAAATATTAACAAAGATGTAAAATTTGTTAAAGCTACTAATTCTTCTCAACCAGAGGCTTCCACTGTTGTCAAAAATGATACTATTTCTTGTGAAGAAGTAAAGCCAGTCAAGCCTAAGAATTGTGTTCAACCAGCAGCAATCAAAGAGACCACTTCTGCTAATGTCAAAAAAGCAACAACGTTGAACAAGGATAAGAAGAAGAAGAAGAAAACTCGTCGGGCTCCAATGCAAGAGGATCCACAAAAAGGTAACACTAAAACTCATACTTCGTATGTTTATACTAAGCATTGTTATTATTGTGGTAATAAATGACACTTGCAATGGGGATGCAAAGTTCGTAAGATGCAAGATGCACTTTCTTTTGTATCGAACGAATTGGCTAAGATTGCTCCCCAAAGGAACTCAGATCGGTATTTTCCTAAGTTTAGGAAAAATAATTATTATAATGATAGTTCAAATTTTGCATATCACTCGACAAGGTCATTTCATAAAAAAAACCCAATTATAGAAAAAGAGATGACTTTTTAAATGCAAAAACAAGATCTGATGTTCCAAATTGGAGAAAGGATGTTTTGCAAAGTATTCAAAAGGACAATCGTCCTAATGATATGAAGGAGAAAGCTACTCCTACGAAACCCATCTCTAAATGGGTCCCGAAGTCATCCATAGACAAGAAGGGACCAAAAGTTAGTCACAAGAATGACTCTCAGCTGTTAATTGTTGGTGACAATAATTATAAAAGTCTTCTTGAAAAACTAAAGAAAGACATCATGTCTGAAATCTCTTGTACTAGTAAAGGTTGTGATAATGACACTCTTCATCACAAGTCAAAGAAGGAAAAAAAAAGATGGAACAAGAGAAAACAAACCAAGCAAGAGGTCAAGAATGATGATTTTGTCTTAGTCACTCATGACGAACAAGACAAGGCTCAACTCAACACAACCTAGTTGTGTTAGAATGTGCATGCTCACCTTGGTGCTCAATCTTTTGAAAAGTGAGGAAGTACATGAAACTTAGCACGTGATCTCTCGGTTATTATATGACTAATTAACATCTTTAGGGAGATTTCTTTTCTTCTATACTCATACTTTCTCTATCTATATTTGAGGTTTTGATAGAAAAGGTAATTTTGAGTTTATGATGTTGATATCTACTGATCATATATGTGTATCTCTTATTTTTACGGTTAAAACGAGCCAAAAATTACTAAATTCGGACATCGTATGCAAAAGTTATGTCAAAAACAGTTTAGTGTTGTGATTCGTCACAAGTAACTCTTGTAACCGATCTTAGTGATAGGTGCATACGAAGGAGTGTAAAACTGTTTTACCCATAACTTCTTCGTCCGAACTCAGAATGACCTCATTCTTTTTGCGTTGGTTTCACAATTCAATTCCCTACAAGATAGAGGTAATTGAAATACTTGATTATTTGTTGAATATTTATGGTGTATTGCATTTGAGTTTATGGGATGTTTGATTTCGACATTCATGACCTTAATATTCAATCTCATATGGTGTGAACCCTTATGGTTTGGCTGACTTTTTGGTTTAGCAGGATTAAGTTCTAGCCCATGTTGGTAGGCTTTATCAAAGGATCATGAGGGGTTCTGATTGAAACAATATGTGAAAAAGTCCCAATACGTTGAATCGTTTGGTTTAGCATAAAAACATATGTGTTTCGGGGTTTCAACTTTTTCTTGCAATAGTTAAAACCGGTTTTCAACCTTTCTCTAGTAAAGGTTGGTTGTTGTTCTTCTTTTGTCTTGCATGAGGATGACAACATAATGATATTTCGATATCAATTCTCCCTGAAAAGAAAATGCAAACATATTGGAGAAGAGGATGTTAAATTTGAGGTAACGACTTTGTTAGTTAATCGTTTTCCAGTTTAAGAAAAGCCTGATCTTATTGCGTATATTTATTGCTTTTGCTTAACAAAATTTCGGTACAATTGATGTTTTATTCCATTGTTTGTGTATGGATGTGTGTGTGTTTCAATTGTTTCCGGTTAAGAAAATCTGTTGTTATCTTGCTTTATTGTATGGTATCAATCATTTAGGCTTACAAAATTTCGGTGCAATTGCGGTGCTTTAATGTCTATGTTGTTTCAATTGCTTCCGGTTGAGGTAAATAATTATGCAAGTTGATTTATTTGGTTAGTATGAATTGTTTATGGCTTAACAAAACAATAGGTTTTCGGGATAAATTGTTTAGTCCAATTTGATTCTGGATAAGAGAAACTAAGTTAATTCTGATCTTAGTTAGACTTATCAAAGTGAAGGTTTCGGTTATTCAAGTCTAATCGAATGCCTTTACAAGAAATGCTAGTTAACTAACCTAGTACTTGTCTTGTTTAAAAGTGAAAGGCCTAAGTTGTATGGATAATTAGAACCTGATGAGAAAAATAGAGTTATCTTTATTTTGGTCTTATCGAACAAGCAATTGTATTTGTGCAATCTGTTTAGCAAAGGAACTAAGTTGCTTAGTCGATTTTTGATTTGCTAAACTATTAGGGAAAATTGCTTTGGGCAATTGTTCCCTTGGTAACATATCAAAACAAAATTACTTTGTAGTTTTGGTTTTGATATTGGTTATCAAAAATGGTGTGTGGAACCCTCGTGCTTAACTCTTATAGGTTGCAAGTCTTTTAAGATTTGTAAGATCCTTTCGGTTTGTATTTTATTTGCTCGTACCTTTGTCATTTTGTGACAAAAAGGGGGAGAAATATATGGAGTAAACAAGTGATACTGGTATTGATTTATATTGATTGGTATCACTAAGGGAAAGAACAATGGTGCTTAAACGTTTTATCTAACGAAAGAGTAAAGCATAAACTAAGGGAGAGTAACATATCATATTGATGTTTGTGGTTATCTTAACTACAAAGCGGATAACAAAGACGTGCGGATTAAAAATCTACCCATCTTACCTTTAGGGGGAGTATTAGCTTTGTTATTATAATGTAAACAGCGGCGTTTATGGATTGAATGTATACAGGTTATTGTGCTGTTGAATTTGGGAATCAAGCGGATGTGTAATAAATTCTTGTAATTTGTTTATCCATATGATGTAAGAGTTTTGTCACTAAAATTGACAAAGGGGGAGATTGTTAGAGCATAGCTCGGTTGAACCCACCAAGCGTTGGTATGTCAAGTTTGGTTGTCATATTTTAGTGAATCAAAACTTATTTAAAGAGTCGCTTGATTATATGCTAGAGTCAACTTCGTATAGGTTAGCTTGAAAGTATTAGGATATGAGACATTACAAGTATTATGTGAAGACTTGAAGAATGTGAAGAAGTAAGGAGCCACAACGACGACATCATCCTTCCACTTGAGGTTAGTAATATTTGACTTGAACTGTTTCATTCCCTAACGTATCTTTCAAGTCGTGCATATTGAAAACAAAACTGAAAAAGCTATAAATAATTATACTCTAGTTAGACGTAGTATTAAGGAATACAATACGAAGTATAACGCTTATCTTTTGAACTTCGTATTTAAGACATCAACATAATCGTTTGAATGCTATTGTGATTATGTATGGGTATGAGGTGAAGATTTCATCCTAGGAAACAATGTTTTACATTAGTTTAAAGGAAGTAAATTCATGAACTTTTTTTATGAATCGACAGGGAAATCGCTAGGCTTATTGGTATTGTTATTCATTGCATATCTTTTGAACTACCAATATGTGTGTTTAGTATAACCGCTCATGACTTGTTTATGTTCTTGGTAAAACTATTCACAAGGCCTGACTTTTGTATTGTTATGACTTTTATTAGTGAAACCGATCTTAAGTAATCACCTGAGATGGTATGATCGATTTGTTGTAATTGGTATGACCCAACTCTAGGCAAAGGGGAACCGATCCTATTAAGAGGTGCAATCGATCACAAAAAGGGAATCGATCCTTGTAAGAGGTGCAACAAGTTTCTAGATATTGGGAACCGATCCTATGAACATGTGCAACACGTTTTTAGATATTGGGAACCGATCCTATGGACATGTGCAACAAATACAAGTTGGATACCATATATATGTGGGAACCGATCCCAGTACCTAGTCAACCAAGTTTTGGTAACTAGCGTGACTAATTCTAGTGCCCATATGGAGGTAGAACCGAAACTTGTTTTGGTAGAACAGTGAAACCCATGTTTGGTGATTTGATAGGATAATCAATCACATAGTTCTTGGAAGTCAGATGAACCAATTCTAAACTTGTTTGGAAGTGTGGCAAATTGATTCCAAGATTGTAAGTATGAAAGAGGACTTACAAAGTAAAGATGTCGACATACTTTGAACATGTGCAGTAACGCTTATCTTTTATTGTTCAAAGATATTCATTAATAGCTAAAGGAGAATCCCAGATCGAAAATAAATTGAGAATCTTTTAGTTAAGGTTTTTAATTTTATATTTGGAAAATAAAAATTAGTAATGTGCATTTACTAATTGGAGATTTTATAGTGAGATTTCGGTCAACATTTGGACAAAGCATTTCCAGGAATTATGGAAACCGAATTTGGAATATATTGCATATCTTGAGAATATTTTCGGTTTTTGAAATTCCTTGGTGTTCAAACTTCCTTGGTCAATAAATATAAAAGTTTTCATTTCGAGCAAACTAATCCTCAGAGCCAGCAAAACTACCTAGTGTTGTTGTTACTGGTTGAGCCGCCTATTCGGAGAGGAAAGTAACCTAATTAGGCGAAATCTCTTACGGCCGCTCAGTTTAAAGACTTCTTTGGGATTGAGAAGCTCTATTAGTACCTTTGGTGGGAAACTAGATAATTACGGTTTATTATTAGTTTTCGATTGATTTGATTGATTAACGGTTTTTGAACTTTGATTGCACCTAGTTTGTTTATGCTTGAGAATCTTCTCTTCTGATATAAGATTCACTCAAACTAAATCGAAGTTTCGACGGGGATCTTTAGACTGTTTGTAGATCTAAAGACGTCTTGTGATAATCCATTGTTAACAGTGTGTGTGATTGATAACAAGAGATTCAAGTTGATTGTGTGCAGGTGTTTATTGAAGATCTAAGAAGATTTGAAGACGAAGAAGATTTCTGATTTAGGTTCTTAATCTTTGGTGTGCACAATACTTGTTTCGGGTAAAGAGGATCCAACTATAATAGATTTATTTTTGTGATAGATTGGATTTATTAGTTGAGTTGATCGGCATCCATACAATTTTTTGTTATTCAAGTATTGATTGCAAAATCTTGACAATTACTTTGGTAGTTGTTATTGGATAGATCTAAGAACCTGACAAAGGAGTTTATTAGGATAAAAGGAATAGCCTTTTTTCGAACTCTTATCACTTGATTGAAAAGAGTTGTTACCAAACAGATTTGTTGTTCCTTTACTGTTTGGAATACGAACCAAAGGAATTGTTCCAAGTGCGTGACTTATTAACAAGTTGGAGGCGCAGGGATACAGACGGAACTATGTGAACTATAGGTTTAGTTGCTTGGTCTCAACTGTACGAAGTTGGTTTGATTTTGTATAGTGGCTTAATCCTGAGAGTATTCAATTCTGGACAAGGTCCCGGGGTTTTTCTGCATTTGCGGTTTCCTCGTTAACAAAATCTTGTTGTGTCTTTTACTTTTCTATTTCCGCAATTATAATTGTTTTTATTATAATTAGAAGTAAAATACACAAACGTTAATTCCTATTTACTTGATAGTAATCCTATTGTGTTTGGTTAAGTCTGAACCATTTATCAAGTAAACATACTTCGTTGTTGTATTGTCTCGATCTTGTATCCATAGTCAATCACACAAGTTATCTTGTTGTCGTATTATCTCGAGCTCGTATCCATAGATGATCACACGAAGTGTGAATCGATTAGTTGTATTGTCCCGACTCAGTCTATAGACAATCACTTTCGGAGAAAGGACTTATAGGTGGAAAAGTTTTAGATTGAGGTATATTTGGGTACCCTCGTCTTTTCAAAGATAATCACAAAAGCAAACTACGATACCAAATAAGTTATCATGAAAAACCATCGACAGAGTTTCCATAATAAAATAAAAAAATGACTACTTAGAATTTCCTTTACTCCCCACCCAACTGAGAATTATATTGATCAATTTGTAATTTTCGCCTCAAAATTACAAGAACCAATAACTGTAGTAGGTGATCATCAATTGGAGATGGTCATAATGATATGAAAAACAATAACAGTAGTTGGTGATCATCAATTGGAGTTAAAATCATCTCTTATCCATCAAAAATCAAAATTGATCCATAACATCAATTGTTCTCTAAAACTCATCTTGGAAAGGGTTGAACCACTATAGAAAGAGGATTTTATGGATAAACTCAAAACACTTCAACCCATTTTTTACCCCGGGTATGACACTGCAGGGTATACAGTATACCCACCTACTCTAACCTAACTTAACGTCATTGTTCCTAACTCGATCAGGGAGGTTAAATTGGTAAAAAGTTAATAACTTACTCGGGCGGTACAACAGATTCTTCAATACGCATATGGTTGATACTTCATAAAGAGTTGAACTACTTTTGGACCTTTAAATGGAATGAGTAATATCCCATAGCTTTGCTCATATTTTTTCCTCTATATTCTTTTAATTGCTATTTGGCATGCTCGGACAACAAGAAAGCATATAGGGTCTCTTCTTTTGTTTTTTCACAAAAGATTGCTCAACTTTAACCATCTTTCTGAATAATGTTTACTAGTTACGGATATTTGTTGTTTCCGTGCTAAATAAAGTGAAACAAATTCTCACTTGTTTATACATTATGAGCTCACCAATTAAATATAGGATCATTTTACTGTTAGATGGAGATCATATTATATTATTCCTTAATTGTGTTGATGCGGATTTAAAAAGTTGGAAAAGAATGTGTTTACCTTCGACGGGTAAACTTTTGTGGAGTAGACTGTCGAAAAATTTTCTTAAAATTATGATTTTGGTTTTATCACTAAATCAGGTTTCGTAGGTGATACTAAAAATGGTTGTTATTTTTTGTTGCCAAGGAGAGATGTTGTCCTATCGGGAATATTTTGGGGAAAAGACTGGAGTCGTGTTAGGAATATCTGGGAAGGGACTAGATTCATGTCAGGAATATTTGGGAAGAAATTAGTGTCCCGTCGGAAATAGTTACTGTTGGATTGTTTACAATACGTCATCATTTGGTAATATGAATTCGGAACTAAATTTAAATCCAATGGGCGTATACCGATTTGATAATACGATACATCTATTTGGACTGAAGAGTCAACACCAACAAACATATTTCCCCTACAAATTGTATGCACCAGAAACAACAAAACATTAACAATTAAAACAATTGCAACGATACATTTAAGTTTTTCTAGTAGTATTAAACATCATCAGGATACGAAAGGTGTTTTTCTGGTAACTTATATCCTCAAAGAAGTTTTCAAGTAAACCCTATGTAGACAGTAGAGGAAAACATTCTTAAAAGCTAACAATTTATTCATGCTTTGAAACGATATCTTGTCCTAACACTAGTTTTATTCCAAAAAAATTAAGAGTGTCTATCGTACAATTATCTATCGTGCAATCTCTACAAGTGGATATCACGCCCCTTTAGGGAAACAACTTTACCCGCTGGAAGGAAACAAACTTGAATCAATATGAAAAGGAGAGGGTACCAAGTACACCACCAACTTATTCGTTTAGGAACCTGTATGGACAAACTTGCTATAATCAGTAAGTATGGATCAACTGTAAAGGTCTTTGTACCTGATTTGAAATGCAGTTACTTTGACGAACTCAAAAATCAATATCCAAAATTTAACCTAGGATGTACTCAAATTTTGCACGAACCGAATTCCAACAAGAACGAGTCTTGTAATTCAAGATACGAATTCACAAGAGCAAGTCTTGTAGGTTCAATACAGTTTGAGATTAAAAACTATTTACTTTGTTTAATGTACTGTTAGAGCATTGATCGGATGAACCCGCCAAGCATTGGTATGTCAAGCTTGATTGTCATATTTTAGTTGCAAAACTTGAGTCGCTTGATTAGATTACTAGATTCAACTTTGTTTGGTTAGACTAGGATTAGAAATGTTGAGACAAACTCGTGTTACTCTGAAGAACCTAAGGACATATAGACATCAACGAACACATCACCCTTATGTTCGAGGTTAATAATACAAGACTTGACTTGTTTATACTTCTATCTACGTTGCTTTCAAGTCATTTATATTGAAAACATAACATGCGAAGTTACATATATGAATCTCTAATATTAGTAACTTGATAATTACATTATGATCAAAGTGTCAAGGAAGAATATACAAGTTGTGTTACAACTTTGGTATATGAGAATACAAAGTATAAAATTTATCTTTTGAACTTCGTATATACGACAGAACACTATCTTTGTAATTCTTTACTAGATTGTGTGATGAACTTTGAGTTGATTCCATGCCTAAAAAACTATGTTTAACTGCATGATTTTAAGGAAGCAGACTTGCGAAACTTGTTTCGTAATTGAAAGGAATCAAAGGGATTTTGTGGTCCGATTCTCGTTGGGGATCTTTAGCAGGACCGATCCCTACTTAGAGATCTCTAGCAGGAACGATCTCTACCTTGGGATCTCTAGCAGGACCGATCCTTACATTCATGATAACTTGCATGACCGATCCCTAATAACAATTGTATTTCCGATTTTTCATAATACTTTAGGGTTTACGTGAAAATTTAGAATATGAGTTGTTATTTAGGAAAGTTCACCATGTCGAACATGTGCTAAAATCTTATTTATTTATTTTTCGAAGATATTCCTTGATATTCAAAGTGTGATCCCAAAACGGAATATTTGGGAATCTTTTATTAGGAGTAAAACATATATCTGGAGAATATATTAGTAAAGTATGAAAAAGCGGGGGTCTAACAACCTCACCCAATATTTCGCTTAGCAATCTGTATGGACTAACTCAAGTATACTTTCAAGAGAATCAACTAGAGAGTCAGACTCAATCTTAAGAAAAGCATATCAAAGAGTTCGTATCTCTATTTCATAATGTAATCAACAAATCAACCAGATAGAAATCCATGATCCTGATTATTATGTGAAACAACTTGAATGGTACCAAAGACCAATGTTCAAGGATCAATCAATTTCAATCAACAACCAAAGGTTGGATTTACCAATTGATCGATTCAACGCACAACCTGTGATATTTCAATTATATAAAAAAATATAATACGGAAAAGAAATAACACAGACACCAGAAGTTTTGTTAACGAGGAAACCGCAAATGCAGAAAAACCCTAATCAATCTCACACTGATTCAAGGTAGAGTTGCGTTCCTTACGTCTTTGATCCCAGCAGGATACTACACACTTGATTCCCTTAGCTGACCTCACCCACAACCAAGAGTTGCTACGACCCAAAGTCGAAGACTTGATAAAAAAAATCTGTATCACACAGAAAAGTCTATTGAATAGATAAATCTATCTCCCACAAATATACCTATGATTTTTTGTTCCGTCTTTTGAAAAATCAAGGCGAACAGGAACCAATTGATAACCCGGACTTATATTCCCCAAGAACAGCCTAGTATTATCAATCACCTCACAATAATCTTAATCGATTAATGAAACAATATATTGTGGAATCACAAACGATGAGACGAAGGTGTTTGTGACTACTTTTCTATCTTTCCTATCGGAGATATAAATCTCAAGCCAATCTTACGATTGTACTCAATCACGATAGAAACAACAAGATCAGATCTCGAAACTACAGAGAAAATAGTGGGGTCTGGCTTCACAATCCCAATGAAGTCTTTAAGTCGTTAACCTACAGGGTTTCGTGAAAAACCTAAGGTTAAAAGAGAATCGACTCTAGCTTATACAACTAGTATCACACAGGAGGTGTGGGTATTAGGTTTCCCAGTTGCTAGAGTTCTCCTTTATATAGATTTCAAATCAGGGTTTGCAATCTAAGTTACCTTGGTAACAAAGCATTCAATATTCACCGTTAGATGAAAACCTGATTAGATTCAAGCTAATATCTTTCAACCGTTAGATCGAACTTAGATTGTTATACACAAATGAAATGTAACTTCATTTAGGTTTGAGTAACCATACCTAAACGTGTACACTTAGTCGGTTCAACAATAGTTACCCAATGGTTAGCCATATGAGAACTTTCATATCAACCTTATTCATCTTTACCATAACTAGTTCAATGACTCAAATGAACTAGTTAGAGAGTTGTTCAATTGCTTAGATCTTATGGAAGTATACAAGACACAATCGAAGCAAAATCGGTTTTGATTCACTCGAATCGATTCATGAACATTATAGCCACGGTTTGCAAAGATTGCATTCGTTATTATATAAATGTTTTAGTTCATGAACAAACCGATTTTAGAAAGTAACCTACTTAAGTATGCAAACGGGTACGCGTACTTAAGTAAACGGATTGACTTTGTTTTTCACTTTCAAACTCCAGCAGAAATTCACGGACGTGAACTTTTCGCCACTATGCGTACGAGTACGCATACTTACCCGGATTTCCAACAACCGCCAGTACACGTACGGGTACGCATACTTTGGGTTCCCGGTTTTGGACTTTTACACAAATGTGAGAACACACTATGTTTATATCCAAAGATGGTTACATGTTCTAAACTCTCATTTCAATCATTGAAACTTTCTTAGAGGATGTTAAAATATCGTTATTCACAAACTATTTTCATCAAAGCGATTTTCAAGTTATTGAAATAATCAACATGACTTTCGTCACGAATAAAGATGAACTTGGCTAAAGCGAAAGCTTACCAACACATATTTCGAGAAATAGATAAGTGAGATAAACTCGGCTCGAAATAGCAAATGTGTATAATTGAAGTCTATATAGCAATACGAATTTTGTCTCAAAATAGGAGATAAAATAGATATACTTTTGAGTGATAGATAAGTTTAAGTCTCCACATACCTCTTTGTTGATGAAGTTCCACAAGTTACCTTAAGTAGTTCTTCGTCTTCATTCGATGAACGCCGTGGAGTCTAAAGCTCAACTACACTTACTATCATAGTCCGAGACTTAGCTATAAGTAGACTAGAAATCAAGACTTATAGTTTTCGCAACTAAACTTGACAAACAAGCTTGAGATAGCAACGCTTGCGAGTTCGACCGAGCAGTGCTCTAACAAAGTATACTTGTATGCTAGCTAATATTGAGTTGTCATCCATGTGAGATTTCAGTATATTAGTTGGAATTAGACAAAACCGAAACTTGGTATTTGTTGCATATCTTTAGATATTTTCGGTTATGGAAATTCCTTGGTGTACAAACTACCTTGGTCCATAAATAGTGAATTTTATCCTTCTTACAAGCTTATCCTGGCAAACACACACACTTCATTTTGTAGTCAGTGTGATAGCCGACTGTTAGTATTATTCGTAATACTATCTTGGATAGGAAAGTAACCTAATTAGGCGAAATCTCTTACGTCTGCTCTTTAAAGACTTCTTCGGGATCAAGAAGCATCTAAAAGTACAGTTGGTGGGAAACTAGAATCATATTGTTATTTTAGTTTTCGATTTGATTGACTAATGGTAGTTGAACCTTGATAATCACTAGTTTGTTTATTCTGTGATTCTTCTCTTCTGATATAAGGTCACTCGAACTAGATCAAGGGTCGATAAAGTTCAGACCTATTTTTAGATCTGGAGATAGGCTTGTGATCATCCATTGTTAACAGACTCCGTTCTGTGAGTGATTTATCGTAAGGGAATAAAGTTATTTATGCAGGTACATTGAAGACAAGAAGATTTCTGATTGGAGTCTGATCTTTGTGATATACTTCGTGCACACTTGATTGGCTAAAAATAATCATATGAGAACTAAGCCCAAAAGGGGTGATAAAAAGACTTTTGTGGAAGTCTTGAGGTGATTTGGGCGTAATATAAGGAATTTATGATAACCCATTAAGGAAGGTCAAACGATTAGTCTAAGGAGGGAGACCAAAGAGTCAAGTTGTAAATATCTTTTAAAGGAAGGGATTGAGATTAATACCAAGGAGAGCGACGCTATAAACGGAAGGAGATTACTTTAATGATGTCAAGTCTATTCTCCTCATTAGATCATGTCTTGTTGCTATTAAAGTTGGATCACGACTCACCTAGTAACATTGGCGACTACAAAGCTGTGGAGAATGTACAACAAGGACATACGATGTTTATAGATGCACCGATCATAGAAGACGTCCGGGATGAAAAAGAATTTATGAAAGACGACGTCGTTGAAGTCAACCCAGTGCCCATCGGAGGAGCTTTGACCACTCTACGAAATCAGGAAGGAAAGGGAAAAGCCGCAAAAAAACAAGAAATGCAAGGTCATCCAACGTGCTCAGAGCAGAAGACACCTTGATCGGATGAAAGAACAGAGCAATGGGAAGTGATAACTTAATTGTCCAGGACATTCAGGATCTACATAAAGAGTTGGACTTGCACACGACAAGACAACAAGAAATACGCACCATGATCAAGCAGATGCAAGGAAAACAATATGGAGAGAACTCATCCAAGGAGAAAGAGACACTACGCCGGGAATAAAAGCGGACAACATAAAAGAGACGCTGCCATCACTTACCTCAAAAGACACCATTTCCAAATTCCTGGAGGCACATTACCGTATAATCAAGCATGACGGTCAACAAGCTATGGAGTTACTGTACCCAGTAGAAGTGACATAGTATCCCTTTCTAGAGGATTACACATCACCAAAATTCAAAATGTATAACGGGAAAAACAATTCTCGAGATCACATCAATTGCTTCGTATCTTCCATGAATGCCTATGCGAACGACCACAACGTGTGTTTGAAGGAGTTCCCAGAGTCCCTCTTAGACACCGCGTTTGACATTAACCTAAAGCCTAGAAGTATCAAAACCTGGAAAGAAATGGTCCATCCATTTCTAAATAAGTTCCACTCGCCCAAAAAGAAAATCACGGCGATTGATTTGGGAAGATGCACCCAGCGTCCCGACGAAAAAATGAGAAATATTCATTACCCGATTTAGATATCTATCACTAGATTGCCACAAAGATATCACTGAAGAAGCTTTAGTGGATATATGTGTGCGGGGAATGGCCATAGAGTTCCGTCAGAATCTAGCCAACTTCCGATTCCCAACCTTCATAGAGCTTGAATAAGGAGCCGCAAGGGTCCAGGATTGTGCAGATTTGCTTAATCTTATAAGGATCGAACGCACATGGCAACACTCGGTCAATGAGGTCCCAGGAGGGACGCAACCCTCAAGGCAGAAACAGACTTCGTATCACCCTAATAACCAAGATTTCTATTATGTGCACACTTCTCTAAAGAGTGTATGTTTGACATGCTTTTTTGATTGGTTGATTCGTTAACTGATGCTCCCCATTGCCCTTCATGTTTAGAATCTCGACCCTCGTTACAGAACTCCCTAAACTAAATCCACTGTGGAGATTGAAATATTACGTTCCCTAAACTAAATCCACTGTGGAAATTGAAATATTACGTGCACACTAGTTAAGGAGTGGGCCCAAAATGAAATTCTATAACCAAGGCGGGGAAAGGACCATAGATGATGTTGGGAGGAACAAGTCATTACCGCCATTCCTGTGCTCTAAAGACCTCTAAAGACCAGCAGATGCGCTGCTGGTGTCTTGTCATTAACCCTCACCACACATTATTTCGCATTATTTCCTATTTCCCTCCAAAAACGAAACAAAGAGAAGCAGAAGATTGTACCTACACTGCTACTCTAGTCTCTACACATCCATTTCTGGATCGCCTCAGCTCTCAGTTCATGTCATTCATTTTCTCTCTCCAAAAATCCTTGAAACTCTTGACCATAACAGAGTGTATCATTAACGAAAACATTTTACACCACACATTGATTAAGAGAGAGATGAAATTACACAACACACTTTACAGCTGACAGACCCATACATAGTTGTCATGTTATGATCATTCTTTATAACAGAAGGAATAATATTAGTAGAAAGTACAGGAAGTGAAGTATTGGTGAGAGACACTTCAGAGGATGACAATGCAGAAGAAAATTGAGACATTGGAGTAGGAGACACAACAGGAAGCTCATGAGAAGAGGATGCATGATGTAAAATAGATTTATAAGGAAAAGAATGCTCATTGAAAGAAACATTCCTTGAAATATAAATTGTTTGACTGACAGGATCAAAACATTTGTAACCTTTTTGACTTAAGTTGTAACCAAGAAATACACAATATTTGCTCCTAGCTTCAAGCTTGTTAGATGTATAAGGTTTAAGCCAATGAAAGCATGCACAACCAAACACTTTTAAGAAGTTATAATCTGGAGTTTTATGAAATAACAATTCAAATGGAGTTTGAAAAGAAATAGATTTGGTTGGTAGTCTGTTAATGAGATAGTTTGATGTTTGTAAGGCTTCAACCCAAAAATTTGGAGGTAAACCAGCTTGAAATAAAAGAGTTATAGTAACTTATAAAAGATGTTTATGCTTAATTTTAGCAACACCATTTTGTTCTGGTGTATAAGGACAGGTCATCTCATGAGTTATGCCTTTAAGAGAGCATAATTGATGTAGAAAAGTATTGAGAAATTCTCCATCATTATCAGTTCTAATAGTGATCACTGAGAATGAGAACATATTTTCAATTCTATTTGTTAAAGAAACAAAAGCATTTTTGAACTCAGATTTGGTTGCTAAAGGAAGGATCCAACAATATTTGGTAAATTCATCAATTACATTAACATAGTAAAGAACTCCAGAAGTAGAAGATGTTTGACAAGGACCCTAAAGATCCATATGAAGTAATTCTATAGGTTTACTGGCTACAGTCCTAGACATCTGAAATGGTAATTTCTGAGATCTGCAGATTTTGCAGTCATTACAAAAGAAAGGTTTATTGGAAACATTGGATAATTATAAAGTATGACACAGTCTTTGTAATGTTTGAAAAGATGGATGTCCAAATCTTCTATGCAGTAGAGCATTATCAGTTGTTGTGGAGGTAAGAGCATGCTTGGAATTGTTGAAAGATAAGGGATATAAACCATTTCTATGTGGTCCTTGGAAAAGAATCTTCCCAGAGTTGAGATCATTTACAGAAATGCCATGAGTGTCAAGAGTTAAGGAACAGTTATTATCTGAAGTGAATTTGTGAATGGATAACAGATTATGTGAGGATTGTGGGACTACAAAGACATTATTAAGAGAAAAAGAATTATCATGAACAATCTTACTAGAATTACCAATGCAAGATATGGACATACCTTCACCATTTGCAATATGAATAACCTCAAAGCCATCATATGGAGTTACTTCTTGTAGTTGAGATGAGGATGAAGCAATATGATGATTAGCACCACTATCAGCAATCCACTCTTCTTCATCAAAGATGTCAGCAGCAGCCAACATATCACTGAGATTGGATGGTGGTGATCTACCTTGATATGAGAAATTGATCCTTTGTTGACAATTATCAGCTTGATGATGTGGACTTTTGCAAATTTGACATGGTTCTTTGTCAGGAACATAATAGCCTCTGCCTGAAAGATTCCTGGCAAACAATGATGGATTTGGAAATCTACCACCATGTTGTCTACCACCATGATAACCTCTACCTCTATAAGAATCTCCTCTGTGATTATTATAACCTCCTCTAAATCCACCTCTATTTGCCATGAAAGCTTTAGCTTCTGATTCTAGATTAGCTAGTTTAATTCTCTCACTGATTACAACTTCTTTACTTAGCAGATTATTGTGTAACTCAATGCTAGTAACAGGTGGATAACGATGGCGCATGGAAGTAGCAAATGGAATGTAATCTGAGTTGAGAGCTTTTAAGGTTATAACAAATAATTCCTTATCAGATATGACCTCTCCTGCAGCAGCTAATTGATCTGGTAAAAATGAATTTCATGAATTATAGAAGGAATTGATTTTGTACCTTGAGTGAGAGAAAGTATCTTTGTACGAAGCTGGATAGAATGAGTAGAAGAAGCTCTGGCAAATCTTTCCTCAATGCTTGTCCATAATTGATGAGAAGTCGTTGATCTTGAGAAGTAAGCGATGACAGAATCTGAAATTGTTGAATTGATCCACATGATAATAGTTGAATCTTCATCAATCCAGTCTAGACTCTAGATACAACTGATTCTCAATTCCATTCATCTCATTCCTTGACGAAGTAAATTGAGGAGGACATGGATGTGAACCATCTAGGAAACGCATTAGCTTGTATTTATGAATCACCGGAGTCATGAGATTCTTCCAGGTATAGTAATTATCCTCCTTGAGCTTCAAATTAATAAATCCAGTTAATTGGTTTAGAGGAACACGAGAAAAAGAAGTCGCGGTAGGATTCTCCATTGATGTTGATGCAGGAAATTCACCAATCATAAAAGAAACAGTAATTGAAGAGAAGAATGCAAGAAAATCGAAAAAGAAAATCAAGATCTGAAGTTAAAACTCAGATGTAAACTCAAATCTTGATAGAAAAACTAGATTTCGAACAGAAAAAACTCTCTGTGTGTGATGAAATTGAAACACTCAGATGATCTTACCAAGAACAAGAAGATCAATTGAAAGAAAGCAGGATCGATTTGTTGAGGAAGAAAACCCTAACCTCTCCTGTCTGATACCATAATAGAGTGTATCATTAACGAAAACATTTTACACCACACATTGATTACAGAGAGATGAAATTACACAACACACTTTACAGCTGACAGGCCCATACATATACTGTGATAAGCCGACAAGACTGTTGCAGTCACACGTATAAGATAAGTGTGTGAACTGAGCACATGCACAGCAGAGGGAAAATGTTTTGAATGATCTTAACCTTCACCACTGCATTGCTTATCCTGCACTGCACCATTAGACCAGTCATGCCATCTCCTTCATAAACCCTAGCTCTAGTAATTACAGAAGAAAGAGAAGCAGCCGATACTCAGCTCTCATCTCTCGTCTATGGTAAACCATCCTATTAAAAAAACTTCGCAGTACTCTCGTTTGACGTTTCAATTTCTGGTGATTTTCCGTTTTTCTTTTAATTCTATGAAATCTTGTTCAATTCTTTATGGTTGAAAGTGAAGTGGTTGATTTCGAAAATTTCACCCAATTTCAACAAATCACGGAAGATTTGATGATGATTTCGAAATTTTCACCCCAAAGTTCGTCGAATTAAGTAGGATTTGATGAACTTTTTATCAGATTTTGTAAATTTCTGGTTGAAATTTGATGTGTAACAGTAATAGTTACTTCTTTTACTGAGATTTGTGAGGATTTTGTTAATAAGTGAAGGTTTAATGTTTTTGCTTAGAAATACTGTTATAGGATTGTCGATGAACATAGATTTCGATATTGAAGCACTTTGTTGTGTGATTAGATCTTCTATTGGGTTAGCCAATCGGAACATAGATATTTCTGCCAAATTTGTTTCTATGTAGTAGTTAATCGGCCTATGTTCTTTAAGTTAGACGGCTATCCTAGTCCCTGATTTTCTTAATCTCTTTTGGTGACTGGTGTAGTGTTTGACGTTGTTTTGTTTGCTTTCTTTTTATGATTGCAGCTGTCTCACTACAAGTGCAAGTAGCAATGGAGAACATGCTTAAGATGACTAAGTAAGTCAGATCTCATACTTGCATGTGACTGTATGATTTGCATCCTTGGTCCTTCCACTATCTAAGATGGCTAAGTAAGTCAGATCTCATGCTTAAGATGGCGAAGTGTGTGTTAGTGTCGCAGACTCCTAATTTGTAGACTATCAGTTCTACCCGGACCTAATGAGAGCGTTGTAGTTTATTGTTTCATGACACATATCAGTCATTGTAATCTTGCTCCCTGTTTTATCGTTTTTTTTCTCTGCTTCCAGTAGACAAGGTTAAACTTACCAGGCATTCATTGAATTATGTCACTGATTAGTTTTATGTTCCATATTAGCGCAAGTAAAACACATTTTCAGGGATATTTGAGGTGCAATTTTGATTTTTGAGTATCACAACAGACATGTCTACACGTGAGATGCATAACATGCACACCCTTAAGGAAATTTGCAGAGGCCTTTTAATAATGAAACTGCAATGCTTGCAGTTTAGCATCTCCGTATTCTTATAACTGGCGTTGTCTTTGTTTTTGTGCTGCTTATGTGGGCTAGAACTGTAGTCCATTCACAACATCAATGAAACTGTTAGTTAAATCTGTTTTCTAGTTTTTTTCTTGAGGAAATTCTGCTGCTTTTGCAATTGTTCCCTAAAATCCTTAAAATGTACCGAATCTATCGAGTCTTGTGTGCAAAATTGTCCATTGAGAATCTTTTGTAAGTATATGGAATTGTTTTACCTGCCAATTCGAAAAGATATTCCATCGATTCTGGTAAGTGAATAAGTTTTCCAGGCTTGCTGCTTTTTGTTGTATCTGTTTTGTCGGGATGATGCCAGTGGATTTCCAACCTCTAAGGAAATGTGGCCTAGTAAAACTTACTGGTGCTCCTGCCTAACGATACTATGAATTTTAGATATTTCAAACTTAATATATGGAACTATGGCCCATGCAGCCGTGCCTAACTGTTTAACTGTACATTTGAAGAGGCATTTGCGTTTAAGTTGAATTTCATATTTTTAGTTTGAATTTACATTTTATGGCAACAAATTAGATAACTTGATCAAATGAGCATAACGGTGCATTGTGTTGCATCAAATTCCAAATGAAGCCTTTTCTTATCAAACACTTCAAGTCATATTATGTTGAATGCCATGGAGGTTACATATACTCAAAAATGTACTACTAAGTTACTAACTAAAATTACATTTTAATATCAACAAAAGTATTACCTTCCCTTTTCTCCACAAGTTGCAGTCAACATTTTCTTTGAATTACTACTAATCTGGATTCTTCTGTTCCATTATATTTATCTCTTTGGTTCTATCACGTCTCAGTATTCAGGATAATTGTTTTTGAAAGATGCATCACAATTGGAGACAGGTGCATACGGATTACATGCTTTTCTCAGGATGCCACTTTATACTGCATCCAACACTTGGTTTTTGCACAAAAGACAATGGCTGCCCACTGAGAACAGAATCTATTGCCATGCTCAAGTCCCTTCCAGTAACTCGCATATTATTACTTGGCCGTGAGTCATCAAACTGGCCATGGTAAACAAGCTCAAATGGTCTTCTACCATCCTTTTTGTAGAGTAGAAATTCAGGTGTGCAGACAGCTCCGAATGCTCGTGCAACATCTTGTGACTCGTCATAAAGATACGGAAATGGGTACTTGAATAACTTTGCTTCTTCTGCCATAAACTCAGGACCATCCTGTGGATGCGTAACTACAGAATTTGAAGAGATGGCAACAACTGCAAGCCCCTTCTTCATGTAGTAGTTGGTAAGTTTCACGATGTCTTGCTTCAAGTGTATTACAAATGGGCAGTGGTTGCAAATAAACATAACCAGTAATGCAGGATGAGAATCAAAATCGTCCAATTCCCAAGTTTTTCCAGTAAGGGGCTCTAAAAGCTGGAAATCAGGAGCTCTAGATCCCAATAAAACCCCCTTAGACTCTGTTCTTGCAGCCTTAATTACTGGTCTTCTGAGTTGCTTACATTTTTTGAATTCTAGAGAAGAAGAGAATGCAAAATTTGAAGAGACATGATAAAGCGGTGAGAAGAATAGAGCTCTTTGCGTGGCTAACATGCACTTGGGATTGGGAGGCAGTAAATATGATGATGTAACTGAAGTCAGAGAGATGACTGTAGCAGTTGCCATGACTTCTGTTCGCTGAAAACCGAAGTTTGAGTGTATCGAATCGGAACCAAACCATTTTGGACCCTTCCTTTCTTTTTGTGATAAGATCATAATCCTCGTTTAATTGGGGGCCATGGATTTTAATTGGGTGCCTCCCACTAGAGGACAAAAAAAGGTCACCCCACCCTAATTTGGGTCACCCCTTATTAAAAAAATTCTAAATGGCTAAAATGCCCCTAAATAATTAGTGATAATCTTAATTAATTAGTGATAATCTTACTTAATTAGAGTTTAACTTCTTTTTTTTTCGACTTTTTTTTTTGCATTTTTTTTTGCCCAGATCTGTATGAAAATCGTCATGGTATTGAAGTGTTTCAGTGACGACTCTAAACAGTCATTAATGTTTCGACTGTTTTTGTGACGAATCTAAACAGTCGTTATTTCCTATAAAAGAGTCGTTATCTTCTTTGAAGAGTCATTAATGGCGGAAATGTACCACAGTTTGGAGTCCTCATATACATAATAAATTCCCTGACGACCCTTTGAAAGAGTCGTTATTGTTTTTATTTTTTATATGATGACTCCAAACAGTCGTTATTGTTTTTGAAGTGTCGTTACTGATAGTCGTTATTCTCTAAAAAAGAGTCGTTATCTTCGAAGAGTCATTAATGGTAGAAATTCATTAAAGGGTCGTAATAGAATTGAATACGACCATGACGACCCTTAAAGTCGTTATTGTCTTTGAAGGATCGTTAATCTAGAGTCGTTATTTGAAGGGAAAAAAAATTAGTCAAGGGCAAACCAGTATTTTCATAATCGAATGAATACACCCCTGATAAATTTGGGGTGCAAATAAAAAGTCAAGGCCCCCAATTAAACGAGGATTATTATTCCTCCTCTAATTTTGCCCAGCATTTTTAGAGGCGACCCCAAAAGAATTAGGGGCGACACAAAAGACAAAAAAGGGTCACCCAAACGTAAAATGTAGCCATCCTTTATCTCCCGTTTTTTTAATGGCCAAACTACCCTTCATAATCGGTAGATAACTTTACAATCGGGAAGTTAATCCACAATCGGGAGTCAATTTAGTTTATATAACTTCCGAATATAGAGTATCCCCAAAATAAAATCCTCTATCTTTTGAATTTTGATTATCCTATAATCGGTAGTAAATAAAGTTATCTTGACTCCCGATTAAAGTAGACCTTTGGCTAAAATGCTTCCATAATCGGTAGTGAAATTAGGTTATTTAACTCCCGAATATAGAGTAGCCCCAAAATGAGATTTTGCAAAAATTCTCTATCTTTTGAATTTTGATTATCCTATAATCGGTAGTAATAAAGTTATCTTGACTCCCGATTAAAGTACACCTTTGGAAAAAATGCTACCACAATTGGTAGTCAAGATAGTTCATATAACTACCGAATATAGAGTTGCCCCAAAATGAGATTTTGCAGAAATCCTCTATTTTTTGAATTTTGGTTGAGCTTATAATCGGTAGTAAATGAAGTTATCCTGACTTCCGATTATACAGTAGACCTCTTTACCGAAATCCTACCATAATCGGTAGTCAAGATAGTTCATATAACTACCGAATATAGAGTAGCCCCAAAATGAGATTTTGCAAAAATTCTCTATTTTTTTGAATTTTGGTTGAACCTATGATAGGTAGTAAATGAAGTTATCCTGACTTCCGATTATACAGTGACTCTCTTTGCAAATATCCTACCATAATCGGTAGTCAAGATAGTTCATATAACTACCGAATATAGAGCAGCCCCAAAATGAGATTTTGCAAAAAATCATCTATTTTTAGTAGCCCCAAAATGAGATTTTGCAAAAATCCTTCTTCTTTTTTTTGAATTTTGGAGTATCCTATAATCGATAGTAAATGAATTTATCATTAACTTCCGATTAATAGTAGCCCCAAATACGCATTTAGCACAAATTCATATCAATCGGTAGTTTATGTGCTTTTCTTAATTACCGATTTACTCTCAACAATCGGTTCAAAAATAACTTCCGATTACGAAAGGGCATTAACATATTCTACTATCTTTTAGGACATCCCTTATCCTTGTCTATGAGTTGGGAATAAAAAAGTCGCCCCTAATTCTTTCGAGGTCGCTCCTAAAAATACCAGGTAATTTTGGACGGCGAGAAACATAAAGTCATAAACTATTGTCTCCACTATGGAAGTCGAGTTCTTATTCCTGACCGTTGATCGTCCTCGAATTATCAAGCTATAAATTTCTTTTAGAAAGATCATATTAGGATATTATTTTATTTTGGGAAAATAATTGTTTGGTCCTATTTTATGTGGTCCCAAGTTAATTTGATCCACCAACAAAAAGGGAGTTCTATTTGGTCCTTATTTATTCAAAAATATTAAAGTATCTAAAATAACCTTTATCTCTCTTATTTTCTCTCTTCCTCACGTGCTTCTTTTCTTTGTTTTCTCTCTTTTTATTCTCTCTCTTCTTAACATTAATATATAAAAAAACTTAAAAATGAAATATCTCTCAAAATATAAGTCAAAAATTAATAAATTTTATATATTCGGAAAGGTATCGTCGAGATCTACACAATGAATACCCATTTTACTATGTTTCGTAATTTTAATTTTTTCGATATAATAATAGTTCATATCCAAGAATGAACACTATTTTAGAACATGATAGTTCATTCTACTTCTAGCAGTTCATTTCGTAGAATGAACTCGTATATGCTATCAATTTGTTTTGTAGAATGAACTCATAAAAGTACTTCATTATTAAGAATGAAGTCACAATAGTAGTTCATTATTATAATTCACATTGTAGAATGAACTCTTGATAGATGTTCTTATTGTCGAATGAACTCATAATGGTTGTTCATATTGTAGGATTGATAATTCATATCGTAAAATGAACTCGTAATGATAATCAAGTATGGTAGTTTATATTGTACAATGAACTCGTAATAGGTGTTCATTATGGTAGTTCATATCATAAAATGAACTCGTAAGTGATAGTCCATATTGTAGAATGAACTCGTGATAGGTTTTCATATTGTAGAATGAACTTCTAATGGTATTTCATATGGTAGAATGAACTCGTAATAATAGTTCATTATACCAGTTCTTTTTGTAGAATGAACTCGTAATAATAGTTCACTATACCAGTTCATTTTGTAGAATGAACTCATATGTTACTTAATCATGACAGTTCATTCTACAGAATGAACTAGCTAGTATGGTAGTTCATTAAATTAGTTCATTTTGTATAATGAACTCGTATATAGTTCATTTTATAGTTATTTTTTAGCCTAAGAATAAGATAAAAATTAAAAGCTCTGAAACATAACAACAATGGTACTCGTTGGAAAGCTCTCGTCGAGGGCTTTCCGAATATATAAAATCTATCATTTTTGGACATGTGGTTCAAAAGATATTTTAGTTTTAAGTTTTTATTTATTTATTTTTATTAAGAGATAGATAAAAATGAAAAAATGGCATTTCTGTCACTATTAAAAAATTATGACATACGTCATCCCGTGTGGATATTGTCCACCCTATGACCAAACAATAATATTTAGGACCAAACAATTTATATATATTTTTTAAAAGGACCAAACAGACAGTCGACTGGGTCAACTGGACCAAACTAACTCTAATATCTATATATTATAAGGGATAATGGTGTTTTTACCAATAGACGGACATCTACCGTTTGGACACATAAAGAACGGTTGTGATTGAGTTATTTCAAGAGAATGTGCTTTTTACCCTATGGACGGAAAGTTACATTTTGGATATATAAACAACGGTCGTGATTGAGCTACGAAATTGGCGATAACAGTGTTTTTATATTTTAACCCGCCAAACAATAACTCGGACGAGCCCTAGAAAAAATGTAACGTATGCCTTAAACCCAAAAATCCCCATTTTCAGCAATCCATTTCGTGGCAGTGAATGTAGAAAAATCTGAAATAGAATAGATCCCAGTGAGATTTTGAGAGACTGGGATGAAAGTGGCTGCAATCAAGGGATTTCTTCATTCTCTCTGGGTTATACAAACCCGATTTTAGGTTTATTCGCTTATCTATTCTTCCAATAGCTCTAGCTTTTCTTCTTTTCAATAACTTGAAGATCCAAAGGTATGATTCCATGTTTAGGTTTTTCTACTTTTGAGGATTTATTTTTTTGGTCGTGTTTGATGAAATTCCTAAATGAGTCTCCTTAAATATTATTGATGTTTTTGCTAAATGACACTCATATTTATTCATTAGCTTCATGTTTTTTTTATCGATGATTCAATGTGTGTGATTGATTATGTAGTTAGATTCTTGGTAACCTTTTTTTTTTTGGACCCTAATTCAATTTTCTTGCTGCAATTTTTATTTATTTATTTTTTATCATGGTTTTTGTAGGGTTTCTGTTGGCTTGATTTTGTAATTGGTTTTATATAATGTGTTGATGGTTGATGGAGAACTGAAATTGATATGGCGGATTTAAGACAAAGTTGGGGAAACACAAGGTCCACCTTCTCAGGGTGGAATTAGCTGAGAAATTATAGATGTTCCTGCAGGTAAGTTCCTAGCCTATATTTTTATTTCATTCCAGCCTGTGTATATTGTTAATCATTAGGTTGAATAGATTGAGCAGATTCAGTGTAAATTGCAATGGGTATGTAACCCAAGTGATGTTCATGTGAAGACCTAACTTTGTGTAATCGATTTTTTGTTTCGCGTTTTATTATTACATAGACTACAGAGTTTATTTAAAATTGTTGTTGAACTTTGTTGTGGTAATGGTTGGATTTCAATTGTTTTTCTTGAGAACGCTCTCCAGATAGGGTAACATTCTTTCTGGTATAATGTGGTCTCTAAGTAACTAAGCACCCATGTTTCTCATTCTTATTTCAGTACACTCAAGGATAGGGTTTGCCTTGAAGTTTTTTTTTCTTCCCTGTTTTGGATCTGATATTTCCTTTGTTAATTACAGGGTTTCACTATCATCGTCGTCGATAACTCCAAGTAGAAGTGCAGAAGGTTATCAATCCAAGGGTGTTTTTTCACAATAGAAATGGTGAATCAAGGAGGAGGCAGCATATATGTTTGTCGTCTTCAGTTTCTTCTCAAAATGCCGGAGGTAATGTGCTAGCTTTTATTTCTTTCCTTATTAGTTATTAGTAAAATTTGAAGGTTAAGGTGATGGAATTGATTAGATGGTTGGATTATTTTATTGGTATGAGGCTTTTCATTCAAGTATTGAATCGGAGATGTGCGTAAAATATCTTATAGACTTGAATTTTAATTTTAACTGAAACTTCTATGCTCATGATTTACATTCTATATGGGTTTAAATTTGTTTCATACATTTGATCTTCAAATTCAGTCATCTAGAATGCAGGTGACTGCTTATTTTTTTGCAATGCCTATCATTATCAGATTCACCGCGTTTTTTTTTTTAATTATACATAGATTTGAATTTTTCTGTGCTTTATATTCATTTTTTAGCACAATTAGCTGTGGATTTATGTCATACAATCATTTGATCATTGGGAAAGGGAAAACCTCCCTTTTACATGTGCATTTTACAAACAAAAGCCCGTGCTTCTCTTAAGTTTTCATTTTAGGGGGTACTAACCCTCCCTAGCTGAACTCATGTAATTTTACAGGATAGTTATATATAGTAGTTTCTCTAGATGGGATTGGAAAATCCCCTGTAATAACTGAACTAAGAGCTGGAAATGAAAACAACATCCATATAGTTGTTTCATTATGGATCTTCACCTGCATTAAACCGATTTGCCAATTCAAAAATTGCATTACGACTGTTGGTCTTATGTTTTTCTTGGTTATGCTTACACCTGCTTTTTCTTAAAAGAAGATCATGATGAACATCTTTTACCTGATATTGTGCAGCTTCTGCTCCAACCCTCCCAGTGAACAGGATTCCCTCCCACACCCCTCGATAATCGTTATTGGCTCTTAACTGTGATTTGTTGGTGTGTTTCCTAGGTGTGTTTATGCAAGCTTTGTGTTTATAAGACTGGGTGTGAAACCGTTGTTTCAGGCAAGGAAGGTTCAAGCTTGCATCATTGGTTACTTAACTTTCATGTTATAATGTACATACCTATCTTTTCTGTTGCGTATAATTATATTTGTCGCCTGTTCAGTTTCGCTCACTGTCATATTGTTTTCCCATCTTTTAAACCTAAGGTGTAAAACAAATTCTATTTCATTTAATATCATGCTATGTCTCTTTCAAAAAATCATGCTAGATGTCGTGCAACCCCACTCTTTTCTTTATTATGGTGGGAAAAAGTCTGCAAAGGCGTTTTTTCCATCCACAAAATTCAAGTTTTGTGTGTCACGTCTATAGCCACACTTGAATTATTGTTGCTGCAACACAAATAGGTTTACCCCCGACTTTAAATGGCGCCTCTGGGAAAATATTGGACCTTGGATGGCACCTTTGGGAATAATACTGAACTAGGTTCTATGTAGTCTGCAAATGAGTGTGGTCCGTGCAACCTAAAAAATATTTTTTGTTACAGCAATCGACTTAAAGCGCAAATCTAATGGCACAAGACTATTACTGTGGTGCTCGGTTATAATTTGCAAGCCCTGCTACTTAAAATGTAGTACACCCAAACAGATAATCTTGAAGTTTCGTTTCGGAGTGGAAGTTCAAGTGTGAGTTGTCATTAAGTTTATGGTGCGTCTCTTTGATTATCCGATCAGCAAAAAGCAGGCGAGCTCTTTTGTGTAATCTTCCATCCCAATTAAGTGAAGGTGGTGTTTCTTCCATTGTTCGATTAATTAAATATTTGTGAACGTGAGTACATGTATAGACTATTCATGACATACATATTAGATTGTGGAACCAAAAGAATATCTTCTCATAACATACATCGTTAAAGATATAATACTACTCAATACCCAAAACCGGTCATCAAGTAGTTACGGTTAGAGACGTTAAAGATATAATACTACTCAATACCCAAAACCGGTCATCAAGTAGTTACGGTTAGAGAGGTTAAGTTTATGGGTGCCGTCAACATTAAAAGTCCAATGGGTCTTTTTTTGTAGTATCTTTTTGAACTCATCTTTTTTGAAGGTCTTTATGAAACAGCCATGTGGAGATATTAGTACTAAGTATTGAGTCGTTTACCAAAAGGTTGGGTTATTGATTCCTCATGATCTTTGGATTTTGTTTTTTTTTATTTTTTGACAAGAAAAGGATGGATTTGTATTTTACTATAAAAAAAATAAAGTGTAGGAAGAGAGAATATTAAGTCGATAAATGACACCGCTTACAGAGGTAAAACTGAACAAGTTTAAGGATGACCCTCACACAATTAATCAGGCTCTAATAATATCATCACTTAATTTTTCTTCCAACTAAAAGTTCTTGCATTCCTTTCTTTAGAAGTTGCTCATATAATCGAATTAGAAAATCATTTCCATAATGTTTTATATTTGCCAGATAACTCATTAAGATATGAAATTAAACCAGGAACAAGATATAAAAAGCCAAATGTATGTTGAATAAGAGTTACAAGATTCCAAAAAATTCAATTTATATAGAAAATACTAAATGCCTTAGAGATAACATCGTGCAACATCAATAAGCCAACATCAACAAAAATCCCGATAACGGCACGGGTCATACCCTAGTATTATTATTAGGACTCAATGGTATTTCCTACTTTTATTTTTTCCTTGTTTTATAGTATAAATATTCACCTAAACAATAGACATTGGGGTTTTTTAGTTTCCCTCTGAACGAATTAGTAACGTAGCTTTCTCCTAAATTATTAATAGTAGTAGCTTACCCCCTAAACTCTAATTTTTACCAAAAATGTCCTTCAAATAGTACATGTGCAGCCCACTCATGGGTATCAACCTCCAACTACCCATTGTACCCTCAAGTGGTCGATTGTCCTTTAAGTTACAAAGAATCGGCAATTTCAAACTAACCCATCGACGGTATGATGGGTACCGGACTTTGACATTTACGAACCTGCACTGGGTTCATCCAAACAATTAAACTTTATTTGATGATTGTATATCCCATATTCTTCTATAGGATTGTTCGATAAGATAGAACAAAAGATTTCATATGTCTTCAAAATAGACTCGCTTTTAAACAGTAAATTCATACTGAGCTCTTCAAGCAAAAGATTTCCTATTATAAACAAATCCTCGAATCCTCCAAATCCAATAAGAACTGCAGCAAAATATGCCCACTTATATTCTTGTCTTCTTTCCTAAAGAAGAAGATAACGACGAAGGAGAAGATTTTTTTGTTATATGTCGGCTGCAATAAACAATACCACTCTCTGGCGATGGCGATGGTGGTGTAGACGGAGAACAAGAAATGTTTTTAGAGCAAACATGTTATGAAAATGGAGACTATGTAGTAGACAGTGGAAATCTCGAACTCGATGATGGAGAAGATGTTCTTGGAGACGGTAACCCTAAAAGTAATCAGTATCTTTTTTCAATTTTTTTTAAGTGACGAGCCATGTCCGGGCTTGAGGGTAAAATGGATATTCGATGATTAAATACACACAAGTGGATCTTACGTAAACGACCCAAGGAAAAATTTGGCAGAAATTAGTGTTTAGGGGTAAGTTGCTATTATTAACAAGTTAGGGGGAAAGCTACATTACTAATTCGTTTAGGGGTAAACTCAAAAACTCCATAGATATTTAGTAAAAGTACAGATAATAATATAATTTATCTTGTGGTTTGGTTAAGTAAGTTCATGTAATTTGATCTTTGGTTAGGTTGTGGCAAGTGGCAACTAGCTACTACAACGAACATGTATTTCATTTTGAATAAATCTTGTCTGGTATTTGCCCGAAAGGAGAGAGTCCCTATTATGGCCATTTTTTTTTGTAGAATGAAGGCTAACACAAATGTGTAATTTGATAAAATCGATTGAAAATAGTTTGGCGTGACAAAAGAGAGGGATAATTTTATCAAATAAAAAAGTAATCAAAATTGTTTTGGTAGAATGGTAGAGCTTGTCGCTGACATATTTCTTAATTGTAAATTCACTGTAAAATCTAGGCTTTTTTTGGCTTTAGGGCTAGCTTAACCAATGAGAAGTTGTGTAAACCCGCCCCTAAGGCTGCACAAGAACCGGACCGGAACTGGGGAACCGGACCCAAACTGAAAAATGCGGGGCCAGAACAGAACCGAAATCGGAGAAGGGGTACATGGAACAGGACTAGATATAAGAACCGGTTGTATAGGGGTACCGGTACCGGTTCTAAACCTATTCCCGACAGTACCGGTATCTGAAAACCCGGTTCATCTGAGCCCTTGATCTTTTGATTAGATGTTAATAGTAGCCATCGATCCTAGGTATACACAACCATCTTATCTATCGATTATTGTCACTTCTTCTTCTCCTTTTCTCTGAAGAACAACGAGTTACTGCTTTCTATCACCATCTCTGAGTCTCGTTAGGTTCTTCTTCTTCACCATCTCTGAGTCAGTGAGTCACCACCACCATCACCACCTTCTTCCTAACCACCACCACCATCATTGAAGGAGGAGCGGACTGGATATCAGGGATACAAGACAAGGCAGATTCGAAGGATGATTTGAATAGGATTTGACTTGAGATTGAAAAATTGAAGCTCTGTAATAAAACAATATAAGGGTTTTGTAATTAGAGTCTAAAAATGGGTTTTGGGTAGAACTCGATTTTGTTTTGGTTTTGTATTTATAGTCTGAGAATGGGTTTTGGGTAGAACTCGATTTGGTTTTGGTTTTGTAATTAGAGTCTGAGAATGGGTTTTTGGTAGAACTCGATTTTGTTTCGGTTTTGTAATTAGAATCTGAGAATGGGTTTTCGGTAGATCTGATGCTAAGATTGAAGTGGATTAATGGTGATTTTTAGCTTGTTCTTGAGTTCAAGCAACTGTTGCATGAAAAAGGTGTTGATGGGTGTTTACAGGTTAGGGTTTTGTTGAGAAGTTGATGATTAAATGGGGAACTTTGGATTCTGAATTTACTTTTGATGTCGTAAAGAGGATGGTGTTGTTTCGAGAAGAACAAGAAGAAACTAAAATGGTTAATGTTGATTTCTACATCATAGATGCGTGAGAAGGTGGGGTTTGATTTAAATGGTTGAGATGGAAGAAATTATGTTGTTGTTGTTGATTTTAGAAAGAGTAGAAGATGCTGATGAACAATGGATGGAGGAGTTTGGCTGAGATTCAAGCTGACATGTTGCAGGTAAAAACTTGGTACCGGCTAGAACCAGACCGGTTTCACAGGTACAGGTAGTCATACATGGGAACCGGTCAGTAGGAGGTACAGGTATCGGGTTCTTAAGAAACTCGGACTGTACCGGCCATGTGCAGCCCTACCCGCCCCTGATGTGATGGTTCTTTACAACTCGTACAATTTCTCTTTTTGCCTCATTTGGCAAATAAGTTCATTTATTTTGGATTGTCGGAACTAACAATAGCCGAAATCAGATATGTAGTAGCACAGATATCCGACTGTGATTCGGCTGGCGAGCAAGATGTTGCGTCGGAATTGATTCATACTCCCTCCATCCCTAAATAGATGACTTAGTTCAAGTTTCTACAAATTTTAAGGCAAGGACGAGATAGGAGTATTTTTTAGGAATTTTTTATAATTATACCCTTATGAATAATAAGTAGTAAAACTTAGATATGATTTCTCTTTCAAACTATATCACGGATATTCGTAAACTTTATACAATTGAAAATCATTTTAAAACATCTACATAACGAATATAAACATGACTGCCAATTATACATATTTCTTATATATAATCAATTAAAATGGTATATTTAGAAATATCCCCTTGTTTAGTGATATATGTCATCTATTAGTGCGACAAAATTTAAAAATCAATAAATCATCTATTTAGTGACGGATGGAGTATTAAATATTACTTTCAGTTCCGTACAAGCTTATCACAAATGCAAAGGTTTAAAAAACTGTCTTCCTATTTATAAACTCCTGTTGCCACCGCAAACTCCGAGGGAAAATTATTTAACCAAAGGAAATCAGAAATGTTTCGAAGACTATCTTCAGGGTACACTATGTTTCTATTGGATATGTACTGTCAAGGTCTTGTAAATAAAGGTTGCCAAGATTTTCTTATATTCCAGTTTACGATCCACCTTCTTTTCTGACTCATCTATAGTTATACCCAATTCATTTTTTCTTTGAAAAATTATCTATTTGATCAGCTCAAGAAGTCCACATATGTTGGAATTAATACTCCCAAAAGTCTTACAAATCTAAGTCTTCAGCTTCTGCTTGAGCCATTGTAGTTTATACTCTGGGGGAGGGGTCTTCGAGCTAAATGTGTTCAAACTTAGAAGAGGATTATTTCTCACCCCTTAGGTTCTTGGAAGTAATGTAGTATGATGAACACCGGCCTGGGTTTGGCCGATTGAATTTTATTCGGAAATATTTCTTCCTATTTTCTATTAATCAGAAACCTACCGATGCGATAGTAAGTGGGGTCTACCTGCCCATTAGTGTGTAATTAGCCCCACACAGTAAGACAATTCGTAATGAAAATAACAAAATTTCGCGTACATCTGCTAATAGTGTAACCCCCTATTCTTCTCTTCCGTATAATCCCCTTAGATGCAGCCTGGAAAGTCCCAATCCAATTTCGACGGGTTCTCAAACGCTAAAATAAGAACAGAATGTAAAAAGTTAGTGGATGGTGTCTAGAGCTAGTGCTCTCTAGATTGATAAGTCTCCTGTGTTGGAGTGTCTCTAAGACGGGTCTAGTGGAGATTCCCAAACCCTTCCCATTAAAAAAAACGTGGGCTAAAAGGGGCTTCCCGCTTACGTTCGATATTCTTTAAGAATCCCAACGGGAAAAAATCACGGATGGACAATGATTGTCCGTTTTGAAAAAGTGAAAAACAGGCGATGGTTAGCCGTTTTGCTCACTAAAAACGGATAATGACCGTCCATTTCTTGACTTTTTTTCTGTGTAGAATTTCTTCTTCTTGCACCATTTATAACCCCAAACCTTAATTTATTATCCAATTCTTATTTACTGATTATCATTATATAAACCAATCACGTAGTATCAATAATGGTTTCTCTGATTATTCAATGTTCAGCAAGAACTAATCCATTACTAAAACCAATAAAGTACAAATTTCTCTTATTAAACAAGGGTTTTAATTCATCAGTGAGAGAAAAAAAAACCATTGTGCTTTTTAAACAATCTTGTATGAATTGCTAGATTCACAATCGAAAAAGAACCCTTATCATCACCAATATTAAAAAGAATACTTCATGGAGGTTGATTATCAAATCTTTTCACAACTCTGTTCATGAAGAATTTGTCTGAGAAGATTTGACCACAACTTTGAAACTGTTCAGGATTTCTACATCAAGTTAACCGGTAGTCTAACAACAAAGAATACATTATAATCATCGTCCCATTCTTCATGTTCTTTTTCTGTTCTGTTTAATTACAGAGTTAATAAAACCACAAATTACAAAAAGATAACCATTATCCTGGTCTGTTTGGTTTGACCATTCTTAGCAAGACAAGGAAAATTATTGTTTGTTTTCATGGAATAGGCAACCATTTGTCTGTTTTTTCTTCTTCTTTAGAAACGAATAATTGTTTCCCGGCCACAATTGAAATAGGAAATTGCCACTGTAGTTAAGCTCTTCCCAAGCTTACATGGAAAGTGTTTTGGGACTGGTTTGGGAAGAACCATACGACCCAGTTTAATCTAATAGCGCGTTTGGATACTAGAAGCTGAAGCGAAACTATTTTGCTTCACAAAAGTTAACTTTTTGTTTCTTTCGACTTCTAAAAGTCGTTTTGGATTGTATACTCAAACTAACTTCTCATATTTCGACTTTTAGAAGTCAAAAAATTACTTCTAGATATGCACCTAAACGTGATATGACCATTTAAGGAGTCCATAAGGCCAAGCACTATGGTGCCTCTTTTCCTTACCTTATCCCTCATATGTAGGGAAAAATGAAATTCGCAACCACTATGGTCTCCCATATCCCTACATGAGTAGGGATATCCCTTCCCTACAAGGCAAAGTGGATCAGATCTGATCCGCCTTGTAGGGAAGGGAAATCACACAGCAACTGAGTAGTCGTAGGAATTTACGCTTTACGGAAACTCAGTAGCCGTATGGCAGTTGATACGGCTACTGAGTTGCCGTAGCATTTTACACTGCTACTCAGTTTCCGTTTGCGTAAATATATTTGTTTGACCTTTTTTCGTTTACACCTCTCTCACACCCGATCCTAACCATCCATCATTAATAACGGCTCTATCTTCTCCACCGTCGGATCCTAACAGTCATTTTTTCAAAATCCTCTATAAATACCACTCTAATTCTCTACTCAAATCACCCCAAATCATCTCTTCTTACAATTTGTTTTCTTCACTAAAATCTCTCAAATTTTCTTCTTTAAGAGTTTTAAATTTTCCTTTGCTCATCAATGTCGGAGACTCAAAGGCAAAAAAGGAAACATGGAGCGAGATTTAGTACTTTGGAAGATTTTCACATTGTTACTCAGTACTGTGCTCTAGGTGAAAGTAGTTTTGAAGATAAGAAAAAGTTTTATGAAATCCCTTTTTATGAAATTTGTGGAAGCTTGTGGTGGGAATCGACACGAGCGTACTATAAAAAGCGTTCGTAATAGGTTCAGCATAATCAAGAATGAAGTGGATAACTTTTCTGAATGTGTTGCAAGAGCCGTTGCAAGTAATCCGGACTTGGACTCTAATAATCGGGTATGTTATCTAAATATGTTCATTATAGTTGTTTTATATGTTGTTTGTACATAGTTTTATTTATGCATATCTTATTTATGGTTTGTTTACATTGATGTAGATGATAATTGCCAGAAGCTATTATATTGAAATACACAAAAAAAAACTTTACTCGAGATAGTGAGTACGACGTGCTTAAAGATGTACCAAATGTACAAGTAGGTGTAGCTGAAGATATGGATCAAGATTCTAATCCTATGTCATCTCAATATCATAGAAATTTCTCAAATATGTTTAATAATCAAACCCCATCTTCTCAGAATCCATCTGCAAGCCAATTCGTCGAGACTCCATTTGCAAATCAAATTCCAAACGCTTATAATATTCCTAGCGGTATCCCTTTTCCATTAGGATGTACCCCTAGTACGAGCCCAACTACAATACCTGGAACGTCGTCAGGTCGATTTACAGAAGACAAACGCAAGTCGAAAGCTTCGAAAAAAAACCCAGATTAATAAAAGGGTAGCTGGACCAAGCACACCCGCTACACCATCATCGCAAGACTCCCAGATGAGCGACGCGGGTAGTAAACTTGTTGATTTTCTAAAAGAATCCCGAATGACAGTCGCACCTCGTCAGCAACAACAAAACCAAATTATGGAAAGGTTGCTAGAGACAACACAACAACAAATTGAACATAATCGAGAAATAAAAGAAAGGGAAATAATGCAAATGGATCTCCGACAGTTGGCTCCAAATGCAAAAAAGTACTTTGAATTAAAACAGGAAGCCATATTGGTTAGGCAGTTGGAGAGGCAACAACAGAATCAGTTCAATTTTTAATTAAAAGTTTGTTTTAGTCTTTAGTTATTGAGTTTAGAATTTTATTTTTAATAGCTTAGTTTAGTTGTTTTTTTTAAGTAAGGTCGTGTTCCAATAATGTAGTTTCTTTTTTCTCAGTAATAATAATTTTTATATTTCTAAATTACTATAATTTGAATTTTATTTTCTTATACCAACGGATATTTTGTAACGACTATGTTATCGGCTACTTTTTAACGGCTAATTTCCAACGGCTACTTTCAATGCCTATTATAAATTGTCATAAGCTTCCTCAACACAAACAATCCAAAATAGTTGGCCTTAGTATCCTTTGTATCTCATTTTCTTTTCTTTTTTGAAGATAACATAGTAATGGTTGGGTATACCGTAGAAGAAGATGTTGCAATCACCACAACGTTTGTAAATGCTGCTACTCTGCCTATTGAAGATGTTCAAGAACTCTCCGCCCATGAAAAATGGATGCTGGTGTTCGACGGCTTTGTACAAGCGTTTGGAAATGTTAATAACCGAACCAGACGACAAGTTCAACAACGGATTTCTCAAATTGATATAGCGGTTCGCAAGTACGTTAGAATTCAAATAAGGATTCATGGTTACGCCCCACAACACATGACAATTGCGATTACTGTAGGTCATCATAAATAGTTATGATATTTGAAATGTTGTTTCCACATACAAACTAACCTATTGCTTCATGTTTGTTTTGCGTAGGAGGAAATGGCCAAATTTGTGTTCCAACTAGATACTCGTACAGAATTTACATGTTATGAGTGCTACTTAATCTTTAAGGCTAACATGGCTAACAGGGTTGTTTACAATCCGTAAATGAATTTCGGTGATCCTCTGGAAGACGGACCTGACGAATAGTATATGTGGTTGTTGTTTAAGATTTTGTGGGTACATCTTCTGTAAACCCCCCCGAGATTATAACTCGTCCACTAGGGTCACTTAGGGATTTAAAGGCTGGTTGCACGTGCTAAGTGCAACCGTGATTACTACGAAAAGTAACCTATGTTCTTATTCAATAATTTTAATTTACTTTATAACAGCTACTGTATAACGACTATATTCCAACAGTTACTTTATAACGTCTAATGTATAAAAGATATTATATATTGTGTTATCTATCTCCCAATGATAAACACCTATTTTCATACACTTTGCAAAACTTCTCACCTCTTTCAATACCTCTCATACCTCTTTATACGAACACAACCATGGGATCATTTGATCCTATTGAAGATTTGGCAATCATCAAAGCATGGTACACCAAAAGTCGAGTAGTAGACCTCTCCCCTGTAATGCCAGAGGTAGAAACCTTTTGGGCGAAGATATATAACCAATATAGACAATATTACGGGAATCCAAAGAGAAGAAGTCTTCAACAAATTCATGATAGGTACCAGATTATCCAAAAAGGCGTTTGCGATTTTATAGCTATTCAACAACGGATCTTCAACGCCATCCATATTAGCCTGTCCCATCAACAATTTGTAAGTATTTTAGAATTGTTTCCGTAGAAAGCTAAATTGATTGATTTTAAATTATAGCAATAAGCATATTGTGTTGTGTTATTGTAGCACGAAGTCGTTAAAGCGCGTTATTTTGAGGATAAAGGCGAAGCATTCACATTTGATGAAAGCTACAATTTCATGGTATCCAAAATCCCAGAGTATCAATCGCCGGATAATTCGTCTGGTTCATCCAATGAAGATTGAAAGTATAATAATTGTTTGTGTAGATTTTGTGGGTAAATCTCTGTGTAAACCCTCACGAGACTATAACTCGTCCACTAGTGTCACCTAGTGGTTTAAAGGCTTGTTGCACGTGCTAAGTGCAACCGTGATTACTACGACAAGTGATTTGGATTTTTATTCAATAGTTGTAATCTTGTTGTGTATTTAGTTGAATTTCAATTTTAGTTATGTTAAACTTTAATTAAATAAAAGATAGAACATCAGATCATATCTAGATTGCAACAACACTTAAAGATAAAAGATTACATAAATATAAGATAAAACATTCAAATATAATCATTCTTCAGGATTGTTATTCCGAAGACTTGATTAACATCTGATGCAGAAACATATAAAGAAAGAAGATTACATAAATATAAGATAAAACATTTAAATATAATCATTCTTCAGGATTGCTATTCCGAAGACTTGATTAACATCTGATGCAGAAACATATAAAGACAGAAAATTACATAAATATAAGATAAAACATTCAAATATAATCATTCTTCAGGATTGTTATTCCGAAGATTTGATTAACATCTGATGCAGAAACATATAAAGACAGAAGATTACATAAATATAAGATAAACCATTCAAATATAATCATTCTTCAAGAATTGTTATTCCGAAGACTTAATCAACATCTGATGCGAGAACATCTCGACGATAAAGCTATATTTCGTCGGGATTGTAGGGATCATAACCTGCTTTCAATAGCTGATAACATTCATCATGAGCAAAATTGTCGCCTGTCTGGTTAAGATAGTCTAAACGAGCAGAACTTTTATGATTTTTAAAAAAAAAAAAACTTAACTTAAAATAGTTATAATTTTTGGAAATAATAAAAATTTGTTTTATAAAATTCTTACCCTTTGTTCATATGACATTCCAAGATTACGTATGTTAACTTCGGCTTGAATCGTGACAAAAGTGATGACCTCCTTGTTGATCTTGCTCCACCTAGCTTTAAGACCTCCTTTGTCTCTCGCATTTGGATTTCCGGATATGTTATCAAAAAAATCAAATACATTCTTCCAGAATTGGTTGCTAGTGGCTTGAACTGTGTTCAGAATATTGTTTTTCGCTTCAATCCATGCTTGTGCAAGAAAAACATCTTCTTCTTTGCTGAATCTCATTTTTATAAAACAAAATATAATTGAATGTGTGGATAGCTTCATTTGGAAAATGATTTGCTATATATAGAGATATGATGAGAGCATATATACTTATTAAAAAAAATATGCCGTTATACAATAAAAATTACCACTACAAATTAAACCAAAAAAGTAATCGTTATACAGTGAAAATGACCAGTGCATATAAAATATAAAGATATCCGTTAAAAAGTAAAAAAAACTAGACGTTTTCATTTAAAACCATGGATTTTGATCATTACCCTGATGTTGGTACGTTGTTGTACTTTGATTGAGTTGTTCAGACAAATTATAAGGATGGTATAAAGAGTCTTCTTGACTATTTGGCACAAAAGAACTCGTCGACGGTTCCGAATCATGAGACTGGCCTGGGGTAGATGACTCACATGTATGTGGTGGTACATACTCTCTGACGTATCTCTGACGGAAATCTGAACCGTAATTGATTTTGTGTTGCAGTTCCTTTATGTGGTGGAAATATAATTGTTGTAGAGCCATGTATTGTTGTTGCACATCCTGATATGCCTCGCACCTCATCTCCTGTATATAGTAAACACCGACATCAGTTTAAATATTTTTCACAAATAAAAAATATAAGAATTAAAGGACATATGATACTCACAGTTGTACCCAGATTGACATTATAATTGGGTTTAGGATACTGTCCCAAATACTCCATTCTAATAGGTATATCAATCGCCTGAAATTCCGGGCCGCATATTCGAGCTGTCGGATTTTTTGATGGATATGGGAATAGATGATGATCGACGGGCTCCAACTCTTCTGTGTATGTTCATTTCCGTAGCGGTGCTGGTCGGCGTACATAAGCATCGGGATCTTGCGTACCATACACATCTCTGTTTCCTTCATGTACAATTAAACATGAGTACTTCCCAACTGACCTCTTGCTCCACCACAGCTTATACTCATGATCGGATACTTCCACATAGTGCAAGGGATTAAGATCAGTGTTAGCGTACAAGTAGTGGGTGTTGATGTCTACTGTTGAATCAGGAGGATTGCACGATATTACAGTCATTCCAAGAACTTGTTTGAGACACCGTTCGCCCAGGTACAAGGCGTTGTGACCAAATGGATCATAAAAGACCCTCCGTGTTACAGAGATTCGTTTAGCCTCTACCACCCTTGGGTTAGTTTTCCATTCACTGTCCTCCCACGGTGACCATACTACAGAATTGAGTGAGACGTTGTCTATCTGGTTACGCACAAGAACCAGTGAATGGGTACCTGTATCACTCTGTGCGCCTCTGTTCAAGTCTCTTTGGTCTTCATCATATAACCTACCCGCCGGCCACGGATCTGTAAGTAACTCATTCTCCGGCTTTGCATAGGGAGATAGACATCGGAAATATGACCAGACTCAAGGATACGAAAGTAAGATTAGAAGTGGATATGAATTTTTACCATCAATGGATACGAAAAGAACTGCAACTCAGGTGAGTTTCTCGTTACTCCAGTACTCATGCCCCATAACATACTATCGTACAACGCCGAACCCCAATCATAAGAACGCAACACATTTAAATCCTTCGTTTTACTTAACCATTTAATCTCAACAACATTGTTCTTGTTTGGGAAAAGAACATTCCCAAAACACCACATCAAAACCCATCTTGCAATTTGCTCCTGAAATACAACATCGTTGTCTAGGTCGACTCTATGGTCAAGAAACAATTTAATCAAACTTTTCTTGATCCCCTTGCCTCTAATCACAACTTTTTTTTTTCTCAAGTCGACTAAGTCTTCTTGTATTTTTGTTATTTCTCTATATTTTTGTCCTCTCCTTCTTCTTGATGTAAATTTCGCGTCAATATATGGGAGAAAAAAAATCTATAGTTTCGGCAACAATCTCATGCAATTGGTCAATACTCATTTCTTCCAAAGATATGGGATTTCTTTGGCCCATAGGAATTCCGGTAAGTTGTGTGAAGTCTAATGGGTATACCCTATTTTAAAACTAGGGAAGTGAAAAGTACTGGTGGTATGCCACCACCTTTCAAATGTACCACTAGTTAGGCAGTTGTCTTGTAGTTTTGGATAATGTATTTTGAAAATTGAACCAAACCCACAGTCGTCTACAAGTTGTTTAGCATGTGGAAATCTATAAATTTCGGTATACATTTCATGAAGACTGCTTACACTACTTTGATGTTTCAGTGGTTTACTCCTCTCATCTGTCGAGTTTGGGAATTTCACTTTATGCTCACTATGATCTTTTGAAGAAACCGGAATTCTATCATCCATAATTTATTGAAAATTATCGGAGTACATCTACAACACATATATGCACAAAATCATCACAAAACAATGTTTAAGAAAAATTCTACAATGTATTGTCTCAAGCAACAAAAAATCTTAGCCACATTATCTATCACATTACAACAAAATCATCAATCAATCAAAATTATCCATCCCAATACAATTTCTCTGCCAACAACCTATCCTAGACATAATACAACTTCATTTAATCATCCATCAATCCAAAATTATCAATAACAATACCATATCCAAATCAAAAATCAATCGTAAACAACAACCACTTTGATTCAATCAACAAAATATGATAAATTCAATCAACAATGTCTCAAACTTTCAAACAACATACAAGGAGACATTATAATCAACCTAATATCTCCAATTTAATCATGATTAAAATCAAATCAAATCAAATTTAAACCCTAAAATTAGAAACATTGACCTTGGAAGATTTTGTTGATGAAACTCGAAATTGAAAAAAGGAAATAGTTCACCGGGTAGTAAGGAACAAACCCATTGAAGTTTAGCTCCTGAATCGCACCCAAGAATCTTCAAATCAAAAGAGGTTGTAGAGAGGAAAAAAATAAAGAAGAAAGGAAGAAGAAGAAATGACCGAGCGACCTTGCTTCTGATGACTTATACCTATTGGTCAAGTCAACGAGTTGACTGAGTAGCCGTATAACACTATTCATACAGCTGCTGAGTAGCCGTATGGTGTAGGGATGGGAAAAGAGGGCACCATAGTGAAGTTGTCTTCCTTGTGATATCCCTTCCCTTTATTTGAGGGATAGGGAAGGGATGCCCTGCACCATAGTGCTTGGCCTAATACCTTACTGCTATCGGGTATCGAGTCCTCCCTGGGAAATGTATAAATTATTGATGGCTCAAGTTTTGAGTCAACATCACCGTGCAAGTTAACAAATTACATTTCACTTGGCTTTCTGAAAATTTTACTGGTTTACTGTCCCCGACTCCTCTCTCCTCACGCGAAACACCTCCTAACTTCTATCATGCGCTGCTGGTGTCATATCCTTAACCCTCACTACACTTTGTTTCCCTGATTCCCTCCGATAAAGGAAAAAGAAACAGCAGAATCGTACCTACACATTCTCATCTCTCAGTTCCTGCCATTCATTTTCTCTCTCCAAAAATCTTGACCAGTCATGTCGTCTCCTTCACAAACCCTAGCTCTAGTAGTTACAGAAGAAAGAGAAGCAGCTGATACTCAGCTCTCATCTCTCGTCTACGGTAAACCATCCAAATAAAAAACTTCGTAATACTCTCGTTTGATGTTTCAATTTCTGGTGATTTTCCGTTTTTCTTTCAATTATATAAATCTTGTTCAATTCTTTATGGTTGAAAGTGAAGTGGTTGATTTTGAAAATTTTACCCAATTTCAACAAATCACGGAAGACTTGATGAATTTTGTCTTTATTTTGGATTTCGAAAATTTCACCCTCAAGTTCGTCAAATTAGGGAGAATTCGATGAACTTTGTATCTGATCTTAAAGTTTTTGGTTGAAATTTGATATGTAATAGTGATAGTTACTTCTTTTATTTAGATTTCAGAGGAGTTTGTTAATGTGCTTGCTTAGAAATACTGTCATTAGATTGTCGATGTACATAGATTTCGAGATTGAAGCACTTTGTTGTTTGATTAGCTCAAGTTCAACACAGAAGTGTACTTATTAACTCCTGAAATGTTGGATCTGAACATGGATATTCCTGCCAAATTTGGTTCGATTTAGTAGTTAATTGGTCTTGCTTCTATAAATTAGACGAGTATCCACTATATGTTCCTGATTTTCTTAATCTACTTTTGGTGACTGGTGTAGTGTTTGATGTGTTTTGCTCGCTTTCTTTTGATGATTGCAGATGTCTCACAACAAGTGCAAGTAGCAATGGAGAACATGCTTACGATGACTAAGTAAGTCAGATCTCATACTTGCACCGAACTGCATGATCTGTATCTATAGTCCTTCCATTATTTAGTATTCCAATTATATCATCGAAAGTGTTAGACTTCTATATGTTGCAGACTGCGATTGTGTAGATTATCGGTTTTACTCGGACTTAATGAGAGCGTTATACTTTCTATATTTATAATCGTAGATAAGATTTTTGATGATTCTTAAAACAGTGAAATAGATCAAAGCTCAAGCGGAATAATGGAAGAAATTGAAAAGTGCAAGGAGTCTGCAACTGAGAAGAAGAAAATGTTAGACGAAGAAAAAGAACGTTTCCAGAAAGCTGCTTACATGGCTTTAGATATGCTCAACAAGACTGTAAGATACATTTCTACTTTGATCTAAAGAATTACATTTTATTTTAGTGAAATGCTTCATGACACATACTGTGGTTTAGTTACACTAATATGCATTCCTGACTTCAGCAAAGAACTGTGTATGTGGAATGATATGAAGCAAAATAATTTTTCTCTCAACGGTAGAACAGATGTTATTCTCTCTTAAAATACTGAACTCTTCACTTCTGACCCATCAGTCATTATAACCTTGCTCCCTTTTTTCCTATTATTTTCCCTGCGTCCAGTAAACAAGGTAAACTTTGTAGGTATTCGTTGAGTTTTGCGACTAATTAGTTTTATATTCCACCATTAATGCAAATGAAAAGACAGTTTTGAGGGATTTTTGAGGTGCAATTTTGATTTTTAAGTATCATAATGAACATGTTTCATTCTAAACGCGCATAACCTGCACATTCTTATAAAATTTGCAGAGGCCTTATAGTAATGAAACTGCAATATCAGCAGTTTCTATTGCATCTCCATATGCTTATAACTGGCATTGTGTTTGCTTTTGCAATGCTTTAGCGAGCTAGAATTGCAGTCCTTTCACAACATCAATGTTAGCTGTTAGTTAAATCTGTGCTAAAGTAGGTTTTTCTTGAGAAAATATTGTTTCTGCTTTTGCTAATGTTCCCTAATGTCCTTAATATGTATTGTATCCATCGAGTTATGTGCAATTGGCCATTGAGAATCTTTTGAAAGTATATTGAATCTGCTTTACCTGCCAATTGTAAAAGATCTTCTGTTGATTCTGGTAAGTGAACAAGTGTCCAGGCTTGCTGCTGTCTGTTGTATCTGTTTCGTTGGGATGATGCCCATGGATTACCAACCTCATCAGTAAACGTAACCTAGTAGAACTTGCTGGTGCTCTTCCATAAATGATACTTTGAATTTTAGATGTGGAAGTGTGGCCCATTTGGCCGTGCTTTACAGTACAGCTGTACATCAGAAACACATCTTGAGCCAACTATATTTGAATACCTTTCCCTGTAAAATTCATTTTGAATAACTGTAGCTTGACAAACTTGTATAGATAGAAATCGTGGAACAAATAGTAAGCATAGTTTCTGATACTATGTTTTTTCTGTGTCAGAAGCTTTTATGAATTAGGTTATGTTGGCCTTTCCTTGGCGTAACTGAAACATCCATTGTGGTTATGCTATGCTTAAAAGTGTTTCCCGTACGTGTTTTCATCCTGTATTGGCTAGAGTCCAAAACTTTTAAGAATTGCAAATACTCTTTAGGTTAAAAACCAATCTCCTAGGAGAAATAAAACTGAATGTTGCAATTATTCGTTGTTTGAGTAGTTAAGTTTCCCAGTAAGTAACTCAAATTCACAACGTCTTCACCTAATGAGTATTGGCACTGTGGTATTCTGAGGCCGACGGGAGCTTGTCATTTAGGTTATAAGTTATAACTAATCTATTAAATTCTCCATGTGGTTGTCAAATGTTTGACATTTCACATGCAGATCTTTTATACCCATATGAGTTGGCACAATTACATCATAATAGTACTAGGTTTTAGTATGAAACCTTTACATTTGGCGCTTCCATCCCGAACTACTGATGATGCTTCACCCTCATGTACTTTGTCCTTCCGAATGATTTGCTACAATCAAATATAATTAGCATTTGACGCTATACAAGCTAGATGTTTTAACTTTAATATTCCAAGGCTGTGAAGCATTGGTAGGAGAGAACTATGAATATGAAAAGAAAAAGAACAGCATTGTACATAAATTCTGCTAAACATTCTAAAGACGTCAAATACCTGTAGATCGTTTTCCCATGTTACCTCAGTTGCATGAATCAGGCTATCTAAAAGTTCTGTTACAGTTGGAATTTCATTTACTATACAAATACAAACACTTATGTCTGCTATTGTATATGTTTTGCACTTTTGCTGCTTGATGTAAAGATCTTTGCAGACACTTCTGTATATTACGCAGCTTTAACATTCTCATTGGGACCGAATAAATTATCCTACTCACTTTTTTTTTTCATTCTTTGTACCAGAATTATGTCGTAGCTTAAGAAAATAGACTGCAGTCATCTAAAGGGTATGCAGTTCAGACGTAATTTTCCATATTTACTATGTTGCACAGTCAGAAGACGAAGTAGGGAAATTTGTCAGCAATCAATTGTAAAGTATTTTTAAAACCAAGGTCAGTTAAAGTTGTGATTTTTTCACGATGGAGGGGTTAAATCATATTGTGTCCCCTGTGACTCTTAATGTACTTTTTTGGTGCTACTAGCTTACGTGGTGCTTATTGCATTTTAATGGTACACCAATTTAAGATTCAAAATCTTTAATCCTAACTAATAAATGATATTTGAAACATTTGCATGCATCTAGTGTAGGTTAATGAAATACTTTCAACGGTGAAGAACTATCAGAAGATGCTAAGACTTGCCCGTTCTGTTCCATCCCTGTAAACTAGCAAGTCCTGCACACTAAGAGACAGTAGTTAGGGTCGGCACTCAGGTAAATTTTGTCATGTTTTAGGTATCTAAGAGGGAGATAAGTATATCCTACCAGTTGTCCATAATCTACTACAATACATAAGTCTTTTGGCATCTCAAAGTTTAAATGTTGTCAGACCTGAATGGTGTAGTTACATTTCATGAATAGGTGGGTTAGAGATTCCTGATCCTCACCACAAAGATTGCATTTTGTATCAATATCCGGGAGTGATAGCTGCGATACGCATACTGTTCGGTAGTGTGGCATGAGCTGCCTTCCATAAGAAATGTTTAACAGATGGTGGAGTGTTCATGTTCCAGATTTCTATTCAGTTTTGATTTATGTTTCCACTAGAGTTAATGTGATTGTATATGACTTTGACTGAGAATATCCCCTTTTCATTGAACATCCAGTGGGGTATGTCCTCTGTTTTCAGAAGATATGTTTATCTTCTTAGTTCTTTCAATTGCCTGGTTATCAAACATTTAGTAAGCTTCTCTATGTCCCAAGTGTTGTTGTTTGTAATCAGTTGCTTGACTTTTGTTAAACGTTCAGTGTCATTAGTATGTTAATGAATCGGTGTACTTGTTCCTGGTAGTGGTATCCATAAATCTTCCCATATATCAGTAGTTTCTCCATTTCCTAGTTCCTAAGTAACAGCCCTTTTTGATTTGATTAATTCCTTTTAACAGTCCTTTCCAAATCCAACTATCTTTTCTGTTGGGGTTATTATTTATGTAAAAAATGTCATTATTTGGTAGTATTTTACTGTGAGGATTTTGGCGCATACAAAATCAGGTTTCTCTTTTAGCCTCCAGCCAATCTTAGCAATCCTTGCCCTATAGAACTTCTGTTATATCTTTCATTCCTAGACCTCTTTCCTCCAAAGGGTTACAACCGATTTCCAGTTTTTAAAATAGATTTTTTTTTATTCCTTTTTCATTTAATCCCTTTTCATTTTTCTCCAACCAGTAGTCTCTTTGTAGTTGAGTAATACTGTTGAGCAAAGAGAATGATCCTACTACTCAGGATAAAGATAGATTTTCTGTTGAAGAGTGTGAGGATGACAGTGTTGAGCTCTCAGATCAGATGTATAACCGGACAAGCATAATTGTCACATGGCTTATGAAGACAAAGCTGGCAAAAAAACTTGAGAAAGAGCGCTCAAGGCTCAAATGGAATGGCAATCTTCCGGATGAGAATCTGGGTAAAGGCCAGAGATTTTCTGCAAGGAAGCATAAGTAGCTTGACTTTGTATCTCTTAGACTGGTTGTAGAAGTTACGTTGTTGCTTATGATTTTACTGGTGGATTGCCCGTGCCATTATGGCACGGGATTTTTGTGGTGGCGGTGGTGCTGAGCACTATCAACTTGGTTATACCCATCTTATTGTTTTCTGTTGAGTACCATCTTAATAGTCGACTAAGATGGTTCTGATGTTCTGGTGATACTCCATACTATTTGTACGTGTGAGTTTACTATAAACACCTTCGTATTTGTACGATTTCTTGTTGCAAATAATAATTCACTGAAATCAAAAGAAACCAATTTAAGAATTATAATATCATTTTTTTTCTTTCCAAGGATTTCACATGGGACTCAAATGTCAGAATCGTACCACACTGTGAATCCCCGATTAACAACAATTTCCATATCTTACAATGCAATTATATGAACCCAGCTATGTTGTCAGTTGAACAACACCCATAACAACAAAAGAGCGTTACTGGTCCATTTTCCTGTGTTGATGATCCCTTGTCTTCAATTTCTGCAGCCTTTCCGCCACATTGTCCTTCCTGGGAGAGAAAATTGCTTTTTCAGTCGGCACATTTTGGCATAGGGATGTTCATGTTTTCAAACCCGGAAATATGCATATAATATCAAATGTTTCAGATTGGCACATTTTGGCATGGAAGATGCAAGTTGACTTTCTGTTCTGGACTCTATCCCACCTGCAAAATCATGTGTATAATGAACACTCTTTTCCCATGGTGAGCAATTTAAACGTTGTTCGAATGTATAATCTTGTTAGACGACACAGTGGTAAGAAAGCGAGCAAATCGCAAAACACAATCCGTTCATTAACTTCATTTATCACTCCTTTTATTTCTCCATTCATCTAGTTCATGCCTGTAGCTACTCTGCAAAAGTCTTTTTCTCCTCTTTTCCGTTTTCTAGCCTCATTTTTGGCATCAGCTTGACGACATTTAAATCGCTCCATAAAAAGAACTTCTAATTGATGCTCCAACAATCTCTTTTCTGCTACCTTTTTGGACATGATCTGCAACACATTCCAATTGAGTGATTTAGACTAAACTGATTTAGCAAACGAATATCTTACCAACAGTAGCCAACACGAATGGTGAAGCAATGTCCCTCTTATACCATGTGCATGCATTTTTGGTATATACTGAACCCTATAACAAAAGATATTGATTCTCTTTGAGTTCTCTCTATAATGGATCTTCTAAATCCCCAGCCTCTCATGTTCACAGTTGGAAAACTGAATTGCACAGGATAGACTATGTAAATGTACATTATCCCACAGTCTGGTTTTTTTCTTCTCAGGTTCTTACTTATCGGCTGAGCATTTACTAAATATATGTCATTAAATTCAGTAAGCTTACAACTGGCTTTAGGATCCTCTAGTTAGCGATTTGCTGCACAAGCAGGACGTCATTCAACTTGAGCTAAATCAGCAAGTCTCGGACTTTTTCGTGGATAAGAACTCGTCCATCCACAATTGTAACAGAAGATGTTAACGCAATAAACAATGATGGTATTCTATTAGACATTTAGACAAACAGATGATGTTCCATCAACAATAAATTCCAATTCAATGCATGAGATTGTACATACAGAAAAAGCCCATGTCTGAAATTCCAAAACTTAGTATCTACATTCAAAATTCGCCATTACTTTTTATCTAAGCACACTAAAATTTACATACAGAATAGCCCCTTTCCCTTTAACTTTCAAGCTGGGATGAGATTAAGAAATTCATTAAGAAAGTCATGTAACCCTCACCTGTACTCCTCAACCTTGAGTAAGCAGAGAACGAAGATGGTGATAGTGGTGGTGGTTCAATCAATCACCCAATTTCGACGTAAAAAGCAGAAAACGAAGTTGGTGATGGTGGTGGTGGTTCAATCAATTCACCCAATTCGAATTTACGGTTACAGGTTAGAGATGATTGAATTTTCAATCAATCAAATCAAAACTATGAACTAAAATCGAAATTGAGTAACGATTATTCGAAATTCAGAATGAAAAATTGACGAAGATGAAGAGAGATTTCGATGGAGAAGAAAGGAATCGAGAGAGAAGATGGAAGTTTTGGTGCTGTTCGATATTGTGTTAGTAGAAAGTGTAATAGAGATGGCAATTTGCCCTTAGTTTGAGTGAAAATAACGAAAATATGGTGTAGACGCAGGCATAAACGAAAACACGGAGGGGTATTATAAGTCTGTTTTGTCCCCATATCTGTAAACATTTACGTTATTATTAGTGAGGAAATGAAACACTAAAGGATAATTCCGTCCTTTCATCGTTGAACCAAAAAAGCGTGGGACACCAAAAAAAAAAAAAAGAAAAAAAAAAAAAAACCATTTTCGCTTATATTATATTATAGATGTTGTTTGGTTTGTTTTGGGTACTGTCTTTGCCACACTGCTGGTTTGTTTTCTTTGCCGTTCGCTTGGTAGCCTCCTTATAGTTGTTCGTTTGTTAGGTAGTGGCTCTGTTTGTGTTCCGCTTTGGCGAATTTGTGTGTCTTTCTGTTTTTAGAGCCGACTCTTGATGGTCAGTGTCTTGGGGTAGTCTTTTTAGTCGCCCACTTTGTATCGCCTAGCGTCTCTCACCTTGTTTCTGTTTTCTTTTTATCAATAAAATTTTACCTTTTTAAGTCGGAAAAAATAAAAAAAAAGTTTAGTAATTTTAAAACAATACATGCGGCAGGCATATAAGAAAGTTGATACATTTTTTACCATGATAATTTTACCAGCCATATTTAGGTTTGTTGATTTCCATTTTATTTATTTTTTGAAAATTATATGTTTTATAAAAACGAGTCCAAATTTGTTCACACTCCTATAATTGGTGTATATTTCACATATTTTTCTGATTGGTTGATGACCCCATTACCCTCCATGTTTAGAATCACGACCCTCACTACATAACTCCCTAAATTCAGTTAAGGGTAGAGATTGAAATGTTACGTGCACACTCGTTAAGGAGTGTGCACAAATTCGGACTCTATAAAAACTATTCAGATGCTTAAAAGCTCATTAGAGTTTGCCATGGACAGAGATATGTCTCCATTAAACTCCCAAAACACCAACTTCAAAGGAAAAACATAAAACCAAGTGGAAAGACTTCAAAAAAGGACAGACTTACAAATGTTGCCTCATTAAAACCTGAACAAGGAAAATCCAAAGTGGGAAGACCCTGACGAAGGAAAGGGTACAACTGTCCAAAAAATGTAATATAATTAAAACTAACTAAAAAGATTTATTTTATTTTATTTTTATTTTTATTTTTTGATAAATTAATAAATTATTAATTAATATAGAAAACTGGAAATTAATCCATTAGAGGTTCATACAAAATTTTGGTGGGTAGCCTAGCAACAAGCTGAGCACCAACACCTTTTTGAATAGCAACTCCTAATCTGTAAAAAAGAAACCTACCTACACCACTACTAGCATCATTACTAACCAAACAATTCTTCAACCTCCTAAAAAAACAAACAGTATCCTCGCTAAGCTCATCAAAGTGGAGAAAGCTAGAACTCCCAAACCATAACCGTGTGAGACACATTTGTCCAAGTATTTGGTATGCTTACGCGACACAGCATTCGAAACAGCTTAGCCCGGAACAAAGGCACGAATGCCTTCCCACGTGAAAGGTGAGACTCCCGTGACATCCATACAAACATCCTGACCATTTTCCCAATTAAGAAAAAGGATATCTGCGGGGCGTAAATTTCTATTATCATCAGACAAAAACCCAAGGTCCACTTCTTTACGAGCAGGTACGCCGGCTTTGTAACAAATGTCAGCAATTACATCGCGTACAAGGTCATGTCGAAACTTGAGCCTGACATCTTTAGCACAATGGAGAGCATGATCACCAAAAATATCCATAGGTCTATTGCAACTTGAACATAAGCCACCTTCGACGAAAATGGGAATACCAAGGCGATAGCAAAGTACAGCTCTGAATTGTCTCGGCCCAAGGCATTGATTCAGCCCACTAATGGGTATAGCCAAAAGGTAATCTTGTGCATGCTTAACTCGGTTGCATTGCCACAAAATGGAATCTCTTGCAGACAAAGAGAATTGGATGGGGATTTGCTTCTTGACTGCGTCAAAATAAGTAACTGCCAGGGAGTGCATGGAAGGGGGGGCAGTATCATCAACGCAATAACTAGAAGGTAGTCCACATACCTGGATGAAATTCTGAAGAGCCAACTGATAAGCAGATCCTTTGGGTGAGAATAAGCTTCCAAGAATAACCTTTTGAGTAAAAACGGTCTGACTCTGAGAAGCAAGATAGCAGTAAGTGCGAGTGTCTGCCATAGTATAGATGCCGAGACCGCCCTCCTTGAGAGGTAATGTAGCTAATCGTTGTTATAAAGGCCCAAAACTAGCACCATCCCATGTGACCAAGAGTCTCAAATAATGAAATAAATGATCATCAAAAATATCAGTGGCTGGTTGAAGTGCTGCAAGATTGGTAGTTCGCATTGCAAAATATAATCTGGACACACTGGTGCAATTGCGAAGTAATAACATTTCACTTTGGGGGTCTTTGAGTTTCTTGATGGCAGACATTAGCTGGATAGTCTTGTGTACCCTACTCAACACCATGTCACTAATAGAGTTCATGTTCAGACTCACCGGGCCTCCCAAAAGTTTAACACCATTAGCAGGTCTACCAATATCCCGAGGGAAAACATCTTCATCAATACGTCTAGGATAAGTGGAAGGCCAAAAGACCTCTGTTTTCTTTATATTAAGATGTAAACCCCTACATGGACCTTCAGTTTCTATGATGCTCAAAGCTTTGGCCACCTCCAGTGTGTCACCAATAATTATGCCATCATCAAGGTACCATGCGTGCAAATCAAGGGTACACCGAGCTGCGACGGTCTTCACAAGGGGGTGGAGAGTCAAGGAAAACAACAAAGGACCGAGAGGGTCACCTTGTTGAACACCAAGAGCCGACGACAAAATATACTGATTATAATACAACCTGTCCGGCCTACTATAGCAAAACTCAACCCAAGGTGAAATACTCGGACAATGCAGAGGAACTTCCTTAATGAGATGTGAACGACATACCATACTAAAGGCGTTAGAGAAGTCAATAAGCAACATTGACATCTTGTCTGAATGACCATTCATCTCCAGCAAGCTATTTACAGCATGTAATATACTCTCACCTCCGACCGGCACACCAACACCAAATTGATGATCACAAAGATACGAAGTCATGTCCTTACCAACGGAGAAAGCAGCTACTTTAGAAACCATCCGACGCCAAATAGTGCCAACCGCAATGGGCCTAATCCCCCCACCGGGCTTCAACAAAGGCGTTAGGGGTGGAAACTGTTACATAAGAAGAGTCTATGAGTAACTGAAAAGATATTATTGGATGGATCAAACTGTTACATAAGAAGTGTCTATGAGTAACTGAGAACTGATCTCTATAGGAGAAGAATCAGTCCATACTTTGGTTAACTTATCCTTCCTAGCTAGCTTGGATAGGATGTCAGCAATTTTATTTCTCTCTTTTGGAATGTAATAGCAATTTCAAGAGCTAAAAAAAGAAGAAGAAAATGACTTAATGTCTTTGACATAGTTCAGTAATCTCCAGTCGATGGATGCATTGTCTTTATTAATAGCTTCCACCACCACCTTAGCATTAAGCTCAAAATGCACCTTCTCCAGCTTTAATTCCTTTGCCCATTTCACTGTTTCCCACAAACCAATGCACTCAGCATGCTCTGCATTTTTAATATCTTTTAGATAGATGCACCTTTCTCCTTGTTGTTCACCTGCAAAATTACGGATGATTGGTCCGTTGCCACCTGATTTATTTGAATCTTGAAAAGAGCCATCACAGTTTATTGTAAAATGATCAAAAGCAGGAGGAATCTAATGGATATTTTGACGATTAACACACTGTATTCCCTTAAGTAGAATAGGCTTCCTGGTTGCATGTTCTTCTATTGAGGTCTTGCATCTCTGGATAATACTGTCTGGATTCAAACTCTTATTTTGAAACACTTTGTTCACATCTTGCAGTCCAAACAGTTTTAAAGATCCCGTCGACACTTCGATCTAGTTTGAGTGAATCTTATATCAAAAGACAAGATTCTCAAGAATAAACAAACTAGGTGCAATCAAAGTTCACAACTGTTAGTCAATCAAATCAATCGAAAACTAATAAACTGCAATTATCTAGTTTCCCACCAATGGTACTCGTAGAGCTTCTAGATCCCACAGAAGTCTTTAAACGAGCGGTCGTAAGAGATTTCACCTAATTAGGGTACTTTCCTCTCTGGATAGACGGCTCCACCAGAAATAACAAAAAGATGAAGTTTACCTGACTCTTAGGATAGTTTGCTAGAAATGCAAACTTAGGTATTTATAGACCAAGGATGTTTGGACACCAAGGAATTTCCAAACCCGAAATATTCTTAAGATATGCAATAAATGCCCAAATCGGTTTTCATAATTCCTGGAAATGCTTTGTCCAATATTTTCCAAAATCTCTCAATAGAAATTCTCCAATTAGTAAATGCACATTACTAATTTTTATTATCTAGAGATATGCATTTAATTGCTGGTAATTAAAGCGTATAAAACTAACAACCTTAATTAAAAGATTCTTAATTTATTTCGGACCGGGATCTCGTTGAGTAATTCAGGAATATCTTTGAACAATAAAAGATAAGATTTACTGTTCGTGTTCAAAGTATGTTGACATCTTTTCTTTGTAAATCATCTTTCATGGCTAAGGCAGTTCTTGAAACTCTTTCGGTCTATAGTATGACTACTTTTATTATCCCGAAAGAAATCACCAAAAGGGCTTCTGGTCTAATAAGAGATTTTTGGTGGGGAAAAACGGGAAACAATAAAGGTGTCTATATGAGAGGATGGAATAGAATGTGTAAAAGCAAAGAAAAAGGTGGCAATGGTCTGAAGGACCTGGATACAAAAAACTTGTCTCTTATTGCTAAAAATGGTTGGCGACTTTTTCACCAACCAGACTCTATCTTGGCTAAAACCATGAAAGCCAAGTATTATCCTCACACAAATCATTTTCATGCCAACTGCAATTAAAATGCTTCGTGGGCATGGAAAGGGATTTACAAAGGAATTATGATCATAAAAGAACATAGTATATGGGAGATAGGAAATGGAAAAAGCGTTCATATTTTGAAAGAATATTGGGTACCAATATCTGAGGGGTTCCAAGTAATTGTTTTAGATACCGACCAACTGAACAATTACCAACTAGTTGAGGATCTAATGACTGGAAATGGTTGGAATCTGAACACTCTTCAGATTCTGTTTGATTGGAGTACCATTGAACACATTCTCACCATTACTCCGGACAGATCCAAAGAGGATTGTCTAAGATGGATTGATAATAACCAAGGTACCTTCTCTAGTAAATCTCTTTATAATTTACTAGATAAGAAGAAAGAACAAGAAACAGATACTATGGCAGTAAAGATTTGGGGTCTAGATGTGATACCTAGAATCCAATTTTTTATATGGAAAATGAAAAATAACCTCTTACCTTATAGTTGTGTCATCTGTACACATACAACCTATGTTGATCCTATATGTGTTATGTGCAAGAGCCACATTGAAACAAGAGAACATGCTCTCATGCAATGCACATTTACTAGAGCTGTATGGGCTCATTGCTCGATAAATCTGGAAAATATAACTTCTGGTTTCAACTCTCTAGAAACTTGGTGTTCGAACTGGTTCAATAATAATACCCGATAACCCCATTTGGTCCTTGGAAAATATTATGTGCCACCATTTACTAGTTCATATGGAAGGCAAGATGTGACATTGTTTTCCAAAACATCAAACCTTGCCCTAGACATACTGGAAACCAAGTTTTAGCTCACATCACTACTACCAGGAACTGTTTCACACAAGGACAGACAGACCAACCATAAACAGTGTGATTGAGAATGATCATAACTTGGGTTTGAATGCGACTTTTGCTTACATGTCCTACTATGATAACTGCACAGGATTGAAAGGGATGGTGTTTCTATAACAGGTACCACATGAGAAACTATCGGAAGACGAACTAGGGGAGTCAGATCTCTTAGCAAAGAAGAAGGAGATCGCATAGCTTCTCAAGATGCTTTGGAGTGGGCTTCTCAACTGAATTGCAAGGTTTTCAACCTAAAAGGAACAAACAAATTACACAAAATAATACAGGATGGAGCCATACAAACCAGATGGAAGACCAACTCAAAAGTTGATCAGCTTATTCTCTATTTTAACTCTTTCGAAAAAGTTTTTTGTAAGGACATAAAGTCCGGTGACTATTTAGATCTCCAGCTTCTAGCAAAGATTGGAGGTAGACAACAAAGTCCTCAAATCTGGGAGGAAAATGAACTTATGACACTCAGTTAGTAACTTATTTTCTTATCTATAAAAAAAAAATAGTCAAAATCAAGATCTAAGAAGAGGTAAAAGATCACTGGCTAAAAAGAAACTTGGGTTTTTGTTTGTGAAAAAACGGAGGTCTAACAACCACACCCAATATTTCGTTAGGCAACATGTATGGACTAACTCCAAATATAATTCCAAGAGAATCAACTAGATAGTAAGACTCAATCAAGGAAAATATATCGAAGAGTTATATCTCTGTTTCTCAAAGTAATCATCAAATCAAACAGATAGAATCCGTGAGCTTGATTATTATGAGAAACAACTTGAAAGGTACCAAAGACCAATTTTCAAGTGTCAATCAATTTCAATCAACAACCAAAGGTTGGATTTACCAATTGATTGAACTATGCACAACCTGTGATATTTCAATTATATAAACAAATATATGCGAAAAAGAAATAATACAGACACCAAAAGTTTTGTTAACGAGGAAACCGCAAATGCAGAAAACCCCCAGGACCTAGTCCAGATTTGAATACCACACTGTATTAAGCCGCTACAGACTCTAGCTTATACAATATAACTTCGGACTGGAATGTAGTTGAGCCCTAACCAATCTCACACTGATTAAGGTATAGTCGCGTTCCTTACGCCTATGAATCCCAACAAGACTCTACGCACTTGATTCCCTTAGCTGATCTCACCAATAACTAAAAGTTGTTACGACCCAAAGTCGAAGACTTGATAAACAAATCTGTCTCCCATAGAAAAGTCTATTCTGATAAATCATGGTGAACAGGAACCAATTGATAATCTGGTCTTATATTCCCGAAGAACATCCTAGAAATATCAATCACCTCACAATAACTTTACTATATGGTAGTAGAACAAGTTATTATGGAATCACAAAGAATGAGACGAAGAGCTTTGTGATTACTTTTTATATCTTACCTATCGGAGATAAATCTCGAGCAAATCTTAGAGAAGATAATACTCAACACGATAGAACAAGTAAGATCAGAACATGCAACTACAGAGAAAATAGTTGGGTATGGCTTCAGAATCCCAATGAAGTCTTTAAGTCGTTTACCTATAATGGTTTTAGGAAAACCCTAGGTTAAAGGAGAATCGACTCTAGTCGCAACTAGTATCACACAGAAGGTGTGGGGATTAGGTTTCCCAGTTGCTAGAGTTCTCCCTTATATAGTCTTAAAATCAGGGTTTGATAACTTTGAAACAAATCAATCAATATTCACCGTTGGATGAAAACCTGATTTAAGATTCAAGCTAAGTTTGCTTAAAACCAAAGCAATATCTCTCCACAGTTAGATGGTCTTAGCTTGTTACACACAAATGAAATATACCTTCATTTAGATATGGTTAACCGAACCTAAACGTGTATATTGAGTTGGCTCAATAACAGTTAACCGAAGTTAGCCATAAAGAACACTTTTGTATTAACTGTTAGAGCACTGCTCGGTCGAACTCTCAAGCGTTGCTATCTCAAGCTTGTTTGTCAAGTTTAGTTGCCAAAACTATAAGTCTTGATTTCTAGTCTACTTATAGATAAGTCTCGGACTAGGATAGTAAGTGTAGTTAAGCTCTAGACTCCACGGCGTTCATCATGCAAAGACGAAGAATTACTCAAGGAACTAGTGGATCTTCATCGACAAAAAGGTATGTGGAGACTTGAACTTATCTATCACTCAAAAGTCTATCTATTCTATCTCCTATCTTTAGACAAAAGTCGTATTGCTATATAGACTTCGATTATACACATTTCTTATTTCGAGCCGAGTTTATCTCGCTTATCTATTTATCGAAATATGTGTTGGTAAGCTTTCGCTTTGGCCAAGTTCATCTTTACTCGCGACGAAAGTCATGTTGATTGTTTAAATCTCTTGAAAATCGCTTTGATGAAAAATGGTGTGTGAATAACCACTATATAACATCCTCTAAGAATGTTTCAATGATTGAAATGAGAGTTTAGAATATATAACCTTGAACGGATATAAACATTGTATGTGAACTCATACTTGTGTAAGTCCAAAATCCTTGAACCAAAGTATGCGTACATTACTGGTTTAGGATGTCCGGAGCTAAGTCCGCGTACCCGTACGCATACTGCCGGAAGTTCACATCCCGTGAATTTATGATGGAGTTTGTGAACTAAAAACAAGCTCAATCCGGGTACTTAAGTATGCATACCAGTATGCGTACTTAAGTGGGTTATTTTGTAAAAACGGTTTATTTGTGAACTAAGACATTTATAAACTAAGGAATGCAATCTTTTTGCAAACCGTGGCTATAATGTTCATGAATCGATTCGAGTGAACAAAAATCGTTTTTGCTTCGATTGTGTCTTATATACTTCTATGAGATCTAATCAATTGAACAACTCTCTAACTAGTTCTTTTGAGTCATTTGAACTAGTTATGGTGAAGATGAATAAGGTTAATATGAAAGTGCTCATATGTCTAACCATTGGTTAATTATTGTTGAACCAACTAGGTGCACACGTTTAGGTACGGTTACTCAAACCTAAATGAAGTTACATTTCATTTGTGTATAACAAGCTAAGTTCGATCTAACGGTTGAAAGATATTAGCTTGAATCTAATCAGGTTTTCATCTAACGGTGAATATTGAATGCTTTGTTACCAAGGAAACTTAGAGTGCAAACCCTGATTTGGAGACTATATAAAGGAGAACTCTAGCAACTGGGAAACCCAATCCCCACACCTCCTGTGTGATACTAGTTGTATAAGATATAGTCGATTCTCCTTTAACCTTAGGTTTCTATCGAGACCCTGTAGGTTAACGACTTAAAGACTTCATTGGGATTGTGAAGCCAGACCCAACTATTTTCTATGTAGTTGCATGATCTGATCTTGTTGTTTCTATCTTATTTGAGTACAATCGTAAGATTAGCTTGAGATTAATTTCTCCGATAGGCAAGATTGAAAAGTAGTCACAAACACCTTCGTCTCATCGTTTGTGATTCCACAATATCTTGTTTCGCTAGTCGATTAAGATTATTATGAGGTGATTGATAATTCTAGGCTATTCTTCGGGAATATAAGTCCGGGTATCGATTGGTTCCTGTTCACCTTGATTTATCAAAAGATGGAACAAAACTCGTAGGTATTTCTGTGGGAGACAGATCTATCTATTCCTGTAGAATTTTTTGTGTGATACAGATTTCTTTATTAAAGTCTTCGACTTTGGGTCGTAGCAACTCTTAGTTGTGGGTGAGATCAGCTAAGGGAATCAAGTACGTAGTATCCTGCTGGGATCAGAGACGTAAGGAGCGCAACTGTACCTTGGATCAGTGTGAGATTGATTGGGGTTCAACTAAAGTCCATACCGAAGTTAGTTTGTAGTAGGCTAGTGTTTGTAGCGGCTTAATACTTTGTGTGTTCAATGTGGACTAGGTCCCGGGGTTTTTCTGCATTTACGGTTTCCTCGTTAACAAAACTTCTGGTGTCTTTGTTATTTTTTTTCCGCATTCTATTTTGTTATATAATTGAAATATCACGGGTTGTGCGTTGTATCGATCAATTAGTAAATCAAACCTTTGGTTGTTGATTGAAATTGATTGATCCTTGAACATTGGTCTTTGGTACCGTTCAAGTTATTTCTCTTGTATTCAATCAGACTCGCAGAGTTCTATTTGTTTGAGTTGGGATTGAATCGAGAAATTGAGATATAACTCTTTGATATACTTTTTATTAAGATTGAGTCTGACTGTCTAGTTGATTCTCTTAAAATTATATTGGAGTTAGTCCATACAGATTGCTAAGCGAAATATTGGGTGAGGTTGTTAGACCCCCGCTTTTTCAATTGGTATCAGAGCAGGCAAACACATTTAAAGACCTCATAAGTATGTGTTTGTAACGATCTGACTCTATTGACGGTAGTAATATCTCTGATAAACGCGTCACCAGAAACAAAAGTTCTATTTCGACAATTTCTATTAAAGGAAAAGATTCGTCAATTTCAAATATAGATGAAACCAGCGTTGTGACGAAACAGACAGACACTGGCATGTGTGATAGACGCATTTATGTGTCTATTTTCATCTCTTTTGTGTATAGTGTTAGTACCCATTTTTGTACTAATTTTGGTATTTTATCCCTTTGTAGGTGTTTTTGGAAAAATGGTCTTTTGCGGCGAAATTGGCTCGAAAAGTGGTTTTTGCGCTCATGGGAGAAAATTACTAAGGGGAACCCAGATTACTAAGGGGTACCCACTTGCTATTCGCACCCCTATTCTGGATAAGGGGAGGTCATCCCTTCATTTGAACTCGAGTTTTGGCGGGAAAACCAAATTACACCTGCGCAACTCTCTGGCGAGACTTTGGGTGAGATTTTCTCTGTGATTTCTTAGCTTTTGGGTCTGCATGAAGTTGTGGGATTAAAACAGAGCCGGTAGATGAGTTCTTAACGTGAGAAAAGCAAGTTTCCATTTTTATTTTTCTCAAAACAGGAAAAAAATATTACGGTGAAGTTTGGTTCTATATTTGGATAGGAGAAGATATTCTCACAGGTTTTTGTTACCAAGCTTGAAGAGATATCAATTAGAGAAGTTTTGAGTTGAAAAAGGAAGAAGAATACGTGTGAAGATTAAACAGGGAAGAAAAAATACCGTATCGTGCTGTGGAGGAAAAAAAATAATTTTCGGACGGATTTAGAGAGCCTGTTGTATATATATAGGGTGGTGAGAGTCCTAAGAAGTAGGATGAACACTTTAAGGGAAGTTTAGAGCACTAGAGAAGAGAAGAAAATCGAGTACAGAAACTCTGCTGCTGCTGCTGAAGAAGAAGAAGAAGACGAAGAACATAAGACCCACAGAGTCAGTCGCAGAGGCAGACTTATTTTCAGTGACAACGAGTTACGGTCGCTCCTGTCTGCAGTCACCGAAGCCTTTCAACAATGATTCAGTCTTCTGTATTAGACTTTCAGCGACTACAGTATACCCTTTTCTCCCTTTTAATCAATTTTTGAGCCATAAACATGTATTTTGAGAACATGATTAATATGAGGAGCTAAACCCCAGTGCTGAGGCGATAGAGGAAGCTATTTTTCCAACAAAAAGTGGTATATTCTATTTTATTTATTTTATTGCAATTATTTTATGATTATTTGCCTTGATTGAAAATTGTTTGAGTGATTTTTGTTGAGCAATTGTTATTTCTTTTGATAGAGCATTCTTGGACCTAGGTTTTTGATGTTTTATGCTTCGGATTTACACTTGTTATTTTGAAAATCTACATGTTGCAATAGTTTAGAATCAAATTGAACGAGAAAATTGCATGAATATAAATACTAGATTAAATCACTTTGAACTTGGAAAATAGTGGAATCTCAGCCTCAGTGTTCTTTTAATATTGATATCAACTTTGTCAGTGTTCTGCAGACAACCTTGCTTAAGTATTTGCTGTGTCAGAAGATATTCTTCGTTTTTGCTTTCTTTTTGCTTTGTTTTCGAAGAAGTTTCTTTGCAACTAAGTTGCCTGCTACTCTTGTGCTCTAAATTGTTTCTCTACGAGATATAAAATTTATTGATCAAAAATTTTGTGAAAATATTTACGTAGCAAAAAAATTCAGCCATGTCGTAAAGGTACGACCTTTGTGTGTCCGTGTTTTTTTTTTGGGTCAAGTTGTGTTCGTGCGGGTACATGCGTTACTTTCACGAATCAATTTTGGAAACCCTAAATGTTGCCTTCCCTAAGAAACCATTTAAATACCAAACCCTTGAGTCTCGTACGCATACTCTGGGTTATTTTGTGTTTTGTCAAGAATGTCTTCATATTCACGCTCTGGTGATTTTGCAAGAGGTTTTCTTGATAAAGGTATTGGTTTCGAGTTCGAGTCCAAAGGGAGGAAGAAAAGAACCCTAGTAGAAGATGATCATCCTAATGCCTCATATTACTATGCCTATACACATCAGGATGTTGAGAATGAGGATATGGTTTCTGCTGAAGTGGTTCATGATTTTCTTAAATACTTTGAGGAAGCAAAACTGTAACTCGTTGATACTTTGAAGAGCCTTGATGTGTTAAGAGTTGTGTTGAAAAAGGTTTATTATGACCTTGTTCTCATTAAGACACATGTTAAAGATCTTCTCAATGAGGATATCTTCTCTGAAGAAGCAGTGGATGTTGTCAATCACAAGCTCAAAGATCTCAAGGCTCGTGAGGATTTCGAAACGGCTATTTGACTACAGTTCGTGTTCGTTTTTGTGGTTTAGGAGTCTTTCTTTGTTAGCTTGTTGATTTTGTCTAGGAAACTTCTTATGAGAATTATTCTTGTGTTTTAAGAAGGATAACTAGGGTTTGGAATAGCCATTATTGTGAGTACACATAGCTATGTCCAACGATTTTCATCTTGCAATGTTTTTAGATTTATTTATTTAAATTCTAAAGTTTATTTGGAAGATGATTTTGCAGTATTAATCTTTATGGTTTTATATATTGCAACTTGTTATGGGATATGTATGTTTGCGTCCGTGAACTATGATTGTCCCATACGTGGTCAAAAGTTAAGTCTTTCATATGTCAGTATGCAAGTATTGATAAAAGATTGAATGAACTTTTGACAAAACAAAAGTTAAGCCTATTATGTCTTTATGCAAATATTGATGGAAGATAGGATGAACTTTTGTTTACAAAGATTAAAGTCTATTATATGTCATTATGCAAATAGTGATGAAAAATGGAATGAATCTTTGTTTATTCCGCAGTATTGATCTTCCCTGATCCATATTTTTATGTAAATACTGTGCGGCTCCGTAAGTTCTCTTATGTGAGCATTTCCGATTAAATTAATCATGGGTTCTCTTGTGGTTAATTTAATTGAGTTTTTTTGATACAAATTCATATTTTCATGTGATTTGTTAATGTCCAAAGAAATCCTTCTTTTCTTGTGAAAGTAAGGTCGCTCTTGTTGTTCTCTCGGGAATGAAATTTTATGGGGGAGAGTTCTTAATTGAACTTGTACTTAATTGCCAAATCTTTTTGGGGAGTGCGGCTGTGGAATATTATAAGGGTTATCTTGTATCTTTATAAACTCCTTGATGAATGCATTTAGTTTCAACTATATGATTGCATCTAAAAAAGTTGATATGTACTTTCTTTTGGTCATGAAGTATCTCTATGGAAATTTCATTAGGACCCTACTAGTTTTCGTACCTTTGCCAATTTTATTGAAAAAAAAGGGGAGAATTAATGCGTAGTTCACACTACAAATACATATGGTTTTCAGATCATTATGTAAGGGGGAGTGGTTTTCATGTGAGATGAAGTATTGACTTAGGGGGAGTGATACATATCACCATAGTATTATTGTCAAAGTTGTGATACAATTGAACTTTGATGTTGTGTAATAATACAATGACACTGTGTAACAATGATTGAGAGCTTTTGTTTTCTCATTGTTATGGCTACGGATCTTCAACAACGGTGATGTTGATTTGAATATCTTTGGAATCATTGGAGTACTTGGAAGTGACGAAGATTTCGAGTAATGTTGAAGAACCAAGGAGATCATGCATGTGGATGAGCAGCTACAAAGTTATTTATTTTGTATTCCATATGTATTGATAGCTTTGTCACTAAAATTGACAAAGGGGGAGATTTTTAGAGCACTGCTTGGTCGAACTCGCAAGCGTTGCTATCTCAAGCTTGTTTGTCAAGTTTAGTTGCCAAAATTATAAGTCTTGATTTCTAGTCTACTTATAGCTAAGTCTCGGACTAGGATAGTAAGTGTAGTTGAGCTCTAGACTCCACGGCGTTCATCATGCAAAGACGAAGAACTACTCAAGGAACTGGTGGATCTTCATCGACAAAAAGGTATGTGGAGACTTGAACTTATATATCACTCAAAAGTTTATCTATTCTATCTCCTATCTTTAGACAAAAGTCGTATTGCTATATAGACTTCGATTATACACATTTCTTATTTCGAGCCGAGTTTATCTCGCTTATCTATTTCTCGAAATATGTGTTGGTAAGCTTTCGTTTTGGCAAAGTTCATCTTTACTCGCGACGAAAGTCATGTTGATTGTTTAAATCTCTTGAAAATCGCTTTGATGAAAAATGGTGTGTGAATAACCACTATATAACATCCTCTAAGAATGTTTCAATGATTGAAATGAGAGTTTAGAATATATAACCTTGGATGGATATAAACATTGTATGTGAACTCATACTTGTGTAAGTCCAAAATCCTTGAACCAAAGTATGCGTACTTTACTGGTTTAGGATGTCCGGAGCTAAGTTCGCGTACCCGTACAAGTACTGCCGGAAGTTCACATCCCGTGAATTTCTGCTAGAGTTTGTGAACTAAAAACAAGCTCAATCCGGGTACTTAAGTATGCGTACCAGTATGCGTACTTAAGTGGGTTATTTTCTAAAAGCGGTTTATTCGTGAACGAAGACATTTATAAATTAAGGAATCCTATCTTTCCAAACCGTGGCTATAATGTTCATGAATCGATTCGAGTGAATCAAAATCGTTTTTGCTTCGATTGTGTCTTATATACTTCTATGAGATCTAAGCAATTGAACAACTCTCTAACTAGTTCTTTTGAGTCATTTGAAATGGTTATGGTGAAGATGAATAAGGTTGATATGAAAGTGCTCATATGGCTAACCATTGGTTAACTATTGTTGAACCAACTAGGTGTGCACGTTTAGGTACGGTTACTCAAACCTAAATGAAGTTACATTTCATTTGTGTATAACAAGCTAAGTTCGATCTAACGGTTGAAAGATATTAGCTTGAATCTAATCAGGTTTTCATCTAACGGTGAATATTGAATGCTTTGTTACCAAGGAAACTTATATTGCAAACCCTGATTTGGAGACTATATAAAGGAGAACTCTAGCAACTGGGAAACCTAATCCCCACACTTCTTGTGTGATACTAGTTGTATGAACTAGAGTCGATTCTCCTTTAACCTTAGGTTTCTATCGAGACCCTGTAGGTTAACGACTTAAAGACTTCATTGGGATTGTGAAGCCAGACCTAACTATTTTCTCTGTAGTTGCGTGATCTGATCTTGCTGTTTCAATCATATTTGAGTACAATCGTAAGATTGGCTTGAGATTAATTTCTCCGATAGGCAAGATAGAAAAGTAGTCACAAACACCTTCGTCTCATCGTTTGTGATTCCACAATATCTTGTTTCGCTAGTCGATTAAGATTATTGTGAGGTGATTGATAGTTCTAGGCTTCTCTTTGGGAATATAAGTCCGGGTTATCGATTGGTTCATGTTCACCTTGATTCATCAAAAGACGAAACAAAACTCGTAGGTATTTCTGTGGGAGACAGATTTATCTATTCCTGCAGACTTTTCTGTGTGATACAGATTTGTTTATTAAAGTTTTCGACTTTGGGTCGTAGCAACTCTTAGTTGTAGGTGGGATCAGCTAAGGGAATCAAGTACGTAGTATTGATGTGATTTTAGATAGTGGTAAATAAGGTTGTCGTTCACTCGGACTTGTGAAGATTGATTTAAGATTTAAGATTATGGAAAGAATTGAGACTATGGATTCCACCGTTGACCAATATTAGTGATTCAATTAATAACGATAATTATGCAACTCAAACATTTAATTTGATTCTAAAAATATTGCCTAGACAAGTAGATTTTCAAAAGATTAGCTATTAATCGAAAGCATGGGACATCAAAACTCTAGGCTAAGCATGCTCCATCAATAGAAAACACAACTAATTAATCAAAATCTTATAATCAAATATAGCTCAGTGCAAATAATCATAAAGAAATTGCAATAATTAATTAATAAGAAAATACCACTTTATTATTGAAACAATGCTTCATCCATAACCCCGGCGTATGATTTTAGTTCCTCATTATTACAAAGAAAAACTAAAGAGAAAAGAAAAAAAAAAATCCTACATCCGGTTACTGGCTGACCGGCCTCTCCTCTGTTTTTTGTTCGCTTCACTTTATAGGGAGAAATCTCTTTAGAATTGATAATCCAAATATGTCGACACTTTCCCTTTTATATATGGTATTAGGAGATCCAATTGGTTGTGGAAATGAAAGAAATCTTCCACTTAAGGAAACCAAAGCAGGACTTGCCCATTGTTCGTGACCCCATACGTGAGCCATCTCGATAACTAAGTCCATGCATATTCCTCTTTAATTGCTTCTTGTATGTATACGATATCTCCACCAATAGAAAATCGCCACCTAATTAACATCACATAAATTTACCCAATTCATATGTGCCACGTCGTTCTCTCCAACACATTTCTTCTGCTAACACCATTAGCTATACGAGACAACTTTCCTTGTTTGGTAAAAACGTGGTCTGGCATTCTTAATGGAACAAAATCCATGCACTTTTATTGAAACTAGTTGTATTTTCTTCCTCCAACTCTCACATTATACTGAGGTTATTTAATTTCCAAACAATTGTTTTATGCATCTGCTAACAGCGCACTTCACCGGACCACCATCTTTCATTTAAAATAGGAGAACTCCAGCCAATCGAGTCCGTTGGGTTTATTAATTTCCAGGTCTAATGCCATGACCCATTTATACAAAACCCATATATTTTTCGCACAAGCCCCATTTGAACGGTTTTCCTCGCCATAGACCATTTTATTTATGTACCTATAAAACATAATACACTGAAATTAGTACAAAAAATAGGTACTAACAAAATAGAAAATCGAGATCAAAATAGACACATAAATGCGTTTATCAATTACCCCCAAACTTATTATTTGCTAGTCCTCGAGCAAATCTAATCTAAAAAATAAAATCTTAACTCACTGTCGCAGGCATCGCGATTGCATTTAGCGCATGCAACAAGCCTTAAAACCCCTAGGTGGCCCTAGTGGCCTAGTTATAATCTCGGGGGGTTTAATAGAGATATACCCACAAATCTTTACTCCAAACCCTACATATCTACGCAGAACCTTGGAATAGCAGTAAAGAACCTCTTTGGTTGGCATACTCTCATTGACTATAGGAGGAAGTACCCTGATGCGAAATTCCAATTGTTGTACACGAGTTTGCACTCAATCATACTATAATTCATATATAAGTGACAAAGCTCTACTCAAATAGTTGCACTATGGACATCAATATCCGGAATCAAACAAATCAAATGAATAGATTAAGAAGATGGAAATAGAAATAGATGGTTGCGAATGGACGTCAATGCCAAGATGAATCCTATGACCTAATGGATTGAGATACTGGTCTAGACTAATATCAACACAGCTGGCATATACAAGGGAACCAGTGGTCGATAATCCTAATTCTAGATCAACTCAGCTGGCATATACAAGGGAACCAACAGTCGAGTTTATTGAACAATTTATTCCGGTTGGTCTGATAGTCTGGTCTCAATTTCTTTTCTTTTCTTTTCTCTTTTTTTTTTTTTTTTTAGTAACTCAATCACCCTATTTCAACCCAGCAGACATCAACATAAAAAAATTTGCAAAAAAAAAAAAAAACAGAAAGTAATAAGATGATTCCGAGATACGGTGAAACTACCATGTTATTTCTAACACCTGAGCTCTGTGCTTTTATGAATAGACTCTATTTAGATGTTTCCATCTACTCAGATTGGTTCCTCAACTCCTACAACCAAGATGCTTCCATCCACTTAGATTGGTTAGTGTTATCCTTAATAGGCATAAATTTCTAGGCTCTAGAGTTTAATAATGCAACTAAGAAGTTTCCCCCATACCCCGAAACTTAAATCTAACATTGTCCTCAATGTTCTAAAGATGAAATTAAAAGCATGAACAAGGAGAAACTGTTACCACTTGAAGCAAAAGAGTTAAGGAAAGATATTACTGTGTTGCATGAGCATGGGTACCTCCCAAGAAGTGCTAAGTTTAAAGTCTTCAGCCAGACTAAGAAAGGATTAGTCACCTTATAAAATCATAAAGCAATAGCCGGAATATCTGTGGGTCATCAAAACCAAATAGAGCTATCACAAGTAAAAGAAATCTGCAACATGCCAAGAAAATAAACAAATAAAGCATACCCTTGTCTAGTTTCCTGTTTAAGACAACTACATCTAGCTGTGGTTCAGGTTCAGGTTCTATAATTGGGTCCAAATAAAATATTTTCATGGGTTGCATTTCCGCATACGTTAGATCCTAATGATCAGGTTCTAGAGTCTGGAATATCTCAAATAAAAACTTAGAAGCACATAATAATAACCTGAATAACTGTGGATCCTTAAAGTCAATCAAATTTGACTTACATAGATGACCATAATTGAAGTGGTGGTCATTCTTAAACAAATGTATCGATTCTAATATCCTAAAGTACTTAGGTTTAGTCTCAAAACTTAATAATTGACACATCTGAAACTTATACGTTCCCACAATTGGTTGAAAAATATTTGGTGGGAAAACAAAGTCAATTTGGGTATTATCGCCTGGGTAAACCACATAAACCATAGGATGGTTTTCTAACAACTGAACTTCTTCCTGGACATTATTAGGTTCTTGAGAGCTAGTATGAAGGTAATCTGGCACACTGGTTGAGGCACATATATCAAGTCCCAAGTGAGGGATCTCTACAAGAGTCAAAGGTGGAGCACATGGAGAATGATAATCGCTCCCAAACTTAGAGTTTTCAGTGTCTCTAGGTAGACTAGTCACAATCTCCCTGATTTCTAGGTCATCAGATTCCTGAAAATGGTCAATTGATTCTTCTAAGTTATAATTGGGAGGTACATCCTCACTCATATTTGAACTCTCTACGAGTCTATCTTCTTCATCTAAGACTAATGTTTCTAAATCGCTAGACCCGGAAACAATATTCTCAGGATAAACCCGCTCCTCTAAACCATCATCGGCTTCGTAATCATAAGGAAATACTACATCGTCTAAATCGGTTGTATCTCTAGTCAAATCCTCGTCCTTTTGAGTAGGTAAATAATTATTAAAATTATTTGGATTCGAACTAGAAATAATATTATCATTGTAAAGCTCAATTAGAGTAACGAATTCCTGATCATTATGCCTATATGTGTCCAATTCTTCATCAACACTATTCTCATCATAATCATCATTATAATAACATGAAAATGGTCGAACCTCATCTAAAAAAGTAGTGTTACCAATTCTAACCTCGTCATCTTGATTATGCAATTAACTATCCTCATTTTCAAGGGTACTATTGGAAACACTATATTGGAAATTAAGACTAGCAGTTCTATTCTGGGTCTCCAACAAAAGCTTTTGAGTCGACTCACATGACTTCCTTATGGTATCGTGACTCGACTCACATGACTTCCTTATGGTATCGTGTATAGAAGGTTCACTCATGGGTGCATTTTGTTTATTCATTTCTAACACAAACCTATTTGTATTCTCAGTTAATTGTTTGAGAGATTCTTCTAGAGGAAGAACAGGTTCAGAAGGATCATAATAGGGACTAGTTTTCAATATTTTCATTATATTATCCAAAGATGAGAAACTAGTACTATAATAATCCTTATTTTCTTGCTCGTATAACCGGTGCGTGTGTGGATATTAATTAGGCTCACCATGGTATGAGCCATAACCTTCAAAAGGTTGATGTTCCCAACCACTATTCACACTATGGTCAAAGTTGTAACATCCATTTTGAAACTCAGTCGGATATTCATTGTATTGCCTATTGTAATACCAGTTCGACATTCTATTTTGCACGGGTGTATGTTGTCAAATAAAACCCACTGACAGGGGATTCATGGGTGGATAGAGTCTTACCTCCCGTACCAGACGGGCGATGAACCGTTGAAGTCGACTCAGGCCACCGACTCTTATGTCAGTGTACGAACCCGAGGGGCCAAGACAGTATCGTAACTGTCGTCCTTCCCTGCAAACGGTTTATATTTAATTTTAACCCTTCCTAAGGGTTTAAAAATAAAAATGTCCAAAAATCCCAAAAATAAAGTCCAAAAAGTCCAAAAATAAAAGATTACAACAATAAAACCCTAATTACAGTTTCTAAAAATAAAAAGAAATAAAATCTAATAAAATAAAATAACTATACACAAAATTTTCTTCTTCACTCTGTTTGGATTTCTCTTTCTTTCTTTTTTGGGCTTTACTTTTCTTTTCAGCACTCTCTTTTTCTTTAGCTTAGCTCCGAATCTGAAAGCAAACAGAAAATACCAAAACGCGTAAAAAAGAACAAAAACTAATATAAAAAAAACTAATACAAATCAAAACACAAGTCCGCGTCGGCGGCGCAAAAAATTGATGTGATTTTAGATAGTGGTAAATAAGGTTGTCGTTCACTCGGACTTGTGAAGATTGATTTAAGATTTAAGATTATGGAAAGAACTGAGACTATGGATTCCACCATTGACCAATATTAGTGATTCAATTAATAACGATAATTATGCAACTCAAACGTTTAATTTGATTCTAAAAATATTGCCTAGACAAGTAGATTTTCAAAAGATTAGCTATTAATCGAAAGCATGGGACATCAAAACTCTAGGCTAAGCATGCTCCATCAATAGAAAACACAGCTAATTAATCAAAATCTTATAATCAATTATAGCTCAGTGCAAATAATCATAAAGAAATTGTAATAATTAATTAATAAGAAAACACCGCTTTATTATTGAAACAATGCTTCATCCGTAACCCCAACTTATGGTTTTAGTTCCTCATTATTACAAAGAAAAACTAAAGAGAAAAGAAAAAGAAAAATCCTAGATCCGGTTACTGGCTCACCGGCCTCTCCTCTGTTTTTTGTCCGCTTAACTTTATATAGAGAAATCTCTTTAGAATTGATAATCCAAAGATGTCGACACTTTCCCTTTTATATATTAGGAGATGCAATTGGTTGTGGAAATGAAAGAAATCTTCCACTTAAGGAAACCAAAGCAGGACTTGCCCATATGTTCGGGACCCCATACGTGAGCCATCTCGATAATTAAGTCCATGCATATTCCTCTTTAATTGCTTCTTGTATGTATACGATATCTCCACCAATAGAAAATCGCCACCTAATTAACATCACATAAATTTACCCAATTCATATGTGCCACGTCGTTCTCTCCAACACATTTCTTCTGCTAACACCATTAGTTATACGAGACAACTTTCCTTGTTTGGTAAAAACGTGGTCTGGCATTCTTAATGGAACAAAATCCATGCACTTTTATTGAAACTAGTTGTATTTTCTTCCTCCAACTCTCACATTATACTGAGGTTATTTAATTTCCAAACAATTGTTTTATGCATCTGCTAACAGCGCACTTCACCGGACCACCATCTTTCATTTAAAATAGGAGAACTCCAGCCAATCGAGTCCGTTGGGTTTATTAATTTCCAGATCTAATGCCATGATCCCTTTATACAAAACCCATATATTTTTCGCACAAGCCCCATTTAAACGGTTTTCCTCGCTAGAGACCATTTTATTTATGTACCTATAAAACATAATAAATACTGAAATTAGTATAAAAAATAGGTACTAACAAAATAGAAAATCGAGATCAAAATAGACACATAAATGCGTCTATCAAGTATCCTGCTGGGATCAGAGACGTAAGGAGCGCAACTGTACCTTGGATCAGTGTGAGATTGATTGGGTTTCAACTACAGTCCAGACCGAAGTTAGTTTGTAGTAGGCTAGTGTCTATAGCGGCTTAATATAGTGTGTGTTCAATCTGGACTAGGTCCCGGGGTTTTTCTGCATTTGCGGTTTCCTCGTTAACAAAACTTCTGGTGTCTGTGTTATTTCTTTTCCGCATTATATTTTGTTATATAATTGAAATATCACAGGTTGTGTGTTGTATCGATCAATTGGTAAATCCAACCTTTGGTTGTAGATTGAAATTGATTGATCCTTGAACATTGGTCTTTGGTTCCGTTCAAGTTATTTCTCTTGTATTCAATCAGACTCGTAGAGTTCTATTTGTTTGAGTTGGGATTGAATCAAGAAATTGAGATATAACTCTTTGATATACTTTTTATTAAAATTGAGTCTGACTGTCTAGTTGATTCTCTTAAAAGTATATTGGAGTTAGTCCATACAGATTGCTAAGCGAAATATTGGGTGAGGTTGTTAGACCCCCGCTTTTTCATTAACCACATTCATCTTAACACTTCTAGATCAAATGAATCTAAATGTGTTACTCATAGAGTTGTTCAATTTTTATATTCTCATAGAAGTATACAAGACACAATTGAAGCAAAATCGGATTGATTCAAAAGAATCAGTTCATGAACATTGTAGCCACGATTTGCAAAGATTGCATTCCTTAATCTATAAATGTATTTGTTCATGAGTATGAAATTATACTTAACCGATTTTAGAACTTAACCACATAAGTTTGCAAATGGGTACGCAAACTTAAGTTCCGGACTTGATCTTATCCGACAGTTCGCAAACGGGTACGCATACTGTCGTTCAGGACCGAGTTCAGGTGAAACAGTTTGCAAACGGGACGCAAACTTAGTTCCCGGACTTTGACAGTTAAAACCGTTCGCATACAGGTATGCATACTTGGTTCCCGTACCTGAATCATTCTTACAACAGTTTGCATACTGGTATGCATACTGTGTTATATCCAGACAATGATTAATTGTTATAAACTCTCATTTCAATCATTGAAACATTCTTAGAAGACGACAATAGCTGTCCCACACAAACTATTAGCTTATAAGCAATTTTCAAGTGATCGAGTGATCAATACGAAACATTTCGAGTCTACATCAAATGACTGTCTCACACAAATCATGTAAGATGTTATAAGGAAATTTTCACATGATCATCTTTTGACTTTCTTCAAGAATAATGATGAACGTAGTTAAAGCAAAAATCTTTCCAAAACATATTTCGAGAAAGATATAAGCGAGTTAAACTCGGCTCGAAATATCAAATGTGTATAATGTAAAAGTCTATATAGTTATACGACTTAGTCTCAATAGGAGATAGAATAGAATAGACTTCTGAGTGATAGATGAGTTCAAGTCTCCACATACCTTTTGTTGATGAAGTTCCCCTTAGTAGATCTTCGTCTTCAATCGATGAACGTCGTGAAGTCTAAAGATCAACTACATATTTTATCCTAATCCGAGACATAGCTATAAGTAGACTAGAAATCAAGACTTCATCATTGGGGTACTTGGAGTGACGAAGAATTCAATGAATGTTGAAGAACCAAGGAAATCAAGCATTTGGATGAGAAACTGCAAAGTTTATTTATTTTTTAATCCATATGTATTTATAGTTTTGACACCTAAACTTGACAAACAAGCTTGAGATAGCAACGCTTGCGAGTTCGACATAGCAGTGCTCTAACAATCTCTCCCTTCGTCAATTTTAGTGATAAAACTATCAATACATATGGATTACAAAATAAATAAACTTTGTATCTTCTCATCCAAATGCTTGATTCCCTTGGTTCTTCAACATTCCTTGAATTCTTCGTCACTCCAAGTACTCCAGTGATTTTGAACGTGTTCAACTCAGCATCATAATTGTTGAAGATCGGTAGCCATAACAATAAGAAAACAGATGTTCTCAATTATTGTTATACAGTGTGATAGTATTATTACACAGCATCAAAGTTCAATTGTATCACAACTTTGACAATAATACTGCGGTGAGATGTATCACTCCCCCTTATTCAATACTTCATTTCACAATAAAAACCACTCCCCCTTACATAATGATCTGTAAACCATATGTATTTGTAATGTGAACTACACAATAATTCTCCCCCTTTATGTCAATATAAATTGGCAAAGGTACGAAAACTAGAGGGATCATAATGAAATTCTCATTGAGATACTTCATGACTAAAAGATAACATATCAACTTTGTTTCGATGATTTCACATAGTCGAAACTTAGTGCATTCATCAAGGAGTTTATAAAGATACAAGAAAACTCCTACAATATTCCAGAGCCGCATTCCCCACAAAGATTTGGCAATTAAGCACAAGTTCAATTAAGAACTCTCCCCCTTAAAATGTCATTCCCGAAAGAACAACAAGAGCGACCTTACTTTAACAAGAAAATAAGGATTTCTTTGGACATTAAAAAATCACATGAAACATGAATTTGTATCCAGAGAACTCAATTAAATTAACCACAAGAGAACCTTAATGATTAATTTAATCGGAAATGCTCAACATAAGAAAACTTACGGAGCCATACAGTACTTTCACATAGAAGTGGATCAGGGAAAGTCAATAATGCGGAATATACAAAAGTTCATTCCATCTTTTATCAATATTTGCATAAAGACATAATAGACTTAACTTTTGACATATATGGGACAATCATAGTTCACGAACGTAACACACACATATCCCATAATTTTTTTGCAATATATAAAACCAATAAAGATTAATACTGCAAAATCATCTTCCAAATAACTTAGAATTTAAATAAATAAATCTAAAACATTACAAGATGAAATTCGTTGGCAATAGTTATGTGTAATCACAATCTTTGTTATTCCAAAGCCTAGTTATCCTTCTTAAAACCGAAGAATAAATTCTCATAAGAAGTTTCCTAGACATAATAGATTCAAAATCTAAAAACAACAAGCTATAAACAAATGACTCCTAAACCAACAAAACCGATCATGAACTGAAATCAAGGAGTACTTCCGGAACCCTCACGAGTCTTGAGTCCTTTGATCTTGTGATTGACAACATCCACTGCTTTTTCAGAGAAGATATCCTCATTGAGAAGATCTTTAACATGTGTCTTCATGAGAACAAGGTCAGAATTAACCTTTTTCAACTCAATTCGTAGCACATCGAGACCCTTCATAGTATCAACGAGTTGAAGTTTTGCTTCCTCAAAGTATTTAAGAAAATTATGAACCATTTCGTCCGAAACCATCTCATCATTCTCAACATCTTGATGAGTATAAGCATAGTAACATGGGACATCAGTATAATCCTCAGGATTTTGATATTTGATATCATCAACTTCTACTATAGTTCTTTTCTTCTTCCCTTTAGACTCGAAACCAATACGTTTATCAAGAAAACCTCTTGCAAAAACACAAGTGTGAGAAGGTGATGACATTCTTGACAAGAAAAAAGTAACCTAGAGTATGCGTACGTGACTCAATAGGATTGGTATTTAAATGGTTTCTTAGGGAAAGTAAATTTTAGGGTTTTTAGAAATGGTTTGTGGCAAGCAATATTTGGGTACCCGTCCGAACACAATCCGAACCCAAAAGAAAATCTAAACCAGTAAAGTACCTTTTTACAAGGTAAAAGGAATACATCAAAATTTTGCTACGTGAAAATTTTCTTTCACAATTTTTCGGCTCAATAAAATTTATATTTCCACAGAAGGAAAAAATTTAGAGCACAAAAGTAGCTCATATCTCAATTGTAAAAAATAAATTTTCAAAATTAAAAAGTAGACAACCGAAGTGATTCTCGAAACAAAACAATACTTAGGCAAAGCTATCTGTAGACAATAGTTTAGCTATGAACGATAAGAAAATAGCTCAACTAAGCAGAAAGCATATTACCAATAAGCATACCTGATTATTAGCATCTCTTACTCAACAGGATTTTTCATGAGTAAGAATTCAACCCTTGTGATTAATTAACACAAGTATGAGCTTTACGCTCATCAAATGAATATTGTTCATGGTTAATATTCTTTTTCCTTCTAATTTTTGGAGGAAACCCTTTTTGATGTGAAAAAGTATCATAAAACTTACTATCATCAAAGTATGAGACTAAGTTTGAATCCTTACCAGAAGAAGTTTGTTTTGAGGATTTTGACAGCCTGTTGATAAGATCCTTGTATCCTTCAATTATCAGATTAAAGTGGTCCTTCATATCTCCATTGTTGTTTCCACCTACTAGTACCTTTCTCACATCTTGAACATCATCCTTCACTTTAGGTTGAGAAGGAAATTTATGAAATCTCCTTGACCGATTTGTATTAATGTTATTATTAATTCGAAAGTTCGATGAGCAGATTAAACTGACTTTCCTAGAAGAATTCACAAGGTAAGTACTAAAACCAATGGGTTTAGACATCCAAATGTCAGTTACACCTTTGAGTATTAAATCTAGGGTGTGTTGAAGTCGACTAAAGTAGTTGTCATTCAACCTCAATTTGCTCCTTCGTTGAACATGTCCTTTTGAATCACAAAAGAGACATACTTTCTGATCATCGGAGTGATTAGAGGGTGTAGGATTAGCAACATCGTTAGAAGATTTCTTCCTTCCGGGAGATGTTGTGTTTCCTTGATCAGTGGATAAACCAAGCACCTCTTTAGTAATAAGAAGGGTTTGTATTTTAGCTTCTGAAGCTGGTTTCATTAGAGAAACATGATTACAAGTAGCCACGTTTTCTAATATCACGGCTGTGTCAAAAGTAATTGGTATGACGGACTCCCCAGAACAACTTTTATCTTGAATAGAGATATTACTCAATAGTTGTTCCATTTCCAGGGCATCTTCCTTGAGTGCCTCGAGTAAGGTTTGGGATGTGATGTGGTTTTTAAAGTGGTAAGTAAAGATTTGTTTCTCAGACTTGTAGATATTCAATTTTAGATTTAAATTATAAGATTAAAAGTAGCAAATTCAATTAAAAGATTGTATCAAGAGTTTTGAGAATACTGAGGCTAAGATTCCACTATTTTCCAATTTTTATGTGATTTAATATTAATAATTATCATGCAATTCATCCATTCAATTGATTCTAAAGTATTGCCAATAGTAGATTTTCAAAATAACAAGTTGTTAATCTCAAGCATGGAACATCAAGAGCCCTAAGCTAAGCATGCACCATCAAGTTAAAACACAACTATTTAATAAAAATCATTATTTCAATTTTGATTCAATGCAAATAATCATAAAAAGAATTGCAGAAATTAATTAAATAAATATTACCACATATTTGTTAGAAAAATTGCTTCCTTCGTCGCCTCAGCAAAGGGGTTTAGCTCCTCATGTTAATCACTTGCTCAAAATATTGGTTCATAGCTCAAAAGTTGATTAAAATAGAAAAAGTATAAAGCAACGAGTTTGTAACATATATATTTGTTACAGAACCCACTATTACAGAACCCTTTATTGCAGAGAACCTCTAACATATATTTGGAAAGGTGTTACAAATTTGAAAGAAAAGGTGGCGGTATTTCTGTCTTCTTCATCCTTCTTCTCTGTGATGATCGAAAACGCCTCTGCAACCTTCGTTTCTTCTCTGCAACTACCCCAAGGTCTCGATCATCCTCTCTGTAACTCCTTGCACCTTATATAAATCACACAGGTCGACCAAATCTCAAGAATATCTCATTCTCCCCGTTTTTTTCTCTGCAAGTTACGGCTTTTATTCTTCCCTTTCTTTTCTCTTACGCGTCTTCTAAATTTGTCCAAACTCTTCTAAATCTGTTAATCAATCCTGGCAGAATCCAAACACAATATCCTCTCGAAACTTGTATGTAACTTCCAACCAAACTATCCCGAGAAACTTTCTTCTTTCCTTGTTTCGATGCAAGTCCGGTGAGCTTCCTTTTTTATCGAATCCCATCTTCAATACCCTCCCTGTTTCGATGCACTGGATCATTACCAGTCCAAAACAAGACCAATTTCCGACTAAATTTCTCTAAAACTTTCCCGGAAAAGCCGAGAGTGTTCCTTGACCCATGTTTTACCAGAACAGATGACCTGGCCAAATTAGTCGCAGCAATCAACTATACAGACCCTGTTTAGTCGAAACAAGTGCATCCCATTCAAAATATTCGATTGAATCTCTACCAAAATAGCCTAGAAATCGAACTCTAATCTGAACTCGCTGCAACTTTTGTTTCCCGCCAAATTCAGTTTTCAAAAGGTAGGGGATGAGTGCCCCTTAGTAAATTCAAATTGGTGCCCTTAGCAATGAGGTGTCCCTTATCAGTGAGGTACCACTTATCCAACTGAGGCGTGCCTTTAGTAATTTTCTCCCGGGCATCCAAATATCACTTTTTGAGCTAATTTCTCCGCATAAGTGTATTTCTCCAAAAACACCTACAAAGACATAAAAATCCACAATAAATAGAAAATCGAGCACTAACAATACATATAATTCAGATCATATTAGACACATAAATGTGTCTATCAGGATGAACAAACTACAACATTTTTCTCACGAAGAACCCTTAATTGGGAATCACGATCTTTTACCATACCAATTATCATATTAACCTTGTGTTTCAGTCTATTGATTTCAACTGCCTGGATTCTAACAAGTTTTAGAATCGCCGCACTCTCTTGGGCTGCTTCCCTTTCTACTTCAGAGTCAGACTCATCAGTAAGATAGTCATGGTAACACAAATCAATACTTTTCTGTTTCGTAGGAATAGAATGTTCATCTACATGCGAGATCGACAAGTCATTCTCTTTAATAGATTTCATAGAAACAGAACTTTTCTTTCTGGTGATGCGTTTGTCAGAAATAACACTACTGTCCATAGAGTCAGATTGCTACAAACACAGACTTATGAGGTCTTTAACGTGTTTGCCTGCTCTGATACCAATTGAAAAAGCGGGTATAACACCCCGTGTTTTTAGCATGGCGCATGCTAAAAGTTGCGCCATGGCCTAAGATGAAGCTTCATCCAAAGCTTCTGTTACGTGAAGAGGAAAATTGGCCTAGAGCCAATGTTGCATCATCATGATGCATTAGGCCAGAGAGGGCTGACCAAGTAAATATTGCACAATCATTGTGCAATACGCCAGAGAGAATGTCGCGTAATCATTGTGCAATAGCCGAAACCAGTATTGCACAATCATTGTGCGCAATGATTGTACGCAATCATTGTGCGGAATCATTGTCCATGAATAGTAAAGCAAGCATGTCAATTTGCTCCCTAATTCTAAGTTGTATAAATTGCAAGTTAACATATACAGGGAAGGGTGGTTGAAGTGCATATGCGGACCATGCACCAAGTAAGCTTCATAGCTTAGACGGAAGAGTATAAATGATGCCTAAGTCTCATTTATAGCTCTGTAACATTGCCAATGGGGCATATGATGCGAAGGCATCATTATGCCATGTCGCGGGCCTGATAATGCATAATCATTGTGCATTTTGACGAAATGGCCTATACGTACCAGGACATTACCATTATTGCTAGGCCGCGACCTTGCAAACGAGTTTGGCTTAAGTTGCGGTCCCTTCGAGGATGAACTACGGTCTGTGCTTGATCCCTTTAGAGTAGGGAAGGGAACGTAGGCAGCCGCAGTGAGTTGCAGCATTGATGGTCTAGCACTTTTTCGCTCATATCATCTATTTAGGAGATGATTGCGACACATTGGCCTCTCATATCATCTGGCTCGGTAGCTCGACACAGGAGATGATTATGGCCAAACTTGATGAGACAAGTTGATGCAGATGAGCAAATTATAGCCTATCCGGAGGCTAAAAACCCGAGTGTCGTAATTTAGCTCAAGAAGGGTCTAAATTGATTGGAAACGGCCCAACAATCAAGTTGTATCACGTTCTTGGAATTTTAGCCAAACTCTATCGTTTAGGGCTTCAAAAGGCCATTTCTTTGTCGTTTTAGGAAAGCTTTTGTGTTCTTAATAAACCCTTTGCAGAACAAGGGTAAGTTGGAACGGTGTGGAAGCTAATTTAGCTGCATCATGCTCCACGAGCATGCTTGCGAGGGCAAATGAACGTGCATTTGCCTAGCTTTAAGGCCAGGATCGTAGCATCATCATGGCACATCGGGGAAGTTATGGCCTGCGCGCCCAGGCGCTCCAGGCGTAATTTTCTGGTCCGTCACAGCAGGGGTCTAACAACCACACCCAATATTTCGTTAGGCAATCTGTATGGACTAACTCCAATATAATTCCAAGAGAATCAACTAGACAGTCAGACTCAATCAAGGAAAATATATCCAAGAGTTACATCTCTGTTTCTCAAAGTAATCAACAAATCAAACAGATAAAATCCGTGAGCCTTATTATTATGAGAACCAACTTGAACGGTACCAAAGACCAATGTTCAAGTGTATATTAATTTCAATCAACAACCAAAGGTTGGATTTACCAATTGATTGAACTACGGACATCCTGTGATTTTTCAATTATATAAACAAAATATAATGCAGAAAAGAAATAACACGGACACCAGAAGTTTTGTTAACGAGGAAACCGCAAATGCAGAAAAATCCCGGGACCTAGTCCATATTTGAACACCACGTTGTATTAAGCCGCTACATACTCTAGCCTATTACAAGTTAACTTCGGACTGGTATGTAGTTGAGCCTTAACTAATCTCACACTGATTAAGGTACAGTCGCGTTCCTTACGCCTATGAATCCCAGCAGGACTCTACGCACTTGATTCACTTAGCGGATCTCACCCACAACTAAGAGTTGCTACGACCCAAAGTCGAACAATTGATAAACATCTGTCTCCCACAGAAAAGTCTATTCTGATAGATAAATCTGTCTCCCACAGAAATACCTATGAAGTTTTTATTCCGTCTTTTGATAAATCAAGGTGAACATGAACCAATTGATAATCCGGACTTATATTCCCGAAGAACAGCCTTGAAATATCAATCACCTCACAATAACTTAACTATATGGTAGTAGAACAAGTTATTGTGGAATCACAAAGAATGAGACGAAGAGCTTTGTGATTACTTTTTATATCTTACCTATCGGAGATAAATCTCGGGCAAATCTTAGAGAAGATAGTACTCAACACGATAGAACAAGTAAGATCAGAACACGCAACTACAGAGAAAATAGTTGGGTCTAGCTTCAGAATCCCAATGAAGTCTTTAAGTCGTTAACCTATAATGGTTTTAGGAAAAACCTAGGTTAAAGTAGAATCGACTCTAGTCGAAACTAGTATCACACAAGAGGTGTGGGGATTAGGTTTCCTAGTTGCTAGAGTTCTCCCTTATATAGTCTTCAAATCAGGGTTTGGTAACTTTGAATCAAAGCAATCAATATTCACCGTTGGATGAAAACTTGATTTAAGATTCAAGCTAAGTTTGCTTAAAACCAAAGCAATATCTCTCCACCGTTAGATGGTCTTAGCTTGTTACACACAAATGAAATATACCTTCATTTAGATATGGGCAACCGTACCTAAACATGTCTATTGAGTTGGCTCAATAACAGTTAACCGAAGTTAGCCATATGAACACTTTTGTATTAACCACATTTATCTTAACACTTCTAGATCAAATGAATCTAAATGTGTTACTCATAGAGTTGTTCAATTTTTATATTCTCATAGAAGTATACAAGACACAATTTAAGAAAAATCGGATTGATTCAAAAGAATCAGTTCATGAACATTTTAGCCACTGTTTGCAAAGATTGCATTCCTTAATTTATAAATGTATGTATTTGTTCATGAGTATGAAATCATACTTAACCGATTTTAGAACTTAACCACATAAGTTTGCAAACGAGTACGCAAACTTAAGTTCCAGACTTGATCTTTTCCGACAGTTCGCAAACGGATACGCATACTGTCATTCCGGACCGAATTCAAGTGAAACAGTTTGCAAACAGGTATGCAAACTTAGTTCCCGGACATTGACAGTTAAAACCGTTCGCATACGGGTATGCATACTTTGTTCCCGGACCTGAATCATTCTTACAACAGTTTGCATACTGGTGTGCATACTGTGTTGTATCCAGACAATGATTAATTATTCTAAACTCCCATTTCAATCATTGAAACATTCTTAGAAGACGACAATAGCTGTCTCACACAATCTATTAGCTTGTAAGCAATTTTCAAGTGATCGAACGATAAATACGAAATATCCCGAGTCTACATCAAATTACTGTCTCACACAGATCATGTAAGATGTTACAAGGCGATTTTCACATGATCATCTTTTGACTTTCGTCAAGAATAATGATGAACGTAGTTAAAGCAAAAAACTTTCCAGCACATATTTCGAGAAAGATATAAGCGGGTTAAACTCAACTCAAAATATCAAATGTGTATAATGTAAAAGTCTATATAGTTATACGACTTAGTCTCAATATGAGATATAATAAAATAGACTTCTGAGTGATAGATGAGTTCAAGTCTCCACATACCTTTTGTTGATGAAGTTCCTCCAAGCTCCTCTTAGTAGATCGTCGTCTTCAATCGATGAACGCCGTGAAGTCTAAAGCTCAACTACACATTCTATCCTAATCCGAGACATAGCTATAAGTAGACTAGAAATCAAGACTTATAGTTTTGACACTTAAACTTGACAAACAAGCTTGAGATAGCGACGCTTGCGATTTCGACCGTGCAGTGCTCTAACAGTTTGTTCCCAAGTTGGGGCGAGTCGATGGGTTTAAAAAAAAAAAATAGTATTATTATATAATATCTTGATCAAAAGATTCATACAAAAAAATGGCTGGGAGCCTATCGACTAGCTGAGTTCCAACACACTTTTGAAAAACCACTCTTTATCTATGAAAAAGAAAACTGTCATGCCTAATAGTCACATCATGATTTGCTAAGCAATTCTTAAGTCACTTCAAAAAGACAACGATACCTTCCCCTAACTCCCCCAAAGTAGTGAAAGCCAATGTAACAAAACCATAACCATGCGCACTTCATTTATCAAGGTACTTGTTGCGTCTATGCGAACCAGCATTGGAAATGGCTTGGCCTAGAACGAAAGTACGACTTGTCCCACTGGTTAAAGGTGAAACCCCAGTGACATCAAAACACACATCTTGACCATTCTCCCAACTATAAACTAGAATTTTAGCAGGCCTCGAAGCATTGTTGTTGTCCGAAAGAAAACCCAAAGAAACTTCCTTTCTAGCGTGAACACCGGCTTTGTAACACATATCTGCTAAAACGTTCCAAACAAGGTCATGTCGATACTTGAGCCCAACATCACTAGCACAATGTAATATGTGATCTCCAAATATGTTCATCTCTCGATTACAACTTGAACACAAACTACCTTCCACAAAGAGAGGGATACCAAGTCTATAACTTACAACATCCCTAAACTTCCTCGGACCAAGACATTGATGTATTCCACTAATGGGTATCGCTAGTAGGTAGTATTGCGCATGTTTAAGCTTGTTGCACTGCCACAAAGCAGAATCTCTAATAGACATAGTGAATTGGTTAGGGATTTGCTTCTTAATAGCATCGAAATAGACAACTGCCAGCGTATGCATGGACTGGGGGGCAAAATAATTAATGTTATAGGTAGGGGAGAAACAACTAACCTGTATAAAAGTATGAAGAGCCTGATGAAGTGTGTGACCATTGTCACATCAAGCATTGTATAAGCTGTTGAGGATGGTCTTCTGTACAGGTTTTGTCTGAATCTGGGAGGCTAGATAACAATAATTGCTTGTGTCAGACATCGTATAGATCCCAAGTCCACCATCCTTAATGGATAAAGTTGATTGACGTTGTTGCAAAGGGAAAAAGCTTGCTCCATCTCCTGATATAATCTGTCTTGGAAACTGTAGGACATGATCATCGAAGAGAGCAGTACCTTGTTTCAGGGCAGAGGGTCTAGTAGTGCGCATCGTGAAATATAGTTTCGAAACACCAGCGCGGTTACGTAGTAACTGCAACTCACACTATGGATCCTTGAGTTTTTTAATGACTGACATCAACTAGATTGTTTTATTAACTCTCGACAGGACCATGTCACTGCAAAAGTTTAAATATAAACTTACAGGGCCTCCAAGAAGCTTAACACCCATTGCAGGTTTACCGATATTAAGAGGAAACATGCCATCTTCATAACTGCTAATGTCCAATGTTGGCCACAAGACCTCAGCTTTGCTGACATTAAGATGTAGACCTCTATGCACCCCCTCATCTTATATAATGCTCAAGGCTTTAGAAACTCCAGTTGTGTCTCCAATAATGGTTCCATCATCCAGGTACCATGCATGTAGGTCTAAAACAAACTGTGAAGCAATCTTTTTCACTAGTGGATGCAGAGTATAGCGCAAACAACAGGGGACCAGTGGGTCTCCCTGTTGAACACCTTAAGCAGAAGACAATACAAAGTTGTCATAGTACAACCTAGACGGCTTGGCATAATAGAATTCTACCTATTCTAGAGATGGCAGGACAGTATTGTCTAACTTCTCGGATGAGAATGGATCGATCTACCAAATTAAAGGCATTGGTGAAATCAATCAACATCATAGACATGTTATTAGAATCACCTTTCAATTCCAGTAAGTTGTTCACGGAGTGCAGGATTCCTTCACTACCGCACGGGAGGCCAACTCCAAACTGAAAATCACCAAGGTATATGGCGTTTGCTTTCTTGTATTTATTGCGCTAGTTTTTGTTGACTTTTATTTTATTGTATTGTTGACTTTTATTATTATTATTTTCTTGTTGACTTTTATTTTATTTTTAAGTAAAATCATAACCTTATTAGCTAAAACAAATAATATGAAAAGCCTAGATTCAATTGACGACAAAACCAAGAATCTATGTTGGGGAGATAAAATTAAATTTCCCATAATACTCAACTTTTTCTTTTTTTGATTTTTTGATAAAAAACCTAGAGTTCACAGGAATCCTCAACCGATTCTTCTAGGAGACCACACAAACGAACAACGCAAGAAAACCTGCTCTGATTACTACCTGATATGGCACAAGCGTAAGCGATAAAACAGAAGGAAAATCCACCCCTTAAGGTGATCATAGAACACTCCAATCTAAGAACAAAGACTTTAATCCAAGAGTTAATCGAACAATCCATGGTATAAACCAAACAGACGTAAGAGCTTATAAGGTTACCGGAACGGACATGATAGTATCATATTCAATCCTATAAAATATCTGGATATCCAATAGATATTTAAATCTGACATCCATATGATCCATTTTTATAAGGTTATCGGGTTCCGGATAATATTCGATAGTTATCCAAAATATATATCCAAAACAATAAAAAATGTAATTTTCTTATTTATGTTAAATCACTTTTTTTTTCCTCTCGTGATTTATTTTGAGTCCTGTTAATAGGAAGGAAACAATGAATTCGAGGAGGGAAAGAAACTAGCTAAGCTGTGGTCAATGTTCGGTCAAAGCCAAACCACATAATAAAAAAGAATTATTTTTTAAATTCCAACCATACCCTCAATAACTTAACTACACTTTCATGAAATAACCAAACTTTGCCGTTTTCCTCCATAGACTTCATATGAAGAATCGACGCAACAATCCCATACAATAACTCACATACTCGATTCCGTCATTAGAATCATTTGCGTAATATAATTTCATAACAGTTAAATGGGCATCAACAGTACCCACCAAAGCTTTCAAGGTTCAAATTGAAAACCCTAAGAATGATTAATCAAATCAATATGCTATTAATCCAATAACAACGCTAAAATCTATATGGACATGTGAAGAACATTGTAGTGGAGATAAAGGCTAGCAATTTTTATATTACCGAAGTCAGATATTCATTCCCATCAAAGGAGATTAATTAGATAGGTTGAAGAAGATGACGATGGAATGATGATATATTGAACGGTTTTTTAAAATGATGATAATGCCGTGTAGGCTCATTGATGAGGATCCGTCGGTTCCACATCATCGGTTAATTTGTTACGTCCATTTCCATGACTATTCTTCGGACCTCCATTACCACTGTGCACTGTCAAGGTTTTTCTACAGAAAGATGGGTATAATTTCAGAATTGCAAGGAAGAAGACGATTTTGATTTTGTGATGTCAAGGATATGTTGGACATTTCATTTCTCTTTTAGGAAGTCAATCCCTCCCTTTGAGATTTTAATTCCCTCCTCATAATCTTTCCTCCTCGAATCCATTGTTTCCCTCCTATCAACATGACTCTTTATTTATTTTTGTTGAAACATTTCTCCCGTGATTCTATAATTGTAATACCTAACTAATTTCCATGAATATGTCATTCTTTCACTTTTTTTCAATCAAAATCGTCAATACATTATTTATAATAGTAGCTTCGTCTATATATATACATATTTTATTAGATATTGGATAAATATCATATAGGATATTTGTTTCAATAAAGAGAAATATCGATAAGATATCTGTACCTTAAATTTCGGATAATATCCTTAATTATTATACGGATCCAGACAATTATCAAATAATCAGTTAACCATTTACAATCCTTTGGATACCGTGACATTGTTCTTGCACCAAGTAACAATAATTTGTGCAAAATGAACAAATATATTTATTTTTGAATGTTGCTAGAGTTTTTACTAGATTGCCCGGTAAAAAATGGAAAAATCGGTTGAATCCAACATAATCCACATAGCCAATTTTGATTTTGTTCGCAAATGAATTTAATCAATCGAAAAACAGAAATATACTCCCTCATCCCAAATTAGATGAGTTAGTTGTAGTTTGCACAATTCTTAAGGCAAAGAGGAAAGGGAAGTATGTTTAAGTGTTTTTTACAATTATACCCTTATAGATAATAACTAGTAAAACTTAGAAATGATTTATCTCTTAAACTATACCACGGTTTTTCGTAAACTTTATACGTTGAAAAGCATTTTAAAACACCTACTTAACGAATATAAACATGGCTATCAAATTATACATATTTCTTATAGTAATAATAATCAATTAAAAGGGTAGTTTAAGAAATATACCATTGATTAGTGAGATAGCTCATCTATTTATGGGACGAAATTTAAAACCAACTAGCTCATCTAATTTGGGACGGAGGGAATACTAATGAGTTAGTTGAAATTGATTGGGTTAGATGTTTAGAAATGAAAATAAATTTCGAACTAACTTAAGTTTTGTATACCGGAACTAGTAGTAGGGTGATTTTTAAAACACAAAAAACAAAATAATCATTTCGATAGACATCCCTTATTCCGCTGTCCTGGATGGATTTAACCCAACAGCCCCAAAATAATCGCTAGCAGGCTCAAAAAAATCTTGAAGGTGACCACGAACCAGCTTACATCAATTTGCAAACCTAATAACTAAATTTATTTACAAACTAACCGTAATAGCGATTAGAGAACATGACCGTTATTGTAAAGTTTTCAAAAAACAATAGTATCATTCATAGTTGCCTTACAAAAGTTAAGAGGATTACTGTGTCGTGACCATAACATCACAAAAGCAGTATAATGGAATTTATCTGTTATAGGACCTCAAATGTTAATGTTGTCCTCATAAAAACTCATTAAAGTAGAAATGGCATTAAAGTAACACAGTATCAATCCAGAATCTGTTCTTTTATTTCCTTTATTACACACCCACACATTAATGTCCAAAGGAAACTAACTCATTCATTTATTATGAATCCATATTGCTCGCTCACATCGTTTCTTCCTCCTCCCACTCTGCTCCCTAACTCCCATTTTTTCCGAATCATGCAGATCATCCTCGCCCGAAAAAAAAAAACAAAAAAACTTCTATAAGCAATGTGTCCGTATACATTGCACATACATACTTTTGCGAAAATGATTTGTGACTCCCACTACTCCCAACATTAGGTGGCACTTAAGTGAATCTTTCCTTCAAATATTATGATAAATTATATCTCCAACTACATCGTGATTTTGATTATGTCTATATTCTCGAGAACGCAATCTACTGCCGAAGGCAAAGGTTATTGATTTATAAGATTTAAACTGTGAAACTAAATAGTACGGAGAAGTATGGGATTTAGAGATTATACTTCTTGGCATGTTATAAGTATCTCAATTTGAAGCTTTTAATATGGAAAATCATTGACTTAACCACTCATTGATGGAGATCCATCCACCCTCTGCAATTTCTATTAGCTACTCCTTATAAATTAAGTCGTGTTGCTTATCCAAGCAAAGCTATATCTTTCGATCGACATGCAACTATTAGTTCAATTTTTGGCTATTGATTCTTTATTAGCTCATTCACCACCACTGCGTGGCTACACTTACAAACTATGAAAAGTTGTTTGGGAAGTTTACTCTGTAAATTTCTATGGTATATAGATAATGCCAAAGTATGAAGTGTAAGAAGGAACGTTAGTTTATTCTGTAAATTTCGGTATAATTTATTTTTTTGCAGATTGGAGATAGTTAAATGATGATGAAGGATGGGCTTGCTTTGATGAAGGGGAAGGACTGAAAGATACACTTTGGTAGTAAAAATGGTGATATCCGATCATGGTAAAAATGGTAGGGTTTACAAAGTTAGCTTACGTGGACACGCCACCTAACATTGGGAGCAGTGGGAGCACAAAATTTGAGAGTCACAAATCATTTTCCATAATCTTGTAAAAGAATCTTAATGAAGCCGATTTTATGTCCGGTGTCTGATGACATATAGGCAGCTAAAATGAGTCACATTGTGTGTTATCTAATGTGACAAAAACAGATAAAAAAGAAATCCATCCAATAAACGCATACAAATCTTGGGGAAATATATAGTAACTACCCATAGCAGAAATTAAACTATACATTAAATTTGAAAATAACTCCACGACATTTATGTACTTACGTACCGTACTTAACCATTACTTCTCAATGTAACTTTATCTTTCTATAAAATCCTTTCTTACTCTCTACAACTTTCACAGCCCACAACCTAAGAGAAAATCCCATCCAAAAAAATGCCTAAAAACATTCATAAATCCATCCATGTCTGTCTTTCCAAACTCAAGAGAGCAAAGCAAAACAATCATTCCTCTCCAAGTCTTGTCAATTCCTCTCCCAAGAAATGGATTCTATCTGGTTGCAAACACTCTAGAACTCTTTCTTTCGCAGTCGAAAAAACACCTACATCGTCTTCGGGTATCAAGAGTCGCGATGGTGGTGCAGCATCACTATCGGATACCAAGAGTCGCGAAGATGGTGCAGCAACACTGTCCGATATCGACCGTTTTCTCTTTGAGAATTTTAATTCATTGTATCGTAATGAAAACGATAATATCGTGGTTGATGAGAAGAGTAGTAAGATGATGAAGAATAAGATCAAGAAGAAAAATGAAGATTCTCGTCGTGATAATGGGAATAACGACTTTTTGTTCGAATCGCCTCGCCTTATGTATCCGCCACCGGATAGGATTCGCGCGTCAAGCCGATTCTTTGTTTCTCCGGGTACATCAGGTTCATTGGTTGAAGAAAATAGGTCGAGTACCGGCGGAAGTAGTTCTACGTTTGATGATATTGGTTCCTCCAGTTCTACTACTCATCATACTTGTACCGCAACTCCTAGTGATCAGTCACTTGAGGTTAAAAATGGTACAGACCATAACTTACCCGAGGATAGTGTTGCCGTGTTACGGAATTCTCTGAACCCGTACGACGATTTCCGGCGTTCCATGCAAGAAATGATTGAAGCTAGATTGGATCAAAATCAATCTGTTGATTGGGATTTCATGGAAGAACTACTGTTTTGTTACTTGAAATTGAACGAGAAGAAATCATACAAGTATATATTAGGTGCTTTTGTCGATCTAATCGTAAATTTACGACAAAATAATACAGGTAAATCTCAGACGAGATCGCGTAGAGTCTCAATGAAAAGGAAGGAAATCAAGAAGATTGTGAAGAAGAAAGATCGTGTAACGTAAGATTTTGGTAATTACTTTCTTAATAAAGTTTAATGAGAAAAGCGCATATGGTGGGGTGTCACCATATGTGTAATATCCTGTGGGTAATTAGTAGTAATTATTAATTGCCTCATTTGAAAGAATAAAATTGTTTTGCTTTAATCGTATCTCTTCAAGGGGTTGTTGATATTTCACAAACATTTAGGCGCATTGACGCCGGGATCTACAGGCAATTAGCATATCAAGAAAAAGATTCTTAATATGTAACAATGGGCTCTCAGCTCTCTACTTCGAGGAGTATTTTGTTTGAAATGATATTTGTTTCAACATTCAAATTTGAAATCCTAGACATGGACCACGTCTTTACAAGTGTAGTTTTGCAGTTTCGAGCCACCAATCTTTCTATGAGATGTTTGGCTCAGTTACAGATCTAGAGTTGGAGAATATGTGCAGATTTTATTTATTTTTTCCTTTTATATGAATTTTTTTTCCCTTTATATATTGTTGAGTTTGAGAATTAAGGTGGGCAAAATTACACTTGTGAAAATTTTAGTTTTATTAATCACAAGTTAATTTACACACTAACTTTGTACAAACTCAAATTCTCACACAACCTTACTGGGAACTAATTCCACTACACTCAACCTATCTACCGGAACTCTCACTCAACTCCTTACACTCGACCACTAACTCTCTTGATCGATGCTTTACAAATGAGCACAACCACTTTTATTTATACTAGTGCTTGACCGACCTTGCTTAGCCTAGATACTTCTAGCAACCTTCTCTAACTACTGCACTCTAGATATCTCTAGAGAACTATTTACTTGTACTCACTAACCGAACTTTCTAAATCCCCATAGGACCAACTGATTACTCTAGTTACTTTAGATAATCTAGGTACTTCTAATTAACTATCTAGTAAGTACACCCTAGATTATTCTAGAGAATTACTAAATGGACTTGGACATTGTTAGGCCTCTCATATGAAGTCTGTGTTGGATCTCAACATATATTAATTTGGAAAAAAAAGAGTCTTAATATAGTAGTTACTCGATTTCCAAATTGAATTTGGACTTCCATAAAATTTCAAACACAGTAAGTTAGGTTTTCATCTTAAGTTTGTAATTTTTAAACCAATCATATGTTGTCAAGTGTCCTCACCTAAATATTGAATTTGGTTTTTTGTTTTTAATTTTTTTCTGTTATTTTTAAACCAATCATACGTTACCAAGTGTCCTCACCAAAACGCTCATTTTCACAAAACTTAAAAAAGATCTATTTCGGTCAATATAAAACGAGAATTTCATCACTGTTCAACGTGGAAGCTTTATTTGTCTAGGCCTTTTAAGTCTTTAGAAGATGTTGATGTGTTGCTGATGGTAATGGCCCAATTTGGGTGTAAAAGGAGTGTAATGCTCAGACAAAGATGCGAGCACTTTTATAGTGTGGGTGGAAATATCCTTTGCATACATATCCGCTAAAAATATATGAATAATTGAGGTTTTTGTTGTAGTGGAAATGTAGGGAAAGCAAAGAGGCAGAGAGAAGTTTCTATTGATCTGAGTAATATGTATTACATAAATATATTCCTTTATATACAAGTAGGAAGAGAACCCTAGATACTATATTGGGCCGCACATCCATGGGCTACAAGCCCTACAACACTCCTCCTTGTGCGGTCCAGTAAAACTTCATATGCAGTGCTTCACATTTAGTGCTTCGAATATGGTTCTTCAAATGTCGTCCTCTCCTTGATGACTTGTGCTGGAATCAATTTCCTCATTAAAACTTTGACAAGGAAAAACCCAGTGGGACAAAATCTTGGTACAGCTCTTCACATGTAGTACTTGACATGTTGTCTCGTATTTTACATGTAGTTCATCACATGCAATACGATCTTCAAAGATCGACGAGTCTAAGTTAATTTTCTCGTTAAAACTTCGTTAGGGAAACCCAAAGGGACAAAACCTGAACTAAAGAAAAAGAGTACAATATTAAGTAAACTTAGAACATAGTTGGATACATATACGTTGCCTCATTAAAACCTTGACAAGAAAAACCCAGTGGGATAAAACCTTGACGAAGGGAAAAGAGTACAACGTGATAGATACAAGTAAAGGTGATCCGTTGCAGATGATCGCTTTGCTCCGTTGAAGTTGACTAGTTGCTTCACAACTCCTAAGGCATAAAACCCTCGTGGGAATAATAGCCTTAGCTGGGAAATTACATTCCGGTGTTTGTTGTTGTCTCATTCAAAACCTTTCCGAGTAACAAAACCATGTGGGAAAAAGCAACCTCAGTGAAGGAAAGTAGTTCAACACACTATTATGCTCCCCCTGATGTCAGACAATTTTCATTAGTCTAATGCAGTCAAGAGGAGTTTATCACACTTTACTTTGGTGACTTGAATGTTTATAAGATCTTATTGTTGATTCTGGAAGTTACATTGCTTAACAGACTATCGCGTTTCATTTCTTTGATTTAGATATTTTCAGTAATATCAACGCGATCTTTATGTCTTCAACGTTCAACATACTTGATGCTTTTAGTGTTGTGTCGCTAAAAACCTTGTCGAGTAACAAAACCCTTTGGGAAAAACTATTCTCGATCGAATGGAAAAAGAGTACAACACAGCTTCAATTTCGAAGTAAAATATGTCGACATCATATCCTTGGATCCTCCCCCTGATGTCGGCATCTCCCCCTGATTACTTTCAGAGTTGTTCCAGACAGTTCCTTTAGTCATGTACTTTTCGAAACTGAATATCGGTAATGACCTATAAAATAGTCTACCATATCCCCCCCTCATTACTTTCGTTGGAGAAAAGATTATTGTTCCTTCATAATCAACAAATTTTGGATTGCACTTTCATTAGCATTCCTTTTTATATCTTTGCAGCGATGAAACAAATTTATGTCAATGGTTACTTTTAAGTACATGATTACATTCACTATACCATTCCAATGACGTTGCGTTGGCGCTGAGCTATATCTAGCTAAGAAGTTCACTGAGGATGTAACATTTGGCCGAGTACATTATGTTAAGTACAATACTGCGTCTATTATACTTAGATAAGGAAAGTTCATCTCCCGACACAACTTCGTCGTCTTTCTTTAGACGAATTGATCATTTATGTACATTTGAAACTCGACTAATCATGGGAGTGCTAGCAGGATGCATGTCCTTGTTAAATTGCCTGAAAATGGACATATACAAACTGGTGGAATAATATACCACAAGCTCGGTCTTCTAGTTCAGAACATAGATAAGATCGAGATTTCCCAGGATTTTCATCTCAAATTCAGATTTTAAATAGCTTGTAAGATCTCTTATTCCATTAAGAGTACTTATCATGTCCATTTCATTGACATGGATAGCTATAATTCTGAATCAGGAACTTATTTAATACGCATGGCACAAAACCGTACTTGTTTATCCCTTCCCAATCAAATAGTCACTTAGACGGGTATACCACATCCGCCTGATTGTTTAAATCAATAAGTGAGTGTTCCAGTGTAACTGAAAACACACTCCGTGGTTTAGAGTCATTCGACTTGGGAAGCAAAAGGCCATCATGCACTTTTGCAAATATCTTTGAGTCTAAATCTCCAGAGATATAACCACATTTACTATGTTTCAAGTTCTTTTGAAACTACCAAGCAAATTAATTAACTGAACATTATGATATTCAAAAGAGTATGCGATCCAAGGGTTTGTGAGAAACCTCACGCCACAAGGTGATTCTTTATACTTTAAGACCTCATCCCTCTCACTACACTTTGTGACAAATAACCACATATGTCCCACAGGATTTACACTTGGTTGGTTAGCACTACCACACCAAATACCCGTATATTTGTCAAAGAACTAAGTTCTAACTGGATTGCGTGGGACAAATATGCTCTTTATTTGAAATTAATCAAAATAAAGCATGGTTCGATCTCATTGTGCTCTATTTCTGGAGCAACTATTTATGGATTATATCATCATTGTGCACGCATGATCCTTCCATTGACTCATGTGCATTCTCATAATCCGTCAGGATTTCATTGTTCTCTAGAATCATTTAAAACTTCGGAGCGTCCTCCAGTATTGATTCATGGACATAGTCAGAGTCAATAAAATGAGATGATTTCATTAATGTTACAAATTAGGTTGTGCCTTACTCATCTACTTCCTTTCTAGGTGAGTATTGATCGAACCTGGTGGTCTCTCCATCTTCCTTTGTGGAGCCACGGCCTTAACTACACTTCCACCAAGTGTAGTTGCAACACCTTAGTCTATGGTGTACCCCATACTGAGGATTTCTAACCTTGCAGGATTATTTATAGCTGGTATGTGTGATCTTGTCATGTTGCCGATATCAGTGAACTTTCTGAAATCGATTATTCTTTATCACTTCACATTTACATTTGTGGAGTACAAGAATTAATGTGAGACACAGTGGGAACACACCACGACAATTCTTGTCGTTCCCTTAGAAACTACTTTTTCTTATCTCCCCCTAACGACAGGAAGACTGTCTCATTAAAATGGCAACCCGCAAATCTAGTGGTAAGATATCTCCTTCCAAAGGTTTGAAAATGCGGATAATCGTTGGAAATTCTTGTCCAACATAGTCACTTAATCGTTTTGATGACCCATCATAGTACGATGTGGATTCGTAAGGGCACATATATAGTGCAACCAAAAATGCGTAAGAACACAAAATGTCAGACTTATATCCTGTTACCAACTGGTACGCAAGGAATGGTTGACCAATTGTGGGTCTAAAACGAATAAGTGAAGATGCGTATAATATTGCATATTCCCCAAGCAGTTAAAGGTAGGTTTGTACGCATAACCATGCCTTAGGAACCATCTGTAACCTTTTGATGATAGCCTTTGCGAGACCATAAGGTATAGGATGCTCTGCATTGATCCTATTAAATATGCAATAACCATCAAGTCCTTTTGATGTACACTAGCTAGCATTTACAAGGGGTGGAGAGCCCTTACATGTACAATATGTGCTAGTAGTTTTCCAAACGCAAAATTTCTTGGGAACTATAACTAGTCCAAAATGTCAAAACATTCACCAGAGCCATAAGTCACTTTAATGGTCCGGTTTCTGCATGAATATTTTTCTAAATTTCACCTTGTTTTATTTGTAAAAATGGGTAGTCTACCATTTGCATCTTAGGATGGTCTCAATCCTGTTTTACTTTGTAAAATAAACGATATGCTTTCTTACTTTAAAAGCTGAATGGGAAGGGAGTGGTGTATCTGGTACATTAGGAAACACTTATTATGAGATATGCGGTACTTCGCATTATGTCAATCTTTTTCCCATTACATCGTCCTGTCAAATAAGGTGATGTTTGTGTGAGTCCTTTCAAAACAAAACATCAATCCACAACCAAAGTGCCTTTATGGTCATGTCAAAGTCTGTATGAATCAATTCCTACATTTCATTGTCGGGGTCAATATGGATTCCATAATCCAAATACTAGTGATTTACAGTTCACCAAATTGACTCATTATTTTCTCTAAAATGTGATTCCTTTCACATTCATTAGAGGTAATTTATAGATGCATTCCCATTCTCACAATGAATTTTTGTACGATGACCCTTCGCACAGATTTCGTAAGAACTTGACAAAGTGTGATTAGCTCTTAGTTCTTACAGAGCTCATGTAACTTTTAATCTTTATACCAATTAGGCAACAAAGATTGAAGATTTCTTCGCTTGGCTATTACATGTAATGATCCAATCATCACATGGTATTATATAAGGAAACAATTCAACAAGCAGTTTAATATATTCCTTAAGAGCTTCGTGTAATAAGTGGTGTGGCCTTATTACGTAACAAAAGAAAATTTATCTCAGTTACTTTAGAGTGTTACAGTTCATGAAGATCATATACTTTTCATCATAATATACGAATGATCCTTTTAACTCAAGTACTTTTGAGTATATCTCAAGTGCTTTAGAGTATTTCAGTCTCATGAAAATGATATACTTTTCATTCCATAAGTACAGACAATGAATTAAGTTCTTCGCAAAAAAAAATATTCTTTATTTTAGTTTAAAAAAAAATGTTTATTAAACTACCATACAATCAATAGTCTAGGATCAAATCATACAAAATTTGAATAAAAATAATTAATAATCTTATCAAAATGTAAGTGTATTAATTGGGAAAGTTTCTTATTGCCACTGAAGTTGACAAGCGGGGGTATGACTTTCTTTCAACATATAGTGAGTTTGATGTCATTTAAACTCCCTATATATCTTGTTGTTGGCTGCTACTATATGATACCTGCATTCCATCACTTGTACCATACTCAGTAAATGTTTATACCAAGCGTCCAACTCTCATTCCAATGAGTCAGAATTACGTCTCTGTCTCATGCTCAGTAAATACATTTACTTTGTATTGTTACTACTTGAGACAATATTACAAGTGTTTTAAATTCCAATGAACATTCAAAATTTCGGGGGAAAATTTCATGAATGTTTCAAAAACTTCCTTCAGAACATTCCATCGTCTGAAATTAATATGTCGCCTTAAAACGTAGAAGTTATGCCTTCATCTTTTGAACAATGCATCGTTATTGGTTGAAGGTTTTCATGATGGAAGTAAATAACTTGTAAACACAATTGACTTCTGTATCAGAGGCTCTTTAATGGCACTCAAGTACTTCCGAGTCCAAAAGGTCAAATTTTAATCGAGTTGGTTTAATCAGAACCAGGTCAACGGATTGGTCAATGCCCGGTCCATTGGGTTGACTATGTCATGGTTAACAAAAGTCCACATATATGTTCCATTATATATGAAAGTGCTCAGGTTCATTGATAATAAACTTGAAACTATTAGCATATAGGCCCAAATATATTGTTAACCTTAAGATTGGAAATTTCATTATCCAATTGTAGTGATTGGAAAACAATTGTAACCATGTCCAATGATGATAAATTTTTTACATAATATTCATCAAAGTATTTCGCAAAAAATAACAAAATTTCAAGGTAATCCAACGGCTAGATAAAAAGATATACATGACACCGTATGACTGTTCCAATTCACGTTTCTGTGAACACAGTTGGAAATATCACGTACTTTGGAGTATTTCTCATGGTTGAATATTTATGAAATTTATACAGTATATCCATAAAAACAATATACAAAACATACCAAAAATATAGAATAATCCAACGGTTGAAATTCTCAAAACTTAGGTTTTTCGACGCTATTAAAAATTAGGGTTTTCCTGAACTACACGGTTTTATTAAAATCAGGTTTTGGAAATTGCATCATATTCCGATTTGTTTGGAATTTTAACACAGTAAGTAATACCTAATAGGGTTGAACATATTAAAATTTCATGAACATCTAACGGTGGAATCTCTATGTTTTATAATCATACGTTTGTGGAACCCTAATATATACTATAAAAACAAAATATCTTTGTTCAAAAGAAATACCTGGTAACGCATCCATGATGATAAACAAATAGGATCAGAACCACGCTAATCTTCAAGAAATAATCCATAACAAATCTTGAACGAAGAAAGAAAAAAATGTCAGTTGGTAGAGTCGTGTTTGATAACGTGTTGTAGTGGAAATGTAGGGAAAGCAAAGAGGCAGAGAGAAGTTTATATTGATCAGAGTAATATGTATTACATAAATATATTCTTTTATATACAAATAAGAAGAGAACCCTAGATACTATATTGGACCGCACATCCATGGGCTACAAGCACTACAATTTCAGAGTATTTGCAGTCCTCACTCAAATCTAAACCCATTGTTGTCCTCCTTTTTCGTATTTCTCAGTTTCTTCTTCTCCATTTCAGAGCTGGTTTGTGGTTTCTCCTGTAGAGCATCGAATCTCCCATCTTAATCAATCTTCGTAAGTCTTTTTCTCTCCCAATCGCTATATTTAATGCATCTATCTAAAAGTAAAAAGTCTGGATTTTTGTTTGTTCACTTTAAAACCCTAGCTTTAGCCTCTTCCTTCGATCAACCAATATTTTCTTCGTACTTCTAGCTCATTTAATTGATTGAAAACCCATGTTTTTATACTACCTTTAAGTCATGTGCATTAGAAAAGATCTCATCTTTCCATTGGTATTATATTGTGTTAAGGAATGGTTGCATTTGATGAAAATTAGAGGGGATTTAGGAGTAATTGATGTGAGAAATGAGTTAATGTTGTGTTTAATGGTTAAATGTGATGATTTGAGTTGATTTGATTCTTAATGTAAATGGATGTCCATCACGAAGAATGTACAAAGTTATTATTTATTTATTTTTCATGAGAACCAGAGAGAGTTTGAGATTATCAATCAAATTGATGATCAATTTCATTCAAATACAACTAAGAAGACGAATCACCAGGAAAAAATTATTCGAAATAGCCGATAGATCGAATTATTCACAGGAAGAACAGAACACTTATTCATAAGCTTTGTACATTTCGGATTTTGCTAAATTCATTCGAAAATTTCGAATATCAGCCTAACCCAAACAGCACAGCTGCTTTGACCTCTCTCTACTCATTCTTCAAGGTATTTTTATTCCTCGGATTTCCTCCATTACTACTTTGATCGTCTCTGCCAAAAGAAAAGGAAACAACATTGCTCTACTGCTGTTTGATATAATGTCTCAATGAACTAATGGTCACGTGCCTTAAAAAAAAAATTGTTTTAATCAGTTGGTTTTGTTTACTTAAGGTTTTTGGGTAATGGGTCTTCATGTTGATAGTCCATATTGGCCATTTGTAATGCATTTTGTTTTGTTAATGCATAGTTCAATTGTGGTATCCCTCATCTTACAGTTGTGATTCCTAGTGCTTAAGACCTATACTCAATTGATAGGTTGAGATGAATGGTTCTGCTACTCTACCAAGGAGTAGCCTGCTAATATTTTTATCAATAAATTACTCATATTTTGAGCATAAAGATTGCTCGTTTGGAACGTCAAGTTCTAAAATTGGTTTATTCTGTAGTTCATATAATGTGATGGGTTGGTATTCACATTTTATTTTGGTGTTTAACTGCTTATGTATTTGATGGTGATTTTGACATAGAGGAACAAATTGTTCCTTTAAATCCATTTTCTACGGAGTTTAGGAAATTACACATTCCATTGAATATGCATATGAGCATGGGTAGAGGACTTGTTTAATGTGATAAAGAGGCGATGTAAGGAGCGGACTGTACAACCGTTCATGTGCATAATTGCTGTTAGAAAGGAATGCGAGAATTCACTCAATGCGATGCTCAAAAATGTCATTGGAACTCTGGATTTCCGCATTAATTACCTATTACAGGGGGAGACCTATCCTGAGGTGCATTATACTTCGATAATTTGCTAGTTTAAGTTTGTGGCTTAACTGTGACAGTTAAGAATCACTTCAAATTTGAATTCCTTGATTGCCCAGGAAGTTGTGAAGGCTAAGATGTTACCACCGTGTCATTTTGAACTGTAGTTTATGGGAATTGATATGCACTTATATACTAAGGGCCCAGAATATGGAATTCTGACCGTTCTTCAATCCGCTTTCTCTTCCATTCAGTGCTCGCCTTATGTTGTCCGTCAATACTTATGTCTGTGACTTTCTGTTCAAGTTGAGTCTCAAGCTCTGACAATTGAAGTTTCCCAGGACTAGCAAAAATCAAGTAAACTATGCCTATGACTTATTAGGTTACAAGTGTTGTTTGTTGTGAGTTGTATATGCCAAATATTTGCTCCTCTCCAACAGTTAATCTTGTGATGGTATCAACTTCAAGGTTTTTACTGCACGAATTTACTAGGAGTGTAGTGAAGATCAGCATTGAATTCTACCTCATTAGTTGTTGTGCTGAATATACTAGGAGTCTAGTAAAGATCGGTGTTGAATTCTTCTTGTGAAAAATTGGGGCTTGGTAGGCTGATTTGATAGTGAAAGAGTTGCTATATGTGTATTTCCTAAAAGATAGAATCTGGGATTGAAGTCAATAGTGGTGGGTTTTGTGGGAGAAAAGATAGGAATGATGATTTTTACGTACAAATTTAGATTGTTTTGCCAATGTAGTTTAAATTCAGATTGTTTTGCAAATGTTGCTTTCTTGATCTTCGGTCTGGTTAGTTTCTTAGTCGTCCCCCCACTGCGGCAGCAGTCATCTAGTGATTCTTATCTTCAGTTCCTTGTACTTGACCTGTAATTTTTTATTTTTTATTTTTTGTATAGATGGGTGGCGTATCTTGTTAAAGACTGTTGATTAAGAGAGTTGTTCTTAGTGTTTTGCAATCATGGGGGGTTGGCAAAGGCATATACAATCTATCATTCGCCACGCGGGTAAAAAGTTGGAGCAAAGTTGTAGCCCGCCACTCAGTTTACCAAGTGCTCGTATAAATGCCTCTTCTACTTTATGTACATCCACTACTTTGAGTATCTTTTGCTGGAATGCTAGTTTGTTTTTCATTTGAAATAGGATGGTTTTGTAACATGGGTTTTTGTTGCAGGTCAATTTCGTTATCTACACAGAACATCAAACACATCTCCGACAAACATTCTCAGGCCTCTTCACCAGTATCTGCAGCAATCGGTAATATAATCTTAATGTTACTCACTATCCTCTTAACATGGATTTGCTAATGATGAAATTTCTTAGTTTAAGAAAACTCTTCTTAGTTTAAGGAAACTGAATATGCTCCAAGATGGTAATGGGTAGAGTACTTGGTTTCTTTAGATACAATTTCTAGGAATATTTTAGTTCATTTATATAAGTTTCAAAAAACTCATATAAAGATTATATGCTTCGGCATGTATCTATGTTGTTATATATGTTATAAGCTTACCGCGTGCAAAGTGCTTTACATCATTTGCGGGATCAGTTTAGTGTATGACTTTTATGTACAGTTGACAAATATTAAATATGCAAAACTTGTGGACTTTATCTAGGGTTCTCATTACGATTGGGTGTCAAACAAACTGACTCCACCAAACCTCAAATTCTTTTACATTCCGCAGCTTTTGCTCTACTATTTTTTCTTAATTTACCTTAGTTCAGTTTATTAAAATAAGAGAAATGGTAGTAAGCTGCCCCTTAAGGGAGTTGCACTGTGCAACCACTCATGCTATCCGTTAAATCCTACAACTAATTTGTTCCTTCTTTTATACTGGTATACTGTTAAATTTAAATTGCAGGGAATTTCTTCTTCAAGGAAGTTGCTTTCAGATGCATCCTCTGACCAGACGCCTGTAGCAAATCCACTGTCGTCACCTGTTTTGCAAATAGGTGACGGGACAACTGAAACCCAAGCCATGGTCCCTAAACGTGCCAGTGTTCAGGCGGTGTTGAAGGACATAAAACAGGTATGGAGTTGTTATATTTGAGTGTATGGATTTGTATCTTGTTTGATGTGAATTTAAGTTATCTGCATATACGGTTGATAAATGCAAAGTACTTGCTGAAACAACAACGAGAAGTATATTTCAAATTTGGAGATGATATCCGGAAGCTCCTTAAAAGAGTTGCATTATGCAACCATCATGATATCTGTTGAATAAATAACTCACATGCCCAGTTCATCCTCAATCAACATCCCATTAGATGGCTTTCTGTAAGGTGCAATTATTTTTTAAGTAGCTACCTGTTAGTTCTCCGCTTTCAGAATTATACTGTTGTAAAGAAAATATAGTAATTTTTTTTCATCCTTGGTTGATCTGACTACAAGTATTTAACATCTCTACTGGAGATGATAAGACTATCAGTCAAAAAAAAAAAAAAAAAAAACCGAGAAAAATAAGGAATTTGAAGGAAACAATTCTTCTGATTTGGCACCTGAGGAGGATCGTGTAGTGTGTTTTTGTTGTTGTTGTTGTTTTGGCTTTTCCTCCTTCATAACTTTTGTTAGCCTTGGCTCGTTCCAAAAAAAGAATTTGAAGGAAACAATTCTTCTAATTTGGCGCCTAAGATGGGCCGTGTGGTGTGTTATTTTTCTTGTTCTTTTAGCTTTTACTTATTCATAACTTTTGTTAGCCTTGGCTTGTGCATAAGCTTCGCCGTGCGCATAAACTTTTGTTGGTTAGCCTAATGCTCAGTTTTCTTGCGCAACTGTAGAAGTTAAACAAAATTAGAAATATTCATCTTCTCGTACTTACCTGATTGGAGATTATATTTCAAAAACCATAATGATACTCATGATTACTTTCTAGTCATACGCAGATATTCAATTTAGAAATCTACTGATTTACAATAATAGGTCCTTCATTGCTACTTATAAGTGACGCCCTGGGTCTTGTACAACCACTTTCAAGGTCGAACAGCTCCATGCGTTGCTGACATGTGTCTCGTGGTATTTAGATTGTAGTTTGCTTCACAGTAATGGTGCCTCATTCCATACATCCCTGCTATTTATGTAATTTCTCCATAAGTCATTTTAATAGGCAACCTTGTAATATCTCAATAATATGTGGTGGTTCAGAGTCCCAAGAAAGTTAATCTGGTTGCTGCATTGGTTCGTGGAATGCGAGTGGAAGATGCTCTGTTGCAACTGCAACTTACAGTAAAACGAGCGTCAAAGACCGTCTATCAGGTAAACTTGTAACTGTTCAATTAAACTTATGCTTGAATGTATCGAGGTAGCGGAGGAACCATTATGTACTGTTTTACATTCTTTAGGAATTTTCTGTCAAATGCCACATATGCGAAATCCCTCGCCACTAATTTTCTTAAGCTTTTACAAACTCACAGTTTATGCTGTCTCAGATCATTGCAAATGAGCACATTCTATCCTTGCCTTTGTGATTTTGCTAAAATTTCAAGCTCTTGTATTTTCACTGATGTGTGTTCATTCCAATTTTATTGCTCGAGGATGTATGAAAGTGATGTAATAGTGACAGCTAGGTATTGATTCTATCAATCAATCATACGAGTGACACTGCTCAACTTGAACTAATATTTGTTCATGCAGGTTATACACTCAGCCCGTGCCAATGCAACTCATAATCATGGGTTGGATAAAGATCGGCTCCTAGTTGGTAAGTAAATTGCAAGAACTGCTTTTGTTCTTTCTTTGCTATTTCCTTCTCCTTTGATACACTAATTAAGAGATGCTAAAATAGCTATGCTAATAATACTTTCCCATATTGTTGTGTGACAGCCGAGGCGTTTGTAGGAAAAGGGTTATTCAAAAAGAGAGTTTCATATCATGCAAAGGGAAGATCTGGAATGAAGGTACGAGCAGAGTGTAGGTTAACTGTTGTTGTTAGAGAGATGACCCCTGAAGAGGAGGCTGAGATAGCCAGACTAAGAGTACACAATTTCCGCAAGCTCTCAAAGAGGGAGAGGCGATTGGTTCCACATAAGCTCATCGAGACTACCCCTGTATGGGGCCGCAAAAGCAAGGCCAGCAACTCAGAGAAGAGTTCCATGGCTTGAAGTAGAATTTTCAGAAAAAATCTTCTTGCAAAATCAACCACCTTGGTCTAAATTTGATTCTATAGGTGGACAGTTTTGCTTCAATTTAAGAGAAGTAGTTTGTTTTTGTACCTAGGGTTTGTTGTGTACTCTTCTGCCGAGTAAGGGTTATTTCAGAAACACGCTGCTTGCAGAACTTATATTGGAGTGGTGTACTGACATGAAGTAGACATTTTTGCTTCACAATTTTAAGAGCAATAAATTTTGTATTTTTGGGCCATTAAATGTTCTTCTGTTCCTTCTGGAACTCCTGCGCTCCATCTTGTCATGTTATTGAAAATTGTCAGATCTCATCAAGATTAAAAAGATTTTGTTCGTCATTATATTATCTGTTTTCAAAATAAGATTGTTCTTACAATAAAAGTCATTTTCTTAATAAATACTTGCCCATAGTTTTCACCTTCACTGGAAAATCCCAAAGAGGAAATCACTAGTCTTGGTTTGTTCATACTTCATACTACTAAAAACTGCTAATTGAAGAAGAGATCAACCGAATTTTTTCATTTGTTGAGTGGATGTAATCAATTTTGGCAACTTAGTTCTTTTCACTTTGCTTTCATTTTCTTGAAACTCCTTGGGAAATATCCTTCTTATCTTTTTCAAGTTTGGGAGTTGCTTAAAATACCAAAGCGTGTAAGCAGTACATTTATTTAAGTTACATATGTAAATGGAAATCTTCTCAAGTTAATGCGAATTCAACAAAGAAAAGAAGTACTTTGATTGAGTATTTGTATACAGTATTTTAGTACGACATACATGTTCAATCTCTATATAACCACAGGTTTTGGGTCTTTCAGGCTCATTTTAGTTCATTTGAACCAAGTGTCACGATAATTGATAATAAAACTGCTGGGAACTAATTGTCATGGGGGGATTGTTAATAAAACTGTCGAGCATTAAAGAATACCCAGCCATATTGTTAATATAATTGTCCTGTACCAAATATCCGTAATTACAACAAATTATACTGTCTGCGGCTGAGTTTTGAATATTCCATACTGATGGCTAGGTTTTAGATATTACGACCTAGCCGTAGAACTAAACAAGTTGCAACTACATCAATTTACAGCTAAGAATAATCACCTATGGCTTGGATTTTTACGATGAAAAATCAGATTTTAAAAACCCAGTTACAGCTAGAAATTCATCATTTTCTAGGCGTAGAAAGGTTTACGGCTATGAAATTCTGATTACGACCCAGCCGTAGGTGCACCTTAAACGAAAAAAAAACTTAACTTTAAACGAATATATCCTATTTCAGCCACCAAAAACAACGAAAAATAGTGGGTTTTTTAATTCTTACCTAACAGAAGTTGTGCCTGGATGATTAATTGGTTGTTGTGGTGTTTCAAGATAAAAAAATCGGCGGTGACAACTTTCAAACCCAGATCACTGGTATCATTACAAAAAGACTTTACCACATACTACAGTAACGTCGACATGTTTCAGGTTCTTGGTCGATGAATTCTTCTTTTTGTCGTTGTAGTTGATCAAATGGACATGTAAATAGTTTTAGAATTTTGTTTGTGAATAGTAATATGGTAATGTGATTTGATCAAGGAATTACTTGCATTTTTCTTTTCCTTTTTCTTGATAACCATTTGCTATGCATTAGGAGTCAGGACACCCTCTATCCCGAAACCTAGATAGATTAAGCCTCTCTAGAATTTCAGCAGCCCTTAAAATAGGTTTGTTTTCTTTCAAGTGAGCTCAATTCAAGGCTTCTCAAGCCCAGGGTCACGCAAGTAAAGGCCAATAGGTCAAACACCAGATCCCCACTATCTCGCAATTGAAAAACTTCTCAACTTCTCGGCAATCTCACTAGAATGAGCAAAAGGCAGTTCTCAATTTTAACTTCACAATTGAGAAGTACGGAGAAAATATATCCAAAGCCAGATCTCACTATTTAATGGTCCAAAAAAAAAACTGTTTAGAAAGTATTTCTGGCAAGCAAAAAATATGCTAAAAAACCTGCCGTGGCGATGGATTTACAAAGGCAAATTAGAAATGCTTTGGTTTTTCCCTGTGAAGATACGAAACTCAAGGAAGACCAATTTGTGCAGTTCAAAATTACTCATCAGATGCGAGTTCTCTACTCTTTTTTCTGAGGATAGCCTGAGAGACGGCATTTCACCACCAAAAAACTATGCTCATTGAATTCCTTACGAGTTCTCATCTTCGGAGTCCTAGACAACTTGAGGATTATCCCTTGTATTACCAGTATGTCTTGACCTCAACGTTCGCTTAGAATTAACATGATTTCCTGACTCCGTATTGGTCTGCCTTGCTGTTCTCTTACTTCTGCGTAAGCTTACAATATCATTTGCTGATAGACCTTTCCTTTTTTGTGGACGATTTCTAAGACGGGTCCTCGCATCATGACCAATATTTTCCTTTTCAGAGCCGCACAAGTTTTCATCACTTTCATTATCGTTTTCATTTTCATCATTATCCTCCTCGTCAGTTTTGTCATCGTAGTTGTGATCATCACTGTCATCCTCACCACCACTTCCTTGAAACTTATCACCAATGTCGTTGATGCTGTCGTTCTCGACTTCAGTATTACCCTCTTCATCATTTTCGTCATCGACATCACCAACATTTTCCACGAGGCTACTACTTTTTCCAGAACTGTCACTAGAAGAACCCTTCTTGCCTTCTTGGCCAACGTCTTTCTTTTCAACCTCTTTCTGCTCTCGACGTCTATTGCTTGTCCTGATCCACAAACCAAATTTTGCAACAGTCAGGGAGAGGAATTGGAGTCTTCTCAGTCTTTTTCGTAAGTAAAAAGAGATAGTTATCATGATATCTGGTGTGCCTTAATTGCAGTATTCACCAGCAAATGATATAATGTTCACAGGAGACGATCACTACCAGCTGCAACCAAGCAAAACTTGTAGATGGAAATGTACCAATAAAGCTGCATATAACTTACCTCCCTATCTGTAGAGCTTCATCAATAGATTGGTCATAGTCATCTGGCAATTAAGAACCAATGTTTAGAGGAGCCCTTGTTAAGACAAATGGAAAATGAAGCATAACTGAAAGCAAAAACGAAATGATGGTGGCAGGTGTAACAGTTCCGCAACAATGACACAAGTAAATAATTAATCGACATATCTTCTATTTTCAAAAGGGATACTAGACTTCCCCTATACATATCGGCTATCATGCTAACTATTGCTGCTGTAGCTCTTGTTATCCATTTCACTCTTTAGTGTTGTTACTTTAATCATTATCTAACAAATAGCTAATTAGTTTAAAAGCTACTTTTACGGATTAAGTAAGAACGAGAAGCCCTAAATGTTGTTGTATGGAGTGTATTAACAGCAAATAAGAAATTTAGCGCTTGGCTCAGGTTTCCTTGCAAATTTTCAGTTGTTCAGTGCACTGTAGGACCTAGATTATTATTAATGCGCTACAAACATAGGCCAAAAGGTAACCATGTCATTTGAAAATAGTCAGCTCTGAAATCTGAAAGACCAAGTATGTCTTAACACATAGGAATCCTCTGAAATACAACTTATAGTTAGCTTTGTGCACCAAAGAAATTTGCATCATGAACACAACAACAAAAAAAAAAAAAACTGTCTCCAGAAAACACAAGGAAATCTGTACATACCAAATGTGTAACTGACTGGTTTACGGTTGCGCTGGGGACGATTTGTCCCTATATGATGAGAATTTAAAAAACCATGCAGAAGCATTACTTGTGTTTGTTGGCGCTTCAACGCCCTTTCTTTCTTCTGCAGAAAAGCAAGAGTACAGGCTAAAAGACACATATATAGAACTGATAATGCATAAGTGATAACCATGCACATGCTTATCTTCGAAAGCCTCTGACAATTATTCAGGACCTTCACTTTATCCTCAAAGAAAATGCCAATACTCAGTGTTGTAACCGGTGCAAGAGCAAAAACTCACCTTCTGAAGTTTCACAAGAACAGGAATGATATCGTTCTCAACAACCTTTCCCACAGCTGCTTCCACCAGAACCTTGCTAGATGAAAGTTCACTCTGCCATTACCAGCAGAAAATTAATAACTTTTTTACAATTGCCTCAAAATACAATTCAAGTATGTGCACATACTGATATTTGCTCAAATTCCTCGAGGTTGGTCGCTAGTGTTTCCCATTGAGAACTGTTTGGTGGTTGTGCTAAGCGTCCCTTTCCCTTTCTGGGAGTATAGTTGACCCTTGTTACTTCCTTGTATAACCTAAAACCAATAACTGAATCTCCATCGTACCTTTAATAGGATACCAAAGAAACTCAACATAAGGTACAGAAGCTCAGCATAAAATATGCATACAATATAATTGAAGTATAAGCCGGTACTCAGAAATTACCAGTAAGCAGTTCCTTTCCCATTTTCTCCTATCTGATCCTTACGGAAAGTAGAAACCTCCGTTCCAGTTTTCAGTGCGTCATGAACATAATCCAATGCATCATTTTGCTGTTAAAAAAGTGAAGAAGGTTATCTTCCTTACTTTATACAAGGAAACTATACTGTCGCTAATGTATATTCCAGCTTGACAAACACCATGTTCAAGCAATTCATAACCAGACTGGAAAGTAGGAAACAAGATAGGTAAGAAGCCATCAGTCATCAACATGTGAAGCAACAAACGTAATTATAGTATACCAAGAGAGCGCTAATCCGGACAAAATAAATATGCAATAAAACCCATCACTTCAACATGAAGAAAAGTGGGAAATATCTATTTACATCAGCACGGACTTCACAGAGCGCTTTCAGGATAACTAGACGAACTGTAGGGTCAAGGTCTTTGTATCTAGAAATCTCCTCCCTGCATAAACAAGACCAACAGAAAGACATCAGGGCCACAATAAAGAATTAACATACAACTAAAAAGATTAAGAATTTAAGTTTACCCTCCATGAAATGCAGCAAGTGGAAACTTCCCTTCAGCCACCTGCTCCAACAAAAGCAAATAAGTAATCTTAGCGAAAGAGAATATCCATAGATCAAAAATTACAGACTTAGTAACTCTAGAATGACCTACCCATTGCCACCATTCATCCAGTTTCTTACAAAGGATTGTAACCCACACATCAGGATCAGTCAACGTTTTGCTTACCGGTGGTATTCCCTAGTAAAAAGAAATGTCAGCTCAAAATAAACAAAGGTAACTGTTGAAGTCTGTTGCATGTGTTTCTTAAAACACTTTTTTGGAACTCAAAGCCTCCGATAATGAAAGCAAAAGTTACTATTTTTATCTTTCAGATATATTAAACAAAGACAATACTAGTAGAAAACGGACCTTTTTAGCACAAGGGAGATGTAACAAAGATTCATAACTCATCAGAAAAAAATTCCATACTACAATTTTCAGACTACAAGAATTATATACACCCCCATGGATTTCCTCGAGGGTGACCACCGACTTAAGTGCCTGACAAGTCTGTTGTTATCAGTAGCATAATTTAGCGCACCTACAAGTTGTCCAGCACAATCATGGCACAAAGAAGCACCAAGGTCTTGGTTATATGGTGTTACATAAAAAATTAGTGGTAATAGATCTACTTAATTAACCATAAGATTTCACTATTTCACGGTGCTAGTTGTTATTACCTTAATTAGCGGCTGGCAAAGTTCTACTTGACATCCTTTTAAGTTCATTAACTAAGTAATAGCAAGAAAATGTCTACAAATATGTGAAGTTAAAATCTACCATATTAATACCACACTACCACAATAGTGAGAAAAGAAGAGGTGCTATAACTCATAACGATAAAGTAGTTGATGCTGTCTATACTTCAAAATTAAAATAGGTCTTTCTCTGTACTTGCTGTTGTTACTGGGAGTAGTGTAACCAGTTAAAATTAAAATAGTACAGAACAATTGATGTTAGACAACATTTACAGTTAAAAATTAGTTAGTACTATCTTGCTACACATTACCAAAAATGTAGTTCCTTAAGACCGCAAACTCGGGAATTCCCAAATTCTAACCACACGACGTAATCACCACATGAACATTGCTCTCTCAGCAACCACGAGAACACCATAACGAATTACAAGGTGTTCCAGATAACAAGTACTACTCTCACCACCATGCATTTGCAGAGAACACAAATGATAAATATTATAAAAAGATTACAAAAAATTGAACATTTCAACAGGTAATAATACCTTTTTCACAACAGATTTTGCTAAAAACCAAAGCAAAAAATGAAACCCTAATTTAATTTCACAGATGGAAGTAAACCGAAACAATGTACCTTCAATAGGTAAATATGAAGTTGAGACAGAATATCATTAGGTTTAATAAGACCCGTTTCAATATCTTCAGCTGATATTTCCATATCAATCTCGAGAACAGGCTTAAAAACCTACAAAAAATTACCAAATTAATCCAAACAAAAAAAACATAAAATGCAGGGGAAAAAATCAAAAAAACAAAAAATACCCTAAAAAATCATACTTGTAAGAAATTAAGAACAGAAGCTAACTCCCATCGCTCACGAAGACGATTCCTAGCAATCTGTGACTCAGAAAGTGTAGACTTTTCAGTCGCCGGATCTTCATTTTCAACCTCAATCACTTCTACTTCTTCTTCTTTATCACTTTTCTTTGGGGGTTTTCCTCTCCCGCGCTTTTCGGTCATGGTGGTGGAAACAATAAGTTGAAAGATCTAAGAAAACGATTAGATCTTCCAACAAAAGGTTGAAAAGTGAGAAGAGATTTTTAGGGTTTTGATTTTGAGGAAGATGAAATGAGGGTTTCCTTATGGTTTCAGAGGTAGAATGGAAAGAGAGAGAAATAAAGGAAAGAAATGGAGAGATACTCCCGCCTTATAAGAAAATCAAACCCTTTTTACGGCTTAATTTAACCATGGTTAATATTTTACCTATGTGGTTTCATTGATTTCATCTATCTATGTTTCACTTTTACTAAACTCACATCACTCACATCACTTGTGTCATGTATGCAAGGGGCAACCAAGGGGTCCCTTCTTTGCCCAACGAGTATAGGAATAGTAGAAATTAACGTTTAGTCCCAAAATTATTGGGCTTTGTACAGTCTAGTCCTACCCTCTCAAGCCTATTACTAGGAGGTCCAAATTCACCAAAGTTGAAACGAGTTAGTCTTGTTACGGACGATTCAGTCCAAAACGTTAATTCCGAGTGTCAAATATACCCATCACTTAAGACTTTACCCACTTCTTTATTTCATCATTTCCAATTTTTAAAAGGATCTCCAATTACTCAATCTCGTCTCGAGATTTTGTTTTTCGATTTACCTTGTTTTTATTCGAATCATTTTCTTCGATTTTCCTTGTCAAATCAGATCTGGAAAAAAATAACCTCCAATATGGTAATTTTTCTGAAATTTACGGATTCAAACTGAAATCAATCGACTTCATATTGATTATTTTCGATCAGATACTTTCGAAAACATCATATACTTCATCACTGTTAAACATAAACAATATTCTTTCAGAAATTTCAATTACTAACGAACTCTGACTCTTTTGGTAAGCTTTTAAATTTTTATTTCTTATTTCGATTATGTGATTCTATAAACTATTCGATTCATCATTTGGTTGCTAGATATCCTTGATTAATAATGTTATTATACTTGTTGTTATCGGAAATTTAGTGAAATGAAACCTAGGGTACGAGAAATCCTTGATTAATAATGTTCTATTTGGTGGGAAATTTTTTAAGCAGGTGAAATGAAACCTAGGGTATGAGATTGAAACGCAAATTTTCTGAGTCAATAATATGTACTACTGGTACGCTATAGATTCTACTGCTTTTTGATTGCTATGGTGATTTGCTAATTTTAGGATGTCCTAAATGTGCTACATTACTATGGTATATACAGAAGTGAAGAGCATGTTACATATGTTGAATTTTAGAGATCACATGATGTAAATAGAAGAGGTTTCATGATCACTTTGATTTTTATCTATATGAAAAAGAGACATTCTCATGAAAAGTGAATAGTTAGGTGGTGAGTACGTAGTTCCATAGGTGGAAAGATAAGAAAAGTGTTATGAAATGGTGAAATACAATTTTGTGTATTGTTGTCACGGCAAATTGAGCTTTGTTTAAGAAAAGCAAATACTAAAATGACTTTATATTATTTAGGAAATCGAATACTTGATAACATTAGTGTCTTGGCCTTATCTCATAGGTGTTCTCTTGTGTTTATTTGGAAATGAAGTATGCAGCTTTGACACGTTGATACTGGTCTCATATTTTTCTTTGGTTATGGATTATGTATGTACTTAAGATGAGCTTATGCTTATAATCTGTTTGATGAAATGGTAAAATGAGAATCCTGTCATTAGCTTATTTTACTTCTTAGTAATTAAAGGTCAAAATCAATTACTAACTTGTGGCAGTCCGATACGGTAGGCGGCTGTCGACTGGCGGTTTGGCTAGTCGGACTATAGATGTTAAGATATAGCATTTCTATGAATCCATTGTGTTTGGTCATGGGAACTAATTAGTTATGGGTTTAACAATTATCGATGAAAATGCATTTTGTTAATTTTTGGCATTATGTTGTTTCTTTGTATCTCCTCTTTTTTCTTTCTTTTTTGCATCTTGGGTTTTTCTTTTTGTTTGCTGATAAATGGTTCATAATTATGCGAAAGCAAGCCAGATTCTTGCACTTTTAGCATTATCACTTTCTTATTTTAGCTGTCAACATCTGGTGCGTATGCGAACTTAGTTGTACACGTGTTGAATATTAATGTGTACATTATTATACACTTTTTGATTGTTATAGTGTACATAGTTATACACATGCTAAATATTATGTGTACATAATTATACACATTTTTATTGTTAATGTGTACATGGTTGTACACTTTGTTTATTGTTATCGTGTACATATTTGTACACATTAACAATGTTTGATCTTCTTGCTCTCTTTTTTTCCTATTACAGAAAGGCATATATAGTTGGTGTTATTGGAATCAATCATTTCTATATATACGATAAAGAATGCTTTTATAGCAATGCATGGTTTTGCAGAGTTACCGCCGATTCAGCTTGTCTAGGGAATCCCCATCATTTTTAAATTTACATCCTTGTGTCTGGTTTTATATATGAGTTTGACTACATATTTGGATTATCAGTGTAAATTTTATCTGACTCTTGAATATGCTGGATTGCAGATGGGAAACATAATTATACACATGGAGATTGTTAATGTGTACATAGTTGTACACCTATATGGTTGTGAATGTGTACATGCTTAATTATGATTTGAAGTTCTTGACTGTATTGTACAATGAATTATTCAACAATATGGAATGAGTGACAAACGATTTATGTAAAGGAGGAGCACCAAGTTTTTAGTGTTATTTGATGAAAGAAGAATCGCGACTTAGACTTCAGAGATGTTTTGTTGGAAAAAGGAAGACAATATGATTGACAGAAATAACAACATGAAGGCTTACATTACAAAGATTTATAAATAAAGGGCAATGATATATCACATGGATGCCTGATGCCTCAATTAAAGCATCCACATTCGAATTTAAGGTAATCTCATCTCTTGAACATTTTTGCTTCATTCTTGTTCAGCCTATCCAAGATGAAATTTTGCGTGTGCAATTATCTCATTAGAGATTACAAGTAGCATATGTAATGAACCATTAATAGTGGCATGTTTCGCACGAATTTTATGGGATTTATGAATGCAGGTCCTGACACTGTTAGAATAAGTTTTAGATGTGTGAAAATGAAGGTCTAACTTCTCTGAAGTTGCTCATCCATAGAGTGCATTCAAGCCAGTTTGAGTTCTGAATCAGGTTTTAGATTTGGATATTTACTTTTTTCTAAATTGTTCTCGAAACAAATTGAACTTTGAGTGGATGGGTGAAGAGGTAGTAGTTTCAAATCATAGCTTTATTGCAAGTAAACTGCTCTGCCTTCTCTAGTTTACGAAAATCTGTTGCTTTCATGTACGTTAGGGTAAGCTAATGGGAGAAACTCTAAACAGTGCCCCTGTTGGGAAAACTCCATGAGCATGCACGCAACAGGACCTTGGGAGTGTTAATATTGTTCATGAACCAAGTACTTTTTACTCTTCTTTGCATCTCCTTTTATTGTGCTGGTTCTTTTTGCCAATAGTGTTTTATTTCCTTTTAGCTTTGTATATGTTTTTGCTTTACTTTTATCAGTTTTCTCAGTATTGTTACCATGAAAATATTTGTACACCTGTTGGTTGTTCACATGTACATTGTTGTACACCTGTTTATTATCAATGTTTACATTGTTGTACACCTGTTTATTGTTAATGTGTACATAGTTGTACACATGATGATTATTAATAGTTTTTCTTGTTCAAGTTTAATTTCGCATAAACTATCAGATTATGTTAATATTGGCATCCGGTAGTATCGTGTAGCTGCAATTTCAGAATAGGGAACCAGGTGATGCTTTCAACTGTTAGGACATTTTAACTCATTTTTTGCGTACACATGGTTTCTTAGTATATGAACAATAATCTGGTCTTTTATATGAACATAAATCACATTTTAAAAAGGTGATTGAATGGTTACCGTATCTGGCTTCTTCGTAAGCTTTCTGTAGGAGCATGGTACATAATAGCTTGAGTTTAATTACAACTGTTTCATTTCATCTACGTGTATGCTTGAGCTTACCTGATAACAAAATGTTGCAATTAATAATTCTCAGTTCTTGTTAGTTGTTGTTCTTGCCTGGAAAAGGGTTCACTCTTTATCCAACATGTGTAGATAGTTGTACACATGTTTATTGTTAATGTGTACATAGTTGTGCACATGTTGATTCTTTTTGATGTTGACCATAGTTTTTGAATTATGAAGCCCTTAACCTGACTTTCAATCAATGATTACGTTCGAAAATTGGACTTGAATTTCATACATTGGGGGTGGCTTATGGGATGACATAACCTGAATCTTGTTTTGCATATGTTTTTTTTTCGATGGAATTTACAAAGAATATCTTGACGACATCTATGTGACTACAGTTTTTCTTTACTATCTGGTTTTTTGTTATCTGTACAAAGTGGTGCATACTCTTTTGTTTTAATATTCGTATTTGGCTGCAGACGCCCAAGTGATGATAAAATCTACAATGTTTTCAACAATCAACTTCCCGCATCTCTAAAAAATTGAAATTTGATAAGCAACTCGCGATGGAGGACGTATGAAATATAATTACTGAAGCAGAAGGTTACCAATCACATCTTATCGCCCCAGAACAAGTATATCGATGTCTCATTGAGTCTTCGTTAATTGCTATTAGAGGTCATGAAGAGGTAGTAGTTGATGCAATATGCATTACTCTAACTCATTGTCTATATTTCCTGTCAAACATAGTTGACATTGGTGTAAATTAACATTTTTAAAAAATGAAAATTATATAGTCATATAGGTACTCTTTTTGTAGATCTCGGGAAGAGCTTTCCGAATATATAAAGTTTGTGAATTTTAGATGAGTGGTTTGAAAAATAAATTGTTTTTTAATAATATATATTATTTAAAATTGCTGACATCATCATGAGTCACTGTGGACTAGAATGCAAATATTTGGACTAAAATGTAAATAATAAGGGATATTAGAGTTTTTTCCCATATTTTGGACTAATTTGTACCTAGTTGACTCGGGATGGACTACACCGTACTTTTTGATTGATTTTTGGACTAAACTGTATTTTTACCATAGGAATAAGAGTGGAATACTTGCTTGAATGCTTCTGCACTTGTGAAATATGTGGGTATTAAAGTAATTGCATTAGATTTCATTAAATAGGCTGTGAAGTTTGAGTCATCACACCGGCTAAAGTAATTTCATTAGATTTTATTTTTTATATATTTTTATATTTAGTATATCTTTGTTTTTGTAAATTGGACATATATTTTATTTATATTTATATTTAGTATTTTTTTTTTTTTTGTAAATTGGACATATATTAAAAACTAACTTAGGGATCAGATCAAACATGCTCAAGACTACCTTTTGGCGGTTCCAATCAGTGGTTTGGATCAGTGCCTTGGTCCCAGTCAGTTCAGAACCGTAGTTTGCTATCATCTTGGTATCCCTTTATTTGCTGAGGATGGGTTGTGTTCTTGTTGCAATAAGCCTATGGATATCTTTGGTGATCACGCGCTTCACTGTGCTAATGATGTTGGACTAAAGTTTCGTCATGATTTAGTACGTGATGTAATTGCGAATATTTGTTTCAAAGTTGGTGTCCCTGCACACAAGGAAGTTACTTTGGGTCTTGTATCAGATAATAACAAGGATTTACGTCCAACGGATATCCTTGTTCTCAACTGGGAAAACGGCCAAGATGTGTGTATGGATGTCACAGGTGTCTCACCCTTTACTGGAGATGGTGTTCGTTCTTTCGTCCCAGGCCAAGCTATCTCTAAAGCTATTTCACGCAAACATTCTAAATATTTGAATGAGTGTACTTTGCATGGCTATGGTTTGGGTATGTTAGCTTTTACTACCTTAGGGGAACTTAGTGAAGATATTATATGTTTTTTCAAGCGTCTGAAGAATTGTTTAGTTAGTCATGACGCTGGTAGCGGTCTAGGTAGTTTTATTTTTCACAGATTGGGTGTTGCTATTCAAAAAGGAGTTGGTGCTCAGCTTGTTGCTCGTCTACCAACTAAAATCTCTGTAATCGTTTAAGTAAAATAAACAATGAAATAAACACAAATATTTAATAATTACTTAGGGAGTTAGTAATCCTTTTTTTAATAGGAAAATGGGAATTTATTTTTATTTTATTTATTTTTTTGATAAACAAGGAACCTTTTCATTAATGGGATTTCAAGGTTACAATGAGTTTAAGATCAAAAATAAGAGAATACAAAGTAACAAGAACATAGCGTAAGAGTACAATACCGAGAAATCCGACAAGAGAAAGAGAAGGATTACCAGAGTAAGACAAATACAAGTATGAATAAGATCCGATTAAATCAGAAAAATGATGGTTTTTCTCGGAATTAAATTCCAACCATTTAGTTTGTTTTTCTTCTTTAGAAAGAAATGCTCCCAAAGTAGGAGTGATTTGCTCAAATCTCTTGTAACTAGTGATGAAGCTTCCGTCGTCAAAAAGACCACCGATGAAGATTTCGTCGCCGGATAAGTTGATGATGAAGATTTCGATGAAGAGTTCACCGGAGACAACAAAGATGGAGATTTCGTCGTTGGAGAGCATCACTATTGATCTTATAACCCAATTCAATAACCAAGAATCGCCATTAAAGCGAAGATAAACCTCAAAAGAGTAGATAAAACCACCAAAATGGTGTAGATAAGTAGAAAACACAATAAAAACTAAACTAGTCTACTAACAAGCCTAGAAAACAAGGAATAATGAAGAAATCTGCTTAGATCTAGTCCAAAAATGGACTAGATCTGAGCAGAAAAGGGTTGTTTTTGATGGTTTTGTTGGAGAAGAAGAAGGAGTGAGAGAGAGGAGAGAAAATGAGAATTTATTGAATTTAAGAAATAATAATGTTATCTTGGTCACTTAAGATCAAAGTATTGATCCAGGTAGGCCAATCATTCAACCAATCTACTGAACTTACTAAGGTTCTTGTAAATTTAGCTATAAAATCAGCTATACTATTTGCATCCCTATGAACATAACTACATTTCCCAATACTCAAAATCTGAAAGCAGGAAAACAACATCTCCAATTATATTGTTTGTTGTCCACTTCACCGAGTTAGGATTTCCTTAGATAGCTTTTACAACATTCAAACAGTCTCCTTCTAGATATATTCCCCTTTCTTTCGCCCATAGTACTGCCTCCAATGCTCCTAAGGCCTCAGCTTGCTCTGCATCTACTACTTTTGCTGGGAGACATCGCACTCCATTGCATTGACCTGCAGAGTTTCTTGAGATTAGTCTAATACCAGAAAATATTGAGCTATCAATAAAAGATGCATCAAAATTTATTTTTCTTCACTACTTAACGGAGGTTTCCATATATTCCTATCCTGATCAATAGGATTACTCAATGCATTATGAGTAGGAAAAGAACAATGCCATTCTTCAAGGTTATTAACAATATTATCAGCAATGTGATTCACATCAATCTGAATATTGCCAAAATTCTTAGAGCATCTAGCTTTCCAGATATACCAAGATATGAAACAAACATATTCAAAGCTTTTAAGATCTACTTGTACTCCAGAGTTACCTACATTAAGAATATTACACAACCAATCATACGGATTAGAATTGCAAATTGTGTGATACTACAAATTAGGGTTAACTTTGTTCCAAATATTAGCAGCAACCGGACAGTCAATAAAAAGATGTTGAGTGGTTTCAGTTCCATTTGAACATAAATAACAAGTAGAATTCCTATGTTTAGTAACTCTGGCTAGCTTTTCTTTAGTAGAGACACACTTATGAAGACATTTCCACATAAAGTGTTGGATTCTTGGGGGAAGTTTTATCTTCCAGAAAGATTTCTAGTTAACTGACATGTTATTCTTAGTAGGACAGGCTGCTAGAGACTCATCAAGAATGACCATATAAGCAGTTTTAACTGAGAAGCAGCCATTGTGAGCAGGAGGCCATCTTAGTTTATCACAGCCCGAGAAAGGAATTTTAATCCTTGATATTTCATTAATAGTGTCCTCATCGAATAGAACTTTGAGGGTATCCAAATTCCAATTGTGAGTGTCCCTATCAATAAGTTGACTGACATGTTCCATATTGGCTGAGTAATTAGCAGAATCTGGTGGTTTGTTCCTATTTGGTATCCAATAGAGCTATCTAATGTGGAAGTATTGGAAATTTTCTAGCATTAGATTTATCTAATGTATCTAATGCTACAGCATTGCTAATGCAAGATGAAGGGATATAATCCCAAATTAAACTACTACTAAAATGTTTAGCCTCCTTGGCTAGCAGGTCCGCTATGTTGTTTTCCGATCTTGGATGAAAGAAAAACCTAGAAAATTTTGGCAGTCACTAATTTCCTGTCTAACTTCTTCCATAATTGTCTTTTGCCAAGAGATGAGTGAGTGAGTCTCATTGAGATGGTGAAAAAGGTTCCTGCAATCTCCTTTTATGTTGAAGTTTGTAATACCTAACTCCTTTGCCCATTGAGCCGCATGAAGAATCTCTATTGCTTATGCTTCTTCCGGGGTTGTTGCTCTAATTGGTCTTGTGTTTCCCTTGCTCGAATTCACCTGCATCATCTCTAATAATTATTGCATAGCCACCTGGTTTACCAAGTGGTACCCAAGCAATGTCTACATTTAGTTTGAGTTGGTTTTTGTTTGGTGCTTTCCACTCTTCATCAAAACACGGTGAAGAGTTCTTTTTTGTTATTTTATGTGATCTTGTCTTAGTTCCTTTGTATCGGAATTGAAAATATCTCTGAATGCCTAAGGCTAATTAACTTGTTGTTCTAAGTTTTCCTTGGAAAGCTATGTTACATCTTTCCTTCCATATGAACCAGCTCGTTGTCACTATTACTTTTAAATATATGATACTATTAGGTTGTCATATCCAAGATTTACATATATATCTAAGAAAGTAGTAGTACTGCCAATTTGAAATTGTACCGGGCTAAGTGCGAGCTCCCATACAGATTTAGCAAAATCATAATAAAAGAGAAGGTGTTTTATAGTCTCATATGTATCACAACCAAAATAGCATATTGGGGACACATCTTTTAGAAATTTACAGAGTTTAAAGTATGTAGAAACTGCATTTTGTAGGAATGTCCATGTAAAGATCTTTATTCTTTGAGACACATCCAAGTTCCATAAATTCTTTCAAAATTTATCAGACATGTTAAGATTGTTAAAATTGATGCTATTTTCATTGAGTTTTTCGTATATAAACTTTATTGTGAATTCACCTGATTTTGTTAGGAGCCATCTTAGTCTATCTTTTTTAGATATATTACCTCTACCAGAAAAAAAAAACTTTAATTTTGCATTCTTTGTAGCAATATCAGTTGAAAATATTCATTAGATTTTCATAAGATTAATCTTTAACAAATGGTATAAAAACTGCTCGGCAGAATAAAATCATATTCAAAATTTTCAGAACCTCCTATCTATTTGATATTGTAACTAAGAGAGATAACTAGACATTCATTATGTTGGCCAATATTTTCAATACAAATGAAATAGGTGTTCTCACAACTCATCCACTAATTTTTATTGAAGATTTTTCTGGTGACTGATTGTTGGTTACTTCATCCAGAAATATGCAATAAAATCCAACTACTATGTTTTTTTACTTTTTAGTTATCAAACAAAATTAGTTGTGAAATTTTTGTATTGACGTCGATTAATTTTATGGTCAACGATTAGATTCACCCATGAGATATTCCCGAGGTTACTCATTTTTGTTGTTCAAGCCAAACAATTGTGGTCAATATGCAGTCTAGCAAGGCAAAGGTTATTTATAGATTTTGAAAGAAGGGCAAACCTTAACATATGGGTCTGAAGTCTCAATTTAATAAAAAAATTATTCAAGCAGTAAGTCGGAATTTCATATAAAAAAATTAGGGGTATTTTGTGTTTCCTCCCCTCTAAAGATTGGTAAATTGCATTACCTTCTTTAAAGGTAGCTAATTAACAAAACCTCTCACTGTTACTTTTTCCATCCATTTCCGATTAATTGAGTCAGTATTATTATACACGTGGAAAAAATGTATAAGTGTTGTATGGGCTACTTGAACAACAATTAAAGGGTCACTTTATCTTTTTTTTCTCCATATCGACCATTAGGGAAGTTAATGTAAATTAATATATTTATAGAGAGGAGCTATTGCAAAAATAATAAAAATACATAACAATGCCACCACCATTAACTCTTTAAATCATACGGGCATTAACTTAGTTAGTTAAAGGACTATGGAATAGTTGAAAAGTCCAAACTAAGAATATTTTAACATTTTGGGATAAAATTGAAAATATGATAAAGTTGTTTAATGTTGTGTTATTTACAAATACAATACTTGGGTTTATATTTTTATTTGGGTTTTGAAATGATCTTATTTAGATCTTGTTATGGCATTATTTGATTGAAGTCACCGAGTGTTTTTATGTCAAGTTCGGTTATCAAATTTATTTACATAATTAAGAGTCGCTTGATTTGATTACTAAAGTCAGCTTCGTTAGGTTAGGCTCGGAATATAGAAATGTTGAGACTTGCTCTTGTTACTCACGAAGAACGTGAAGACGTATCAGAAACAACAAAAACACCATCCTTCAGTTAGAGGTTAGTAACAAAATACTTGACTTGTTCCATTTATGTCTTTTATTCTTTCAAGTAAGTATTTATTGAAAACATAACGTACGAAGTAAAGTTTTTTTACAATGTCATTAGTACTGGTGACTTGGTCATTATACATACTGTGATCAAAGTATCAAGGAATGATATTTCACGTAATTCATAATGTTGCATGATTGGTATTATTTTAGTCTTATTTGGGTAATTGCATAAATTACTTGTGTAGGTTTCATATTGTGCATAGTGTCCCTGAGCGGTAATTCCACCAACGATTATCAAGACTGTTAATGCGATGAGGGGTTATGGTGAAGTAATTTATGATCAAGAAATCGTGTAAAAGGTATTACGTTCTCATCCTTTCAAATGTTCTTGATGTTACTGAAGAGTCAAAGATTTGTCAAAATATACTTTTAATGATATTTTTGATTCCCTTCAAGCATATGAACAAAGATTTAAACAAGATGGAAGATGTAGGATTTGAAGAAAAAAACACTTCATGCGAAGAATGGTGAAAATTGGTTTTGTTCAATGTGTAAAACAATTAATCATGCTTCTGATAAATGTTATTTCAAAGACGGTAAGAAAAAAGTAAATGCAATTTTATAACTGTAAGAAATTCGGTCACATAAAAAAAAAACGTGGTGACAAAACAAAATAGGATAATACATATTTTTGTATGGGAGCCATTGATGATGAAGAAGAGGTAATTTTATTGTAACGCTAAAATGATGATGATGAATAATGATATGATATGATAATGATGGCATATTTATGATGATAGAATAAGATATATTGACTCATTTATGGAGGTAGGGAGTTGGAAATCGAATGTGTCGTAGACGTTCAAATAGTTAATGCATTTTGTGTTACCTTATTTAATTGATTTGGTATTTAGATTTAAGTATGATTAGTCCTGGTATTTAGGTTATTGTTAACTGTTTTGATTAAGTATTATTGGATCCTAAAAATTAGGAATTTATATTATTCGTGGAGTAGTGTTCAACGAAATTATAATGCCTATTTAAGGTTTTTATTATTCAATGGAAACTTAATCTTATTTCCATATATTCTTTGTTCAAATTTTTTTATTCTTCCAATTCTTATTTGCTTCTAAAAGTTGTTGTTCTAACCAAAGAAATAAACTAATAATTTCAATACCAAATCACCTTTTGAAAACATGTGATTGGAATGTTCAATTAGGATTTTTCAATATTAAGACATTTTTTCATGATTTATTTCCCTATATATAACACCTCTTAGAAAAATTATACATGCATTCACAAACCCTAACAAGAAACACTAATTGTAACCTTGTTATCATGAAGTCCTCAATTGTGTTCATCTTTTTCTCTACTTTTCTTTTAATTCAAACTTGTCAGTTTTCTTCAGCCAGCCAAGGTGTTGCATCAGTACATGTAAAAAATAAATTCATACCAGCGGTGTATGTGTTTGGTGATTCTTTGGTTGAAAGTGGCAATAACAATTATCTTAAAACATCCGCCAAAGTTAATTACACACCATATGGAGCCGATTTCCCGAATGGAGTAGCCACTGGAAGATTCACCAATGGCCACACGGTCGTAGACTTTTTTGGTAATTGTGCATACTAGAATTCATATACTTGCATCATAGCATTTTCACACTCGAACCGTCACATGTTTAGTAAAGTATTTTTTTACTAGATCAACATGCATAGGTTATGTCTGATGTTTAGAATTGTACTTCGAACCAAACATGCACCTTGTGTGTGTGTATATATATATATATGTATAAGATATCATGATTTATCTAGTTGGTTTCTTTTGGCAGCTAAATGGCTTGGATTACCATATGTACCACCATATATGAGTTTATCTGAAGAGGAGAGGAGTCGAACAACCACGGGTATAAATTATGCATCAGGAGCAGCTGGCATACTTCCAGAATCAGGAACTGCAACAGTAAGATATTTCTGTTTTTCCTAGTCCTCGCTCGACCATCTTTGAAAGAAAGGCGTAACATGTTTAATTACCCTGTATTTACATATTACTTTTGTACTTGTAGGGAGACATCTTGAGCTTGGAAGAACAAGTCAATTACTTTAATCAAACTGTCAAAAACGATTTACCAAAGTTTTTCTCAACCCAAGAAGAGATTTCCAGTTACTTATCTAAGTCCATATTTGTTTTCTCAATTGGTAGCAATGACTACATTAATAATTATCTTCAACCAGCAAATTACAATAGTAGCAATACATATACTCCTCAACAATATGGAGCCCTCTTGATATCAACACTCAAACAACATCTAATGAGTTTGTATAACTTAGGAGTAAGGAAATTTGTGGTATTTGAATTGGGTCCAATTGGTTGTTTACCAGCAATTATAAATGCAGCTAATCCAAAACCAGTTACCCCTTGTTTAGAAAGTGTTAATCTTATGATTAAGATTTTCAATTTTGGAATTCCAAGTATGATTCAAGAACTCACGTCTACCATGAAAGGCTCCACATTTGTTCATGGTAATATCTTTGATAAGAGTCATCGACAAAACATATCTCCACTTACATATGGTACGTTTACATTTTCTCCTGGTATTTTTCTATGTAGGTGTCATCTTTATTTTGAGACCTTTAAATCTCACTAGAGACCTTCTAAATACTAAGGAGATTTTTTTAAAAACATTTGTTAGGTTTCTCTGGAGGAAATACACCATGTTGTGTGGTTGGAGGAAACGGGACCACAGTTTGTCTTCCAAATCAGATGCCTTGCAAGAACAGAAATACTCATTTGTATTGGGACGCATTTCATCAGGTTCAGAGAGTAAATTATGAAGTCGCTAATGGATGTTTTAGAGGCTCATCGACTTGCTTTCCAATCAATATTCGCCAATTAGTACACATATAGTTGTTTCTATTAAATTTACTTTGCTGGTAAATTTATATAGGGGAAACGAGGCTAAGGCCCACAAAAAATATTTTTCTTATTGTCAGACCCAAAACATTTTTTAGTTTCTGTGACACCCAAAATAATTTGAAATTATGAAAATTATCTACATAACTCGTTATGCGTATCTAAAAAATCGCACCTTGGAATTTTACAAATTTTATCTCATTGAAAAGATATTTAAGAGATCCACGTAACGCATACGAACAACGATACCAAAAAGTTGAAGGTGATTTTTATTTTACACAAAATTTTCAAAAACTGATTACATATTCATCATGCAGCCTCCACAAAATATGCATAACGCAATATGCAGACACCACAAAAGATGCATGACATGTTATGCAACCATACTTTGGTTCATGCATCCATTAATTTGGTTATGCAACCACTAAAACGATGTATATACTTAAAAAATAACATTCCAAAAAAAAATGTATAAAGATTGATGCAGCCACCACAAAAGATGTATAACTCCTTATTTAGTCATATTTTAGTTTACGTATCTTCTAATTTTGGTTATGCAACCTCTAAAACGATGTATATGGCTAAAAAGTAACATTCCAACCAAAAAAATGACGCATAAAGAATTATGTAGTAGTCATTTTATAAACTGCATAATAAGTTATACAACCATTTTCTTGGCGCAATTTTTTTAGTTGATTTTAGTGCTTACAAAAAAGTTGATACATAATTCGTTATGAAACCATTTTCTCAGATGTATAAAGGATTATGCAGCAATTTTTTTATTCCGGTTCCAACAAAAAGTGGTTGTATAATGCATTATGCAATCGTTTTCTCAACCACATAACATGTTATGCAAACATTTTTGTAGGTGCGTAATAAGTTATGTAGTCATTTTTTTGTTGATTTCTGTTCCAACAAAAAAGTTGATGCATAACGCTTTATGCAACCATTTTTTCAACTGCATAACATGTTATGCAGACGCCTTTGAAGCAGCACAACAAATTATGCAAGTATGTAAGCACTAAAAAAAAATCACATGCAGTAGTTTTACATTAACAAATCTCCCGAAACCGTAAGAAGTACTAGTAGCCCATATTTTTCTAATTTTATGCAAATCCTTTAATAAGATGACATATAACTTAATTAGCAAGTCATTTATATTCAAAAGAACCTTACATCTGTTTACTCAAACGCACGTCCTTGAGATATCTGCTAATAAAGAATAATAACTCTAGTAGATTCAAAACAACCTGCATCTAGACTTATAACATTTATTGCCTATATAGCTTCCTAAAAGGAACCAAAACTAAAAGCCCAACAAAACTTGTAACAAAAAGAAATGCAATCATCCATGCAATTGTTGGATCCTTATAACCCACCCTAGAGTGTTTCCTGGAGTATCAAACCCAACTTTCTCATATGTTATATCATTCAATCCTAATAAGAAAGACCAAATCCACATGCAAACAACTAAAACATATCAAAAAATAAACACACATACACACAGAGATAAAACCCACAAAGAGAGGCAGAGAAGATTAAATACCTTCAAAAGATATAGTATTGTAGATGGGGCAAAACGATTTGCTGGTTTTTTAGGAAAGTGAAGAGACGACCGTGCAGACGGGGACTCCTACAACGAGCAAATTACTTAAACCTTCTTCTAACAGATGCACTGCACGAGAGTGCTTTGTGTTCGAGAGATCAATCTGTAGGACTCCGGCCTAAACCAAGACAATGGTCGTTCCAGATCAATTCGGTCATAAAGAGGGATGAGGGTCGATCTGTAGGAGGGAAGCTGAGAAATGTGTGAGATCAATGATGATCAAGGATTGTGGATGTGTTAAACGTTTCTGAAAGATGAACTGTTGTGTTCAAGTGAAAATAAGTTCTGATTGATTAAGCGATAATTTCTTGTTGTTCGAAATTGTTGTTTACCAGATGATTCTTGGTTGTTGGTTGTTCAATCATGCATTCAGAAACTTATTTATTTTGCAAGAATAGTAGACACATTGATCCCATTAAGTGTGACGGTTGATCTAGTGAAAGAGTGTGAAAGTGGTAAATCGTGGTCAAACCAGTTCCATGTTATGCGGAGACTTGGTTGATTGTCCATCCACTACTTTGCTAACTTCCTCAACCGCTGGCACGACTTACTCACATTTCTCATCGTGGATGAACACACGTGTCGTAGGCCGCCAGACCAAAACCCTAGTGATCATCCCCCCATGTGACGTGATTGATGTCTCATGAATGTGGAGTCTGCAAGGCATACGTGTATTTAATTAGTTAGTTGCTGACTTGACTAGAAGATGAGTTTTATCATTGATGAGTCAAGCATAATGAACGAATGTGATATGCTCTGGGACTCATGGAGTGAGCATAAGGTGTCTGCTGGGACACGCTCATACGTTGAGTCTTGATGAACTGTGATGTATCATTTTACCAGTCGAGGTAATAATGATATTTTTTGGAATTTGAATGATCAATCAATGAGGTTGCTCGATCGAGGACTTATTCTGATATGTTCGACAGAAAATCAAAGATATTATTGAATTATGCAGAATGCTCATTTCTGATTTAATACATCATGAATGATCGAATGATAGCGTAAAATCAGAAATATTGGATGGTCGTTCGTTCGAACCATGTTGCTCGATCGAGCGAAAATGTTGGTAGCAGGACCAAACATTAAATTAGAATATTTATTGTTGGATCAATAGAATTCTCGAATGTTGATAGTTGAATCAACATGAGGAATATTGCTCAGTCGAGCAATTGATAGTTGAATCAATGAGTTCTGAATCCAGTTGATTGTACATGTCGCTAGCTTAAGCGCAAAATAGATATTGCTAGTTTAAGCAAATATTGCTCGTTTGAGAAAATATTGCTCGTTTCATAAATTATTGGTAGCAGAACCAAATAATATAATTAATTATAATGTTGATTGTTAGATCAACATAAAATTATTAGGGTTTGAGTGTGTTCAGAATTATGCTTTGCAGAGCATTTGATTTGAAACCCTAATTTTCGTCGATTGTTGATCAATTGATGATTTAATGAAAATCAACCAATGAGCGAGAGAAGGACCGGCTACATGGGATGATGGTCGACTATGTAGTGCCAAAGTGCTCGAATGAGCATGCACCAAAGTCCTTTGTAGGCCCGTTGGTGAATGGATGATTAAATGCTCGTTTAATCATTATTAAAATAGTGTTCCTATGAGCATTAGGTGGCAAAACCTAATTATGGAGATAGGAGGGACTAACCAAGGAATGTGAAACCGGCCCTTGGTGGTCGTGGGATCGGCTGGTGATCGATTGATCAAGTTCCAAGTTGGTTGGAAAGAGTTTGAACCCAATATGAACTGTAGAATATTAATTAGGTCAAAATCATTAATAGGATGTGGGACCGGATTCTTCAAGCCTAAGTGCCGAGCTTGGTCGGTCAAGGTGGCATGCCTGTGTCACCACATTTCACGTGACTTAACCTGAGAATTTTTGGTATTTTCTGGTGCGCGTTTGAGCAACATTTTGGATTTTTAGAAGAGTTTGATTTTGACTGAAACTCTCGATTTTGCTTGAGTGATCAAGTAGAATTTTGCTCGCGCGACCAATTTTTAAGAATATTAAAATAAATAATATTTTAATATTTGTCGTGGAAAGCCCGGATGATCGTGTGACCATTTGACTTTTTAGTTTTTGATAGTTTGAGCAATATTTGATAAAATATGGAAAAACACGGGTTTTTGCTCATACAAAGGAGTTTCATGAGATGAAAAAAGAAATAATAACAATAAAATAAGGAATTGGGAGATATGGGACCGACCACTGCTAGGGCATGGTCGGCCGGCTAGTAGGCCTGGTCCCGTGCTCTTTCCTATTTTATATTATTATTTTTCATCATTTGAGGAAATATGGAGAAACTATGAGTTTTGCTCGAACGAGGAAGTTTGCTCAAACAAAGAGTTTTCAAGAGAAAGGAAAAATAATAAAATAAGTTAAAAGGAAGAGGCGTGGGACCGGCGCCTCGCCGGCCGGCCGGGGGGCCCGGCCCCACGCCTCTTCCTTTTAACTTATTTTTAATTATTTTCCTTTCTGATTTTGCATAGGTTTCCTCGTTCGTCCATATTTTTGAATGCTCGTTTATGCATTTAAGTGCTCGTTCGTGCATTATTGTTAAGTATACTCACACCATTTTCTCGGGTCTTACTCGGTGGTGGCCCAGATACCCGAACAATGAATATTTATTACTAATTCATGGAAATCAGTCGGGAATAAGCCATGAAACAGAGTAATAAAATAGATTGATTATCTATTACTAATTCATGGAATTCAGTAGGGAATAAGGCAATAAGCCATGAAATGGAGTAATGAGATAGAATAGATTTTTTTTTCTAGGAATTCGATTGATGAATGTTGTGCTAGAATTAATCTGTGAAATGGCTCTATACTAGAATGCAATATGTTTAGGAACATTATGTTTATTCGGGAATGAGGTATGAGATGATGGAAACATCATACTCATTCTGAATATTGATTGTGCATAGCCGGGGAACAGTGTGGCATCTCGAAGACGTTAGCGCTCTATACTAGCATGCAATATGTCTAGGAACCGTCCAATCATTAAGAGATTCTATACATATGCATTCTACATAGTCAAGGAATATTGTGGCATCCTGAAGACGTTAACGCTCTATACTAGCAGGAAATATGTCTAGGATCCATCTAATCATTTCGATTCTATGTGGAAGTGTTGATGAAATATGCGAAGTGTCGAAAAGCTCAGTTCAAGAGGATTTACGAATAACATATTCATAGAGCTCTGAGAGGGTGTACGCCCAGTCAGAGATTGTGAAATGAGCTTTCACGAATCCTAAAATATGAGTTTCACATACATTTCTGAATCCGTGTCAGAAACATGTAAGATCATGATTTTACGATTTTAGCCTTTATCAAAAATCCATCATCAACATTAAGTCCCCTACTTAGTGTGGGACAATCATTTTCTGCAGTAAGCACTGGATGGTAATTTTTATGATTACAAACGAAATAAATAATTGAACTTAGTCGTAAAAGATGTTACCAGAATTCTCGCTCCAATGATGTCACGTACGAGCAATAGCTTGAATGAGGATCCTGGCAGTATGGTAGAGCGCCGTCCAGCGAGCATGGAGTGATGAGGCACTGCTGATTTGGGTGGTGAAATGACCGTGGGTTTAGCACTTGTGAGCCTCTGCTTGAAAGAGGAAATCATCGTTCCACCGAGTTGTTGGTCTTCGGAACACCAATATGTATCACCGGCTGCGGTGGACTTGTTTTCGTTGCTGTTCTAAATCCCAAAATGACTTGTGGAGGATTAAAATAAGTCTTTATATTGCATCATATTGATATCTACATGAAATATTCACTTGATGGATGAATGGATGAAGATCCATGTGGATGAATGAGGAATTTCGTCATAATTCGTCATCAGAAAATTCAGAAGTTAGGTCTTCGTTGAAAATGCTGTAGAATCTTCATACGATGTCCGTTTTTGACGATCTACCCAACTTTTTGATGCTCAGGAAATTTACTAGCTCTTTCAAAGCATATTTTTGAGTTTTGAGATCGTTTAAGGGTTGAAATCGATGAAATAGTAGACTTCCAGGAAGTTTTCTGAAATTTTTCAGTTGTCATGTAGTTTGATGTTTCAGCCACATCGTTTTGCTCATTTGTCCAATTACTGTGAATTTTGGATATCTTGTATACGACATTCATACAAATAGAATGACATATGACCCATCCTTATATTCTTCACCAATTGCTCCCAGCTTTTATCTTTGTGAAGGATAGTGTAAAATCGTCTCAGACGAGCTTGTTGCAAAACGCCCCTTTTGCGTCTGTAGACCATTTATTATTTTTCCTTCTCGAATATGTTGATGATGTTAATCACTTACATTCTGAATTTTGTGGCTGCCTTTTGAATTCCATATTTAAAGCACTCTAATTCACATAATCGTCGCATCATGTGTGAAATGACGAAACAAAGGATGATGGAACTGATAATGATGACATGAGCAATCTTGTGAACCAAAATGGTGATGCAACTGTCTCTGCATCTCAGGTTCGCGAAGATATTGATTTTAAATATATTTGAAGTGACTGAAGCCTGAGTTGACGTTGTTCAGGTATTTCTACTCCATGAACATAAGAAACCTTGCTTCTCTGAAGTGTACGAACGTCCATATGCCTGAACGCTTTTTTTTCTAATTTTTTTTAGCTTGTTTATCTGATTAGTGTGAATCTTGAGTATGTTGAAGCGAACATCCAAAGAGAACGGTATATGAACCGTCCTTAGATACTTCACTAATTTTTCCAAGTTGCTGCTTTGTGCAAAACAGTGTAAAATTTCGACAGACGAGCTTGCTGCAAAAACATCCATTTTCTTGAGTCTGGAATGTTTCATGACAGATGTTGTTCGTCTTTCCATGCTCTTATAATTATGATAGATGCTCTTACATCCATTTGCTTGGGTCTGGAATCTTACACTGATCAAGGTACAGTCGCGTTCTTTACGCCTCTGAATCCCAGCAGGACTCTACGCACTTGATTCCCTTAGCTGATCTCACCCACAACTAAGAGTTGCTACGACCCAAAATCGAAGACTTGATAAACAAATCTGTCTCCCACAGAAAAGTCTATTTGAATATATAAATATGTCTCCCACAAAAATACCTATGAAGTTTTTGTTCCTTCTTTTGATAAATCAAGGTTAACAGGAACCAATTGATAATCCGGTCTTATTTCCCGAAGAACAGCCTAGAAATATCAATCACCTCACAATAACTTAACTATATGGTAGTAGAACAAGCTATTGCGGAATCACAAAGAATGAGACGAAGAGCTTTTTGATTACTTTTTATATCTTACCTATCGGAGATAAATCTCGAGTCTTAGAGAAGATAGTACTCAATACGATAGAACAAATTAAGATCAGAACACGCAACTATAGAGAAAATAGTTGGGTCTAGCTTCAGAATTCCAATGAAGTCTTTAAGTCATTAACCTATAATGGTTTTAGGAAATACCTAGGTTAAAGGAGAATCGACTCTAGTCGCAACTAGTATCACACAGGAGGTGTGGGGATTAGGTTTCCCAGTTGTTAGAGTTCTCCCTTATATAGTCTTCAAATCAGGGTTTGATAACTTTGGAACAAAGCAATCAATATTCACTGTTAGATGAAACCTGATTTAAGATTCAAGCTAATATCTTTCAACCGTTAGATGGTCTTTAGATTGTTACACACAAATGAAATATACCTTCATTTAGATATGGGTAACTGTACCTAAACGTGTATATTGAGTTGGCTCAATAACAGTTAACCGAAGTTAGCCATATGAACACTTTTTTCTTAACCATGTTCATCTTAACACTTCTAGATCAATTGATAATCAAATGAATCTAATTGTGTTACTCATAGAGTTGTTCAATTGTTTATATTCTCATAGAAGTATACAAGACACAATTGAAGCAAAATCGGATTGATTCAAAAGAATCAGTTCATGAACGATTTAGCCACGGTTCGCAAAGATTGCATTCCTTAATATATAAATGTATTTGGTCATGAGTATGAAATCATACTTAACCGATTTAAGAACTTAAACCACTTAAGTTTGCAAACGGGTACGCAAACTTAGGTTTCAAACATTGGTCACAAGCCGACAGTTTGCAAACGGGTACGCAAACGTTAGCTCCGGACCGAACTCAGTTGAAACCGTTTGCGAACGGGTACGCAAACTTGGTTCCCGGACTTCAACAGTTAAATCAGTTTGCAAACGGATATGCAAACTTAAGTACCCTGACTTAAACAGTTGAATAAGTTTGCGAACGGGTATGCAAACTTAACTTCCGATCCTGAATTCCAACAAGACAATTCGTACACTAAATACACAACCCGTAATGTATCCAGACATGGGTTTTAGATCTTAACTCCCATTTCAATCATTAAAACATTCTTAGAAGACAACAATAGTTGTCTCACACAAGCTATTAGCTTATAAGCAATTTTCAAGTGATCGAATGATCAATACGAATCTCACACAAATCATGTAAGATGTTACCAGGTGATTTTCACATGATCATATTTTGACTTTCGTCAAGAATAATGATGAACGTAGTTAAAGCAAAAAGCTTTCCAACACATATTTCGAGAAAGATATAATCGAGTTAAACTCAGCTCAAAATATCAAATGTATATAATGTAAAGTCTATACAGCTATACGACTTTTGTCTCAATAGGAGATAGAATAGAATAGACTTCTGAGTGATAGATGAGTTCAAGTCTCCACATACCTCTTGTTGATGAAGTTCCACAAGCTCCCCTTAGTAGTTCTTCGTCTTCAATCGAAGAACGCCGTGAAGTCTAAAGCTCAACTACACATTCTATCCTAATCAGAGACATCTATAAGTAGACTAGAAATCAAGACTTATAGTTTTGAAAAGTAAACTTGACAAACAAGCTTGAGATAGCAACGCTTGCGAGTTCAACCGAGCAGTGCTCTAACAGAAACTTCTAAAGCCGTCATGGAGAGACGTGCAGTATTATGGTCGTCAGTCCCCAGCATTGGTGAGCTCCCCTCTTCGTTTATTCTCTTTATTCTTACTTATTTGTAGAAATATGGAAATATTGAGGATTAAGGACTTTGTGAAAATACCTAGGTGGACGTCGATCGACTGTGAGTGTCATGAATCCCGTCTAGAAATTTCTGCTTGCACGTCCACTCTGGAAGTCGTTGAAACTTCATACGATGTCGGAATTTGATGTTTGACCCTAACTTTCAAAGCCAAAAGACTGAGGAATCATATGCAAAAAGAGTCCTTCAATTTGGAGATGTCTAGGGTAGTTAATGACGCGTGCACATTCATAACTTGTAATCCCGTGCAAGTTTTCAGATTCCATAAACCTGAGTGTAAAGGCCATATCTTCCACCTCGTATGTCCGATTGATGCGCCCTTTTGTTATGTTGTAGTAGAGACATAGACGAACATCTTTTGTCAAGGAAGCATTGTCTCATTCCTCACCCATTGGTACTTTTTTGTAAACCCATGGACTGAAATATGTTGTATCTCATTTGTAGAGGTGATGAGAACATCTTGTAAAAGACTTTGGCTTGTTCTCGTCCGTCGTGCAATCTTTGGGAAGACTTTCATGTTAACATGTTTACATGTCTACACATATTGATATGAATCATTAGTGCTTGGAGAAGTCTGATCTGTCGAGTACACTTTAGAGAATGGATAGTTGATAAATCCGGTCATGAGGATGTTGCTCCTGAGATCGTTGTTGATGCTGAAATCACGATTGAATTTGCTCCAGAGATCCTTGTTGGTGTTGAGATAGTGGATGGATTTTCTCTAGAATCCCTTGTTGATGCTGATTCCATGGTCGTAGTTGCTCCAGAGACCGAAAAGGTTATAACCATGATTATCGACATAGTCTTTGCTCCTCCATCCAGTGAGTCTTTACATTCACGAACTAGTCGGTGGGTTGAGCATCCCTAAGACGAAGATATACTGGGATTTCAACCCAATTTTTCCTGAACAATATGACTTTACTGTGAAGTGACTTTGTCAGGGAATCGATGTTGTTGCGGCAGATAGCAACGGTCTTCATTCTGGGTGTGATCGGTGAGGATAAGAAGTTCCTTAGTCGTGCAAGGTTTGTGATGTAGAGAGGTTCCGTTGATGACGTTTTGTGGCATCACATCAGGTTGCAATGATTTGTTATGTGGAACACATTTATTAAAATTGATCTGAATTTATCTTTCCAGCAAGATCAAGTCCCCAAGTGAATCCCTTATGTGTTCATCTTCTTAGCAAAAAAATATACGTTGAAGGATTTTGTGCCATCCATGGATGAATGATGTTGCATCTGCTTCAGAAGTCTTGTCACGGGGATAGTAAAGACTTATCGATTGTAGTTCAGTTACACTTTGATCGTCTTTGTATTGAATCAGTGTGTCGTCGTCGAGATATTTGTGTTTAAGCCAGAGGCGCCATTACCAAAGGTGTACTCTTTGATTGGGAGTATAATTTAAGGCTTCTGAAGAATATATCATTGAGATATGAGAGGTTTTTGACTTTTGGTTAGCCTTGGAGAAGTAGGTGATTGAAAGTTGTGGGGATTTTCTTTTGGTTTGATAGATTCAATTACTGGATGCAAGTATTGCATACGTTTTAGAAGAATTGAAAATATAAACAAATTAAGAAAATCTTAACTGCTTCAAACCTCAAACGGTTGAACGTTGTGCTTCGAACATTGAATACCTCAAACGGTCGAAGGCTTTGAGTCATTTCTCCTGTATTACTGCCACACTTGTGCCACCATTTGTATCAGTTAATTTGTAGTATCCTCTGATAACAGACTTGGTAATTATAAAGGGTCCTCCCAATTTGAGCTCGCAGCAGAGTGAAAAATGTGCTTGGTTGCCTTGAGGACCAAATCTCCTTCATGAAATTTTTTAGGCTTGATTGTTCTGGCCTTGAAGATATTCTACTGATTCGGTACACATTATAGTAGCGGGATTCCATGCTGGCGCAGACATTGAAGCTTTCCGATTTTGTGGCACATGTGGACGCTCGTGCGAGGCCATGGAGAAACGCCCAAAGTGTTCTTTGCCATGCTTGGACATCATCTTGGTAATGATCATCCCAGTGCGGTGATTTGGAGAGGAGTCGGACTCAGACACTTGGTGAAATATTACAGTGGTGAAGCCACCATTCATAACGTCTTGCAATAACAGAGTTGCTAGCAGAATTAAGTCCCCATGCTAGGATAGCATGTGAGGATTGAGACTTTCTTGAGTGCGGAACCTCTTTATGAATGTTTATGCATCTTTTGTAGGTTCTTGCTTCAACCTCGTCAAAGTTCGAAATTCCTTTAAGTGCTCTAATGGAACGTCTGCCAAATCTTCTGGATCAGAACTTTTTTCGTTGAAGAGATGTGCAACCTAAGGCATTTTGTCAGTAGCTATCTTTTCAGCGTGGATCCACGCTTGTCCGAGGATCATGTCATATCCTGGATCTTGCTGATTATGTGAAACTTGGTTTCTGTCCAGGTTGAACCTATTTTCACTTTGTGAGTGATGTAGCCATAAGTATCTCTGAGTGTTTCTTCATGGTCTCTGATTGAGATGGGAGCATGAGTAGCTTCTTGTTGAGTGATGCCTGCGACTCTGAGGGTTTTTCAGTAGAACAATGTTGATAGAGGTGTCAGCATCGATCAACGTTCTTCCAAATTTATTTCCTTTGAGATTGACTTGGTAAGAAGTCCCCAATCGTACATCTCTTTGTCTATGGCTGGAGGCTCAGGAAGTATTTCCGGAATGAACTTCCTGACCCGATGTGATTCAGTGCTATGAACATGTCTCTCCTTTGTGCCTTCGACAGATAGAGCAATTCACATATATGTTCAACCAAGGATTGAACCGCTTCTTTGACAGGTTGTTCAGAAAGAGTGGAGGTCTTGATTGGGAGAGGGTCCTATGTACTCCTCCAGTCCCCAGTTTAAGCTCTCCTGGGATTCTCTATTTTTTGTTCAGTTGGCTCTCTCCTGATGAATGGAAATTTGATTGCGCTATCTTGAATCCATACTTCCAGTAACTCGATCACTTCTTCAGTGGGAAGAGGGAAGTTTGAGTCTGTCTGATCATTTCCCCATTTGTTGATACTGGGTTGAGGTTTATGCAGGATTGGTTATTCTTTCTTTGCGCTTTAGGAGGAGCCTGAGATGTTGGAGAAGCGTTCTTATGCTGTGTCTCGGATTTCCTTTCACTCCCTTTAGCAACAACGTTTGTGGAAGGTTGGAGATTGTGTTGTTCGTTGACCAGACGTCAGCTGCCACGAGTTTCACGAAGTTCCTCGACTCTTATAGTCTTTGGTCTCTCTAGTAAAGTAGGTGTGGTAGTTGCTGATCGTTTGGATGCTTCATGATATTCTGAGAAAATCTGGAACCAGAGATTTTCCAGTAGAGCTCTATAGACCGACCGGGATCATTCCATTGATGCACAAGTCTACAAGTTGTTGTTCAGTGATATTTGGATCATGAAAATCCAGAGCTTGGACTCTGAATTTCTTCACATAATCGTTTGGATGTTCATTGTTCTTCTGAAATATCCTCCCCAAATCAGAGAGAGTAACTTGTTCCGAAATGAATAAGTATTTTCGGTAGAAAGCATTAATCATTTCTCCCCAACTGGCGATGCTTCCTGATGCGATATTATTGTACCATGTGTATGCTCTGCCTGTCAGAGATTTTGAAAACTCTTTTAAACGGACAACATGGTTGTATTCATGCTTGCCCAGTGACTCCAGGAATCGTGAGACATGTTCTTGGGCGTTGCCAGTTCTATCATATAGTGTGAATATTGGAGAGGTGTAACCTTTGGGAAGAGAGGAACTCTCTGTATAGCAGAAGGATATGGAGGTTGGTGACAATAGATAGATGATGTCTTGTCTTTCCTACGATCCTCCAAAAAGCGTTCTGAATCTTCTCGTGTGATGAAACTTGATGGTTCCTTTTGCTGGTGGGTTATCTGCAGCATTGCGGACTTCATCATCTTCCAGGATGTCGATTACGGAGATTTAGGATCAACAGTCGAGGATGTTTCCTTAGATTTTCCTTTCTCTGACTGGGATGAGTTTGCTCAGATGACAGCTTGTCTGTAAGAGTCTTGAGGTAAGTGCACAACTCTTTCTGTGTTGTGGCCATATCTGTCTGATTCTTGGCGAGAACTTCCTGAACCTTTATGAGATCAGCTATGGTAGGTGGATTTTCTCTGATTTCTTCAGGAGATCGACCAAAGAGATTGAAAAAGCGGGGGTCTAACAACCACACCCAATATTTCTCTTAGCAATCTGTATGGAAAAACTCCAATATAATTCCAAGAGAATTAACTAGACAGTCAGACTCAATCAATGGAAATATATCCAAGAGTTGTATCTCTATTTCTTAATTTAATCAGCAAATCAAACATATGGAAATCCGCGAGCCTGATTATTATGAGAAACAACTTGAACGGTACCAAAGATCAATGTTCAAGTGGCAATCAATTTATATCAACAACCAAAGGTTGGATTATCTAATTGATTGAACCACGCACAACCTGTGATATTTCAATTATATAAACAAATATAATGCAGAAAAGAAATAACACAGACACCAGAAATTTTGTTAACGAGGAAACCGCAAATGCAGAAAAACCCCGGGACCTAGTCTAGATTTGAATATCACACTGTATTAAGCCGCTACAGACACTAGCCTACTCATAGTTAACTTCGGACTGGAATGTAGTTGAGCCCTAACCAATCTCACACTGATCAAGGTACAGTCGCGTTCCTTACGCCTCTGAATCCCAGCAGGACTCTACGCACTTGATTCCCTTAGCTGATCTCATCCACAACTAAGAGTTGGTACGACCCAAAGTCGAAGACTTGATAAACAAATCTGTTTCACACAGAAAAGTCTATTGAATAGATAAATCTGTCTCCCACAGATAAACCTATGAGTCTTTGTTCCGTCTTTTGATAAATCAATGTGAACAAGAACCAATTGATATACCTGACTTATATTCCCGAAGAACAGCTTAGAAATATCAATTACCTCACAATAATTTTAATCATATGGTAGCAAAACAAGATATTGTGGAATCACAAACGATGAGACGAAGATGTTTGTGACTACTTTTTATCTTGCCTATCATAGGATAAATCTCGAGCAAATATTAGAGAAGATAGTACTCAATACGATAGAAAACAGCAAGATCAGAACACGCAACTACAGAGAAAATAGTTAGGTTTGGATTCATAATGCCAATGTAGTCTTCAAGTCGTTAACCTACAGGGTTTCGTGAAAAACCTAAGGTTAAAGGAGAATCGACTCTAGTCGCAACTAGTATCACACAGGAGGTGTGGGGATTAGGTTTCCCAGTTGCTAGAGTTCTCCTTTATATAGTCTTCAAATCAGGGTTTGCAATCTAAGTTACCTTGGTAACAAAGCATTCAATATTCACCATTATATGAAAACCTGATTAGACTCAAGCTAATATCTTTCAACCGTTAGATCGAACTTAGCTTGTTACACACAAATGAAAAGTGACTTCATTTAGATATGGGTAACCGTACCTAAACGTTTACACTTTGTTGGCTCAACAATAGTTAACCGAAGTTAGCCATATGAACACTTCCATATCAACCATATTCATCTTAACAATAACTAGTTAAAATGAGTCAAATGAAACTAGTTCTAGAGTTGTTCAATTGTTTATATTCTCATAGAAGTATACAAGACACAACTGAAGCAAAATCGATTTTGATTCACTCGAATCAATTCATGAACATTATAGCCACGGTTTGCAAAAGATTGCATTCCTTATTATATAAAGGTATTAGTTCATGAACAAACGGATTTTAGAACATAACCCACTCAAGTATGCAAACGGGTACGCATACCTAAGTAGCCCGACTTGGACTATGTTCGCCAGTATGCAAACGGGTACGAATACTGTCGTACACTTACAAACTTCAGTTGAACCCAGTACAAGTACAGGTACACATGCTCTAGTACCCGGACTTCAACTGACTTCGCCAACATACGTACATGTACGCATACTCTAGCTCCCGGACTTTGCCTGACCAACCATTACGCATACGGGTATGCATACTAAGATCCGGTCTTGGATCAACACATATGCAAGTATGCATACTGTGCTTAATAATCCATTCATGGTTAAATGTTCTAAGCTCTCATGTCAATCATTGAGACATTCTCGGAAGACGACAATAGTTGTCTCACACAAACTATTAGCTTCAAAGCAATTTTCAAGTGATCGAATGATCAATACGAAATATTTCGAGTCTACATCAAATGACTGTCTTACACAAATCATGTAAGATGTTACAAAGCGATTTTCACATGTTCATCTTTTAAATTTCGTCAAGAATATAAGATGAACTTGGTTAAAGAGAAAGATTACTAACACATATTTCGAGAAATATGTAAGCGAGTTAAACTCAGCTCGAAATATCAAATGTGTATAATCGAAGTCTATATAGCTATACAACTTTTGTCTCAAATAGGAGATAGAGTATATGGACTTTTGAGTGATAAATGAGTTCAAGTCTCCACATACCTTTTGTTGATGAAGTTCCAATATCTCCCCTTAGTAGTTCTTCGTCTTCAATCGATGAACGTCGTTAAGTCTAATGCTCAACTACACTTTCTATCGTAATCCGAGACTTAGTTATAAGTAGATTAGAAATCAAGACTTATAGTTTTGGCAACTAAACTTGACAACAAGATTGAGATAGAAACGCTTGCGAGTTTGACCGAGCAGTGCTCTAACAATCTCCCCCTTTGTCAATTTTAGTGACAAAGTTATCAATACATATCGATTACAAAATAAATAAACTTTGTAGCTTCTCATCCAAATGCTTGATTTCTTTGGTTCTTCAACATTACTCGAAATCTTCGTCACTTCCAAGTACTCCAGTGATTCTGAACGTGCTCAACTCAGCATCATAGTTATTGAAGATCCATAGCTATAACAATGAGAAAATAGTAGCTCTCAATCATTGTTATACAATGTCATAGTATCATTACACAGCATCAAAGTCCAATTGTATCACAACTTTGACAATAATACTATGGTGATATGTATCACTCCCCCTTAGTCAATACTTCATCTCACATGAAAACCACTCCCCCATTTATAATGATCCGTAAACCATATGTATTTGTAGTGTGAACTACACATTAATTCTCCCCCTTTTTGTCAATATAAATTGGCAAAGGTACGAAAACTAGTGGGATCATAATGAAATTCTCATAGAGATACTTCATGAATAAAAGAAAACATATCAACTTTGTTTAAATGCAATCATATAGTCGAAACTAAATGCATTCATCAAGGAGTTTATAAAGATACAAGAAAATTCCTACAATATTCCACAACCGCACTCCCCACAAAGATTTGGCAATTAAGCACAAGTTCAATTAAGAACTCTCCCCCATATAATGTCATTCCCGAAAGAACAACAAGAGCGACTTTACTTTCACAAGAATAGAATGATTTTTTGGACATTAACAAATTACATGAAACATGAATTTGTATCCATAAAACTCAATTAAATTAACCACAAGAGAACCCATGATCAATTTAATCGGAAATGCTCAACATAAGAGAACTTACGGAGCCACACAGTACTTTCACATATAAGTGGATCAGGGAAAGACCAATACTGCGGAATATTAAAAGATTCATTCTATTTTTCATCAATATTTGCATAAAGACATATAATAGACTTAATCTTTGCAATCAAAAGTTCATCCTTTCTTCATCAATATTTGCATAATGACATAATAGACTTAACTTTTGACATATATGGGACAATCATAGTTCACGGACGCAAACACACATATCCCATAATTTTTTTGCAATATATAAAACCAATAAAGATTAATACTGCAAAATCATTTTCCAAATAAACTTTAGAATTTAAATAAATAAATCTAAAAACATTGCAAGATGAATATCGTTGGCAATAGCCATGTGAACTCACAATAATGGCTATTCCAAACCCTAGTTATCCTTCTTAAAACACAAGAATAAATTCTCATAACAAGTTTCCCAGACATTAAGGTCTCTAAAAAATTATTTATCGTCCCCGAACTCCTTGTCGTCAACAGCCATAGGAACATAAGGTTCATGAAGAAAGGAGTCAATTCCAACAAACCTTATAGACTTATGCCGAACCAGGGCCTTCTGAATTTCGAGAGTCCTCAAGACAATAGCCTTTATTTGATGAATCTCCTTTCTTGTTTCCTTCAACTCTTCAAGAACCCCAGAAAACTTCTGTAGATTAGAAGGAACAGCTCTTGGTTTCCTCACATCCCTTCTTTTTCTTTTCAAAGTTGAAGGTACAAGAGATATTTTTTTAGTTCATGATTGATGGCTTAACAATCATATTAACACCTTTTTTATCAGAAGACATAATGCTTGGATTCTCCATACTAGTATGCGATTGTGAGAGGAATTCAAAAATCAGGCTCAACAAGCAATCTTGTGATAAAAAAGGTTTTCAGGGATTGAAAAAGGAATGTAGGGTTACAGAACCTTTATACCCAAAAGGAATTCATGTACGCACAACTCACAACCTTAGAAAAGGTAGAATTGTTGATTTTAACCCTCTTTTATTGATCAAACAGAGAAAGCCCTTTCAATATCAATTAGATATGAAAAGATGAACGAATTCAAAACCGGCGAAAACGAAAAGAAAAACAAAACAAAAAATTTCTCTTTTCCTAAAGACTGAAGAGTTCAAACCCTTGTCTCTTTTTGAATCAGGCACATAAGACAAGATACACATCCAACACAATTAAGTTGTGCTGGGGTGAACTATAATCTGTCCACCATAACCTTCTTGAACGGAATTCTTAAAACCCTGTTTAACAGACTGTTTAGACCGTACTCTTTTCTTTAGAGGTCTACTCTTATCTTTGGAAATTAACTTCTTTGGAGAAAAGATAATTTTACATACCTAAGATGCCTTCTGAACAAGTTTGAGCTTGTTTGCTAACCGATTTGCTCTTCGTTGAAGTTTATTGACATATCTTATCTTATGTTTGTACTTGAAACAGTTGGAGAGTACATGACCCTTGAGAGTACAATAAGAGCATGTCAATAGTGAAGATGGTTCAGACGCCATAGTTGTGCAAGCTGCTAGACAAACGTTAGAACCTGTAAAATTAGAAATAGAATGTCCAGAAGACAAGGAAAAATTCATTTCATCCTCCAGAGTGGTTGAAGTCTCTCCCGGAAGGATATCGAAGTTGATGTACGTATTGCTACAATTATAAAAATTAATATTTTCATAGAGGAGTGCAACACTTGATTTTTCGTCTACATCAGAATCATATGATCAGATATTTCATCAAGAGTTGCAGCAAGACCTTTGTTTCCAGTGTATTTTCTACGATTTGGACACTCATTTGCGAAATGACCAAAACCTTTACACTTGAAGCACTTTGGTAAATCCTCGTCATCAGTATCGTCAGTATCCCTGTTTTTAGGAGGAACACGATTATGAGGTTTAACTGATGACTTAGGTTTATCTCTGACGAATCGTTTACTTCTCTTCAAAAGAAGATCTCTAGACTTTCTTGTGATCAAAGAGACTCACTTGTCAAGATATTCATATGATGAATCAGTCTCAGAAGGATCATCTTCAGAGATGCCAACACTTTTACTTTTATCAAGTAATTTAGTGTTCGTTTGTGCTTTGAAAGCAATATCCTTTCCAGATTTGGATGTATGCTCATAATCAAAGATCTTTAACTTTCCAACCAGAGTATTTCTGGATAAAGTATTAAGGTTATTTCCTTCAACGATGGCATGTTTATTTGAATCGTATTTGGCTGGGAACGATCTGAGAATTTTCATCACAATGTCCTTTTCAGGATGAGTCTTACCCAATGCAAAAGATGCATTAACAATTTACAGACTCATTGTGATTAAACTCATCAAATGAATCTTCATCAGTCATACAAAGGTTTTCCCAATCAGAATTTAGGTTTTGAAGCCTAGCTTCCTTTTCAGAGGTATTCCCTTTCGAATACAGTTTCTAAGATATCCCATGCATCTTTAGACAGAGTGCACGTAGTCACATGGACAAACTCCAATATAATTCCAAGAGAATCAACTAGACAGACAGACTCAATCAATGGAAATATATCCAAGAGTTGTATCTCTAGTTCTCAATGTAATCAGCAAATCAAACAGATGGAAATCCGTGAGCCTGATTATTATGAGAAACAACTTGAACGGTACCAAAGACCAATGTTCAAGTGTCAATCAATTTATATCAACAACCAAAGGTTGGATTATCTAATTGATTGAACTACGCACAACCTGTGATATTTCAATTATATAAACAAAAAAAATGCGTACACCAGAAATTTTGTTAACGAGGAAACTGCAAATGCAGAAAAACCCCGGGACCTAGTCCAGATTTAAACACCACACTGTATTAAGCCGCTACAGACACTAGCCCACTCCAAGTTAACTTCGGACTAGAATGTAGTTGAGCCCTAACCAATCTCACACTAATTAAGGTACAGTCGCGTTCCTTACGCCTCTGAATCCCAGCAGGACTATACACACTTGATTCCCTTAGCTGATCTCACCCACAACTAAGAGTTGCTATGACCCAAAGTCGAAGATTTGATAAGCCAATCTGTCTCACACAGAAAAGTCTATTGAATAGATAAATCTGTCTCCCACAGATAAACCTATAAGTTTTTATTCCATCTTTTGATAAATCAAGGTGAACAAGAACCAATTGATATACCGGACTTATATTCCCGAAGAACAGCCTAGAAATATCAATCACCTCACAATAATCTTAATCGTATGGTAGCGAAACAAGATACTGTGGAATCACAAACGATGAGACAAAGATGTTTGTGACTACTTTTTATCTTGCCTATCAGAGAATAAATCTCGAGCATATCTTAGAGAAGATAGTACTCAATACGATAGAAAACAGCAAGATCAGAACACGTAACTACAAAGAAAATAGTTGGGTCTGGCTTCACAATCCCAATGAAGTCTTCAAGTCGTTAACCTACAGAGTTTCATGAAAAACCTAAGGTTAAAAGAGAATCGACTCTAGTCGTAACTATTATCACACAGGAGGTGTGGGGATTAGGTTTCCCAGTTGCTAGAGTTCTCCTTTATATAGTCTTCAAATTAGGGTTTTCATTTTAAGTTACCTTGGTAACAAAGCATTCAATATTCACTGTTAGATGAAAACCTGATTAGACTAAAGCTAATATCTTTCAACCATTAGATCGAACTTAGCTTGTTACACATAAATGAAAAGTGGCTTCATTTAGATATGGGTAACCATACCTAAATGTGTACACTTTGTTGGCTCAACAATAGTTAACCGAAGTTAGCCATATGAACACTTTCATATCAACCATATTTATCTTAACCATAACTAGTTCTAGAGTTGTTCAATTGTTTACATTCACATAGAAGTATACAAGACACAATTAAAGAAAAATCGATTTTGATTCACTCGAATTAATTCATGAACATTATAGCCATGGTTTGCAAAAGATTGCATTCCTTATTATACAAATGTATTAGTTCATGAACAAACCGATTTTAGAATATAACCCACTCAAGTATGCAAACTGGTACGCATACCTAAGTAGCCGGACTTGGACTGTGTTCGCCAATATGCAAACAGGTACGCATACTGTCGTACACCTCCAAACTTCAGTTGAACCCAGTATGCGTACATGTATGCATACTCTAGTACCCGGACTTCAACTGACTTCGCCAATATGCGTACAGGTGCGCATACTTTAGCTCCCGGACTTTACCTGACCAACCAGTACGCATACGGGTATGCATACTAAGATCCGGTCTTGGATCAACACATATGCAAGTACGCATACTGTTCTTATAATCCAATCATGGTTAAGTATTCTAAACTCCCATTTCAATCATTGATACATTCTCAGAAGACGACAATAGCTGTCTCACACAAACTATTAGCTTCAAAGCAATTTTTTAAGTGATTGAATGATCAATACGAAACATTCCGAGTCTACATCAAATGACTGTCTCACACAAATCATGTAAGATGTTACAAGGCGATTTTCACATGATCATCTTTTGACTTTCGTCAAGAATATAAGATGAACTTGGTTAAAGCGAAAGCTTACCAACACATATTTCGAGAAATATGTAAGCGAGTTAAACTCAGCTCGAAATATCAAATGTGTATAATCGAAGTCTATATAGCTATACGACTTTTGTCTCAAATAAGAGATAGAGTAGATAGACTTTTGAGTGATAGATGAGTTCAAGTCTCCACATACCTTTTGTTGATGAAGTTCCACAAGATCCCCTTAGTAGTTCTTCGTCTTCAATCAATGAACGCCATGAAATCTAATGCTCAACTACACTTTCTATCCTAATCCGAGACTTAGCTATAAGTAGACTAGAAATCAAGACTTATAGTTTTGGCAACTAAACTTGACAACAAGCTTGAGATATCAACGCTTGCGAGTTCGACCGAGCAGTGCTCTAACAGAGATAATTATTTCAGATGTTAGTTTGAGGAGGGGTTGTATCGGTATCACCACTGTTGGAAGTGGGAGTGACTGGAGTACCACCATTATTGTTGCTAGTGCTAGCACCATTTGGGTTGGGATTTGTAACTGAAACTGACCTAAGATTAACCATTTTGACGAATTGAGATTGTAACCGAGAGATTAATCTCACACTGTGGTCACTAATCTGTTGATGGGGTGAAACGATTTGCTAGTTTTTTGGGAAAGTGGAGAGACGACCATGCAGACGGGGACTCCTCGACCGAGCAAATTGCTTAAACCTTCTTCTAACAGATGCACTGCACGGGAGTGCTTTGAGTTCGAGAGATCAATCTGTAGGACTCTGGCCTAAACCAAAACAATTGTCGTTCAAGAGTCAATTCGGTCACAAAGAAGGATGAGGGTCGATCTGTAGGAGGGAAGCTAAGAAATATGTGAAATCAATGATTATCATGGATTGTGGATGTGTTAAACGTTTCTGCAAGATGACCTGTTGTGTTCAAGTGAAAACAAGTTCTGATCGATTTAGCGATAATTTCTTGTTGTTCGAAATTGTTGTTTACCAGATGATTCTTGGTTGTTGGTTGTTCAATCATGGATTCAGAAACTTATTTATATTGCAAGAATAGTATAAACATTGATCCTAGTAAATGTGATGGTTACTCGAGTGAAAGAGTGGGAATGTGGGAAATCGTGGTCAAACCAGTTCCATGTTATGCGGAGACTTGGTTGATTGTCCATCCACTACTTTGCTAACTTCCTCAACCGCTGGCACGACTTACTCACATTTCTTATCGTAGGGGAATACACGTGTCGTAGGCCGCCAGACCAAAACCCTAGTGATTATCCCCCCATGTGACGTGATTGATGTCTCATGAATGTGGATTCTGCAAGGCAGATGTGTATTTAATTAGTCAGTTGCTGACTTGACTAGACGATGAGTTTTATCCTTGATGAGTCGAGCATAATGAACGAATGTGATATGCTCTAGGACTCATGGATTGAGCATAAGGTGTCTGCTGGGAAACGCTCAGACGCTGAGTCTTGATGAATTGTGATGTATCATTTTACCAGTCGAGGTAATGATGATATTTTTTTGGAATTTGAATGATTGTCCAATGAGGTTGCTCGATCGAGGACTTATTCTGATATGTTCGACAGGAAATCAGAGATATTGTTGAATTATGCAGAATGCTCATTTCTGATTTAATATATCATGAATGATCGAATGATATCGTAGAATCAGAAATATTGGATGGTCGTTCGTTCGAACCATGTTGCTCAGTCGAGCAAAAATGTTGGTAGCAGAACCACATATTAAATTAGAATATTTATTGTTGGATCAATAGAATTCTCGAATGTTGATAGTTGAATCAACATGAGGAATATTGCTTGGTCGAGCAATTGATAGTTGAATCAATGAGTTTGTAACCCAGTTGATTGTACATTTCGCTAGCTTAAGCGCAAAATAGATATTGCTAGTTTAAGCAAATATTGCTCGTTTCATAAATTATTGGTAGCAGAACCAAATAATATAATTAATTACAATGTCTATTGTTAGATCAACATTAAATTATTAGGGTTTGAGTGTGTTCAGAATTATGTTTTGCAGAACATTTGATTTGAAACCCTAATTTTCATCGATTGTTGATCAATTGATGATTTACTGAAAATCAACCAATGAGCAAGAGAGGGACCGGATACATGGGATGATGGACGACCATGTAGCACCCAAGTGCTCGAATGAGCGTGCACCAAATTCCTTTGTAGGCCCGTTGGTGAATGGATGATTAAATGCTCGTTTAATCATTATTAAAATAGTGCTCCTCTGAGCATTATGTGGTAAAACCTAATTATGGAGAGAGGAGGGACCAATCATGGAGTGTAAAACCGTACATTGGTGGTATTGGGACCGCCTGGTGGTCGATTGATCAAGTTCCAAGTTGGTTAGAAAGAGTTTGAACCAATATGAAATGTAGAAGATTAATTAGGTCAAAATCATTAATAGGATGTGGGACCGGCTTCTGCAAGCCTAAAGGCCGAGCTTGGTCGGTCAAGGTAGCATGCTCGTGTCACCACATTGTCCGTGACTCAATCCTGAGAATTTTTGTATTTTCTGGTGCGCGTTTGAGCAATATTTTTGATTTTCAGAAGAGTTTTATCTTGACTGAAACTCTCGATTTTGCTTGAGTGAGAAAGTAGAATTTTGCTCGCGCGACTAATTTTTAAGAATATTAAAATAAATAATATTTCAATGTTTGTCATGGAAATCCCGGATGATCGTATGGCATTTTGACCTTTTGGTTTATGACAATTTGACTTTTTGGTTTTTGATAGTTTGAGCAATATTTGAGAAAATATGGAAAAACCTGGATTTTTGCTCAAACGAAGGAGTTTCATGAGATGAAGATAGAAATAATAATAATAATAATAATATAAGGAATTGGGAGATGTGGGACCGGCCACGGCTAGGGCATGTGATAGGATTCTGGGAGAACCCTATATGTGATAACCGTAATCGCACGGTGTCTAACTAGTAGACGGCAGCAAGTACGGGTCGAACCCACAGGGAGCGGTGGAAATATGATAACCAATATCTAAAATGAACTAACCAGAAATTATGTTTTTGGATTTTTAGAAAAGAATAAAAAAAAAAAACGAAGAAAATGAACCAAACTAATAGAATGAATCCAAAGGAAATATCGGTAACCAGGGATGTGAAGTGTTAAGGATCCGGGAATCTGTTGTAGGAAAATTAATCGCGTTCAATCACAAAGGGTCTCAAATATACTCATGTAGAGCGGCAAACCTAACTACTCATACATGGAAGATATTGCATTTACGAATTGTCGACGAGAATCATCAAAAATGAATTATTTGTTCTCACCTAAAAGTAGAATTTCTAAGCACTAATCATACATGGCATGAAGAGTCAAGGAATATTCATAAATCAATTATTACTTAGGTTCAATGAGTTTTTCTACTAATCCAACAATGAACTATACATGGCATAGCACATGAAAAATCTAGGTAGAAAATAAACACTGATAGAGATACAAAATTATTAAAATTAAGCTTAATTGGTAGAAAACCCTTTGTTCATGAAAACAAATAAATCCTACAAATTCATCCTTTCACCCTAACATGGAATTAGCTAGCCATGATTTTCTGAAAAACCATAAACAAATATGAATAAACCCTAGCTAATTGAAATCAAATGGGAGAAATGAAACTCCAAACCCTAATCTTCGTTTGCTGCTGTAGAACTCCAAAACTCGCCTCCTCTCTTCTCCGGCTTTTGGCTCTGTCGCCGCAGCTCCCCTCGTATTTATGTTTCTTCTTGATTCATATAAGGTGCTGTTGGAACTCCACCAAAGACCTAGCAGAATTGCCAAGGCCCTGACTGATACCAACTATATTCAGGCCCACTATCAAAGTCCAACTTCTGTTTAACCATCAGCCGCCACTTTGCAACTTCTCTGACCATCTCAATTTCGTCATCTGACTGGCGTATTCAATTACTCCAGCTCCTGCCTTGACTGCCCACAGCAAGCTTCAGTCCGTCTAACTTCAGCTTAACTTCCTTGACCACCTCACCCCCGACTGGACAGCTTACCCAATTCATCTTCCCACCGTTCAGTTTGTAGACGATCCAACAGACACCAACTTACACAGCAACAGCTTCCATGACCTTCGTAACTCCATAAGTTCTCGTACCACTACCACCAACAGTTTGAGAGAACAAAGCCCATTCTGCAGACGTTAAACCAATCACCACCAGCAACTATTCATCTCCATTAACGTTGTTGTTTTAATTTCTCGACCAGCAAATGGGTAATACCTAATTGAATCACCAGTGATCAGTATAGCAAACTCTTCATTGCCGCATTCACAGCAAACAGTCCACTTCATCAATTCTAGACACAACCCATTCAACACTGCCACAAACTCCAGCTGGAAATTTTCAGCGCACCTTCAGTTCTTCTTCTTCTCTTCGCAGCAACTGCAGGTCGACAAACCCTGACAGCAACACTCGTAAACTGCACCAACTCCTTGATCTTTTTCCGTCTGGCCAAAGACGCATCTTTAGTTCCACCGGATGCCACATCTCAGCACTCAAACTTATCGGCAAAGACAACACCCAGTGTTCTCGGCACTAAATTCAGTTCTCAGCACCAACTCCCTTCCTGTTTGAGTGAATCACAATCCACGCCTTAACTCCAACTGTTGTTGTTCCCGTAATATCATTCACACACAGAAACCCTATCTTCCTTCTTGCAAATTCAGAATCCATTACGGCCTGTGGTTGTGAACTCCAGTCTCGGCCAATTACGTCTTGGCTTCCTTGTTCACGATCATAGCAGGGACAACTCCCACCTCAATAAACTTCAGTATGTACACATTACATTTCAGTCCATGCGAGTCCCCAAATTCCATTTTCCGTCAGCAAGAGTCATCTTGCTTCTATCGTTCACATCTAACATCAATCGGCAGTAAACCCTTCGATCGTTTCTTATCGAGATTTCCAGCCACCAATCGACACGAAACTCAACAGTTCGGCCATCATATCCATCTTCATTCTCATCTGAAAGAGTACCCATTCAAGCCTTCGATTTGATTTTTCCATTATCTGTATATTTCCACAAAATCTCCATCTCATTTAGCCGGCAGTTGCTTGCGATAAAAACACCGTCCTCTTGATAAGAAATGAAGATTTCTTTGTTTGTCAAAGAGACAAGATGTAGTATGACATCACAGACAAGATATGGTGAAGAGTATGCCACGTCATCCTCACTTAGTTATTTCTTTAGTGGCTTCACATGCATGGATACTTGAGTGCACCATGAAAGACACTAGAATCTGTTCCCTGGCAGTGTAATTGAATGGTGCGACTAAGTCAATTGGTTAACTTGACAGCCCACACTTCCATCCATTCAGCTCTGTCTACTTTTGGTGTCGCAAACGCCAATTAGCTCTCATTTAGCTAGATATTCTTCTGATGATCGGATTCGTTTGTACTTTCTACAAAAGCACTAAAATAATTGTATTAGTCAAAATATCGAGTCCTAACTAATATAAATATGGGTATATAATGTAGCACATACGTGCTTATCAGCATGGCCGGCCGGCTAGTAGGCCCGGTCATGTGCTCTTCCCTATTTTATATTATTATTTTTAATCATTTGAGGAAATATGGAGAAAATATGAGTTTAATTTGCTCGAACGAGGAAGTTTGCTCAAACAATGAGTTTTCAAGAGACAAGGAAAAATAATAAAATAAGTTAAAAATAAAAGGAAGAGGCGTGGGACCGGCCACGGCGGCATGGCCTGCCGACCGGTGGGCCCAGTCCTGTGCGCGCCTCTTTATTATTTTTTAATTATTTTCCTTTCTTATTTTGCATAGGTTTCCTCGTTCGTCCATATTTTTGAATGCTCGTTTATGCATTTGGGTGCACGTTCGTGCATTATTGTTAAATACACTCGCACCATTTTCTCGGGGCTTACTCGGTGGTGACCCAGATGCCCGAACAGTGAATATTTTTTACTAATTCATGAAATTCAGTCGGGAATAAGCCATGAAACAGAGTAATAAAATAGATTGATTATCTATTACTGATTCATGGAATTCAGTCGGGAATAAGCCATGAAACGGAGTAATGAGATAGAATAGATTGATTATCTATTGCTCTAGAATTAATCTGTGAAATGGCTCTATACTAGCATGGAATATGTCTGGGAGCATTATGTTTATTCGGGAATGAGGTATGAGATGATGGAAGCATCATACTCATTCTGAATATTGATTGTGCATAGTCGGGGAACAGTGTGGCATCCCGAAGACGTTAGCGCTCTATACTAGCATGCAATATGTCTAGGAGCCGTCCAATCATTAAGAAATTCTATACATATGCATTCTACATATTTAGGGAACAGTGTGGCATCCTGAAGACGTTATCGCTCTATACTAGCATGCAATATGTCTAGGAGCCGTCCAATCATTTCGATTCTATGTAGAAGTTTTAATGAAATATGTGAAGTGTCGAAAAGCTCAGTTCGAGAGGCTTTACGAATAACATATTCATACAGAGCTCTGAGAGGGTGTACGCTCAGTCAGAGATTGTGAAATGAGCTTTGACAAAACCATCTTTGTTCAACAATTTAGTCAACGACTTGATGACAAAAAAATGAAAGAAGAGCAGCAGGTATATTAAGATTAGGAACAAGTCTTGTCGTGAGACTAAACTTTGTTATTATCACAGTGTATATAACACCAGTTATAAAATTTGCAATACCATGTTTACATATGTTTATGTAGGCTTTGCAAAGGGCTGGCTAGGTGTGCAATAGTCAACAAACATACATAGAAACTAAGTTAATATGATGCCATAAATCGAAGTTTGCATATGTTTTATGTAAGCCATTGATGTACTATTATAAATATTGAAATTTTTGATCGAGTATTCATCAAACGTGAATATATGAATTCCATAAAAAGTATAAGATAATCTAATCTAAAAAAATAGCAAATTTAATACTCCGACCGAACATATAACCAATCCATCGGATTTCTAGTATCCAAACCAGCATATTTTGGTTCTAAATTATTAATGAAATCTGATTACCCTAATCGAGTATCCAAATTACTATACCAACTGATATTTTTCTCTTAATTAAACTTTTTGATTCAACAAGGTAAATAAAATCTGATATATATATAGAAGTATCACAATTGAAAGTATAATTAACTGGTAAGAAATTATGGGATCTAGAAGAATCATAAAGATTACTCACATGTAACATGATTGAAATTATCAAGAGAAGTGAAAACCCAAAAAAATATATGCTTAGGGCATGTTGTTTATGTTGAATTTTTTGTGAGATTTGGAAGAGAAGAAGTTCCCAGATCTCAAAATCCCAACTTGTGGCTCGGCTTCCTAACAACTTTTTGTAAACCCTTTTCTTTTGTTTCAATAAATAAAGGTTAAATAAATAAATAAAAAAAATCACAAGGAAAACCATGAGAAATAAAAACCTTGAGATAATGAACTCGTGAAATAAAATTAGGAGACTAGAGGATTAATCTAGTTGTACCCGAATCGAATAAGATCTGAATTCTAACAAGTTAGAGACACATAATCTATCTTTCTAGATATGAATTCAAGAAGAACAAATCTTGGTTCGAATTTAATCAATACAAGCTTAAACTTATTGGATTGACTACATACTACTTGTGATATTCCTATTATAAATATAAGCAATATAACGCAAAAAAGAAAAACACAGATGCCAGAATTTTGTTAACAAGGAAAACTACACTGGCAGAAAAACCACGGGTCCTCGTCTAGCTTTGGACACCATACTGTATTATACTCTTATAGACATTAGCCTACTATCATACTTCAATTGTAATGTAGTTGAGACAAAATTAACCCTTCAAGAAATTCATCTATAGTCATGTTCCTTACGTCTATTGAATCTCAAAATATTCTACGCACTTGATTCCCTTAGCTGACGTCTTTTACATTCTAAGATTTTCTTCAACCTCAATGAAGACTTTTGATACAAATCTTCCTCTAACATCCAAGATTGTTTGGTGTCCTATATGTGTTGGTATGTCCGCCAGTTTCGTAATTGGTATGTCCGCCAGTATGCGAACGGGTATGTCCGCCAGTATGCGTACCCGTTCGCATACTCGCTTACATATTTCTCGAAATATGTGTTGGTAAACTTTCGCTTT